>JANRFK010004149.1:166547383-166558236 GCA_030068395.1 Apalone spinifera
TCATCTGCATCCCTTTTCCGGAAAAGGGGGCCTGTGTAGACACAGCCATTGTGTATTAAACCCACCACTTCCAACTAAAATACTAACAAAGCCACCCAAACTTTATAAAGCTGTGATTGAGACCCTGATCCTTTATCGTCACACTTTGCCACTACCTCCGGAACAAATAAAGCAGGGGCGGAGAACCTTTTTTGGGTGGGGGGACGGACGGACAGACTGACCCACAGGAAAAAAAAAAATCAGTAAGGAGACACACACAAGTGAGAAACAACTGGGGGGCGGGGGAGGGAACACTGAAGCACCAACACAAGCTCTTAAGTGCCGGTGGGAGGAGAGCCCCAAGCCTTGAGGGCCAGATCTAGATAAGCCAGTGGCTGCATCCAGCCTCCCAGGCTTATGTTCCCTACGCCTGTAAATACAATGAGTTACAGAAAAGTAATGTAACAAGGCCCTATATTCTTTTTAATATGCAGCCAGCCACAAGAGGGCAGGATATTCACATGTACATTATAATTGCTGTAACTAAACATCTCTTCTTGAAAGCTCATGATACAATCTACATGTTTTGTTAGTCTATAAAGCGCTACAAGATCATGTGTTGTTGATTTTTTAAATCCTTGTTAATTTTTTGTTCTGTTCTACATTCAAAGTATAATTTATTCAAATTTTTCCATGAATGGACATACTAGAAAGTTAATATGACCATGACATCACAAAAGCCAAAGAAAGGAATCCTGAATTGAGATGACAATAACCAGACTGTTTAAAGACAATGGTATTTAACAGGTATTTAACTCAAATGCTCAAAGGAACAGTTTGGAGGCAAGATCTTTTTGAAATGTTTTAATTATGGGAGGGAGGAGAGCATTGGGGAGGAAACACTCATGTATCAGTTATTTGGACTTCCAATTAAATCCTCAGTAAAAATAAAAAAAACCCAACATCTAATATATTTGACATTTCAAATGTTAAAACAAACAGAAAACTTCAAGACAATGTAAGGCCTCAACACATTAAAAAAGAAAAATATTCAACAAAATGTTGCAGCAGGGGTCTCCCACCAACTCCCCTTTGCAGATCATTTAACTAACCTAGTCTATAGTTAAAACTTAAATGATCTAGCGAGCTCTCTCAAAACTGTAAAAAAAACCACACACCACAGCCTGTAAAACATAATGAGGGTGAGCTAACCCCAACTGTAAATGTAGCTAGATTGACAGAAACAAAATAATAATAATAATAATAAAACAAAATCTTAAAGATATAAAAGGTTAACCAGTAAGTCTCACCTTAATGGGTGAGGCTTACAAGTTCTGGTTACAGGTAGGGGCTGAGGCAACCCCTGTCCCTGGCAAGCCAGATCCACTTCTCCGCTCAGATTATATGCTGGCTCCCTGGAAGCAGGGCCAGGCATTTAAAAATGTAACTATGTAACCACTAAAAATCATAGCAGTTACACCTGCTGCAGGCTCTGCAGTATAGCTTATTTAAGTGTAAATGCTATGATTTTTAGTGGTTACACAGTTACATTTTTAAACACATTTTTACATCCCTACTAGCCACTGCCTCTTGAGATGGTAGATTTACTAAAAAAGAGAAATATCCTTTTGTTGCTGTTGTAAGGTGATCTGTTGCAATGCTTGTAGTGTAGCTGTACCTTAAATTAGCTTTTTCTTCTGTGTTCTAGTATGCTACAAATATAATTTCACAGAGCTGTATACTCAGAAAAAATACAACCAGCCAACACAGATAATGTGCAAGTGGGCTATCCATCATCTCTCAATTCTACAATTCATCCCAAATGGAAAACTTCATTTGCCTCTTTTAAAGTATTCATAAATGTGAAAGGCATTATTCAACTTGATTTGTTTTATTTTTTAATTAAAAAAAATCAGTCCTTTGGCAGACCTTTTACATAATACATCTCTGGAAGAAGGGACATTGTTTGGCTTTAAAATTTGAAGACTTTTCAACTCTCCAGTTGGTGTTATTTTTTTCAGAAAGCAAGATGACTGACAATACAGGAGGAAATAGTGAAACCGACTCACAAAGTAAAAATAGAGGGAAAAAGCCCCAGAGCTCAACAAAAACTTTTCAGGTATTTGATAAATTATTTTACTGATGTGTTACAACATCAAGAAACCTGTGTATTTACAAAGGAAGAATAGTACATCAAGATAGAAATAAAAATATTCTACATTTCAATTGTTAGCTGAAATCATTTGTTCAGAAAAGGTTCTGCAGCAAACCTGATGACAGAGAATGCAATCTTTGTGCAAGTATCTCCACGTGCCCAGACAAGGCTTCTCTGTCCACCTCCTGAAATCACTAACAAATAATTTACAGTTTTGTTAGAGAACTGAAGAGAGATATTAAGACAGCAGTGGAATAAACAAGCTGTCAAGTCTTGCTATCACTGCTGTAAATTTTCAGTGTAACATACCACTTAAGTGATGGTACCCCTATTTCTGACCTATTTAACACAGTAAACAGAATCTTGCATTTTGTCCATGTTCAGTAAAGAATCTGTTCTGTGACAAGTGCTCTGATACCAGTTACCTCACTGAGTTAAAATAGCTATGCTTTTTAAAAAAAAATCTCCTACTGTTGCACCTACTGTTAGTACTGACAGGGTGCAGGCTTATTACCATAAAATCAACAAACTCTGATCTAAACAAGATTTAGTTAAATTAGTGGCCTCTAGTGCTACCACCATCTCTACTACTACTAACAGAGTTGGCAGCAATAGGTGAGTTCAACAAATGCCAGAAGAATCCACTTGTTTGGAAAGTGACACATCCTAGCTCTTGAAGCAAGAAATCAAAGGGTGATAAGCCAAAAATGATTAAATTAAAAGAACAGCAGCAGCATTCAAAAATAAAACAGAACAAAATATGGACTGTCAAATAATGGCAAAAGTAACCAAGAAAGAAAACCCCCAAGACCATCATGCAGAAGCATAGTGAATATGGGGCTGTTTTTTTTTAAACTCCAACCATGTCAATAAGTATTGACCCCTTTGGCCTCCAACTTGTCTTGATTTAAACTGCACTTATACATGCTTGTAATGCTGGAAACGTTGTGTTGACAGGGAGACTACTTGCCTTGGATTAATACCAAACACACCTGATCCTGATCTACGGGCTTTCACCCTACCAAGGCCTTTAGGGTCACACGCTGCTGATCACTTCAGTAGGATAGGTGTTAAAGGGCATAATGAAGGCCTCAGCCCTGAACCAGCTCTTTTCTCCGTGTCTGCAGTATGACAAGGCCAGACATGCTCAGAGGAGAGAGGCTTCAGTGCGAACGGACCCTGCCCGAAGGCTCGCCCAAGAGGCGGAACGGGGTCCCGCTGAGGGGGGCGAGGCGCGTTCGCAGGAGTTAGGGGAGGAAGGGAACGAGCAGGGACTGCAAATGGCCCGGAACGACCCAAGGAATCCCGCCGCTGTCTGACAGGCTCCGGCCCACCAGCACTCACCCAACCCACGGCAGGACCTGCTGCCAAAGGCCGCCTGGACGGGGCCTCCAGTCAGAGCCAGTGGGAAGAGAAGGCAGGCGGCTGGCGTCTCCTCGCAAGCGACGGGGGGAAAGACGAACAACGGAGGCTCCGGCAAGGCCCATAAGCCGAGTGCAAGTCACCTCGGCTGCTCAAAGGCCGCGGGCCTCCTTGGCTGCTGTACCCCACGGCAAAGACCTTTCCCCGGGCAGCAACCGCAGGCGACACCGGCGCTTCCACGGCGGCCTAGGCACGTTCCCGCAGCAGGGCCGCACGGCGGGGCTGACACGCCCCGGACGGGAAGGAGAAAGGCTCAGGCACCACCTGGCCGCCCCGGGGAGCCGGCCGGCGCCAACGGGGTTAATTACCTGCGATCCCGGACGGAGAGTCTCACTCAGCCGAAGCAATTCCTCAGTCCCAACAACACAAGATGGCGGTCGCGCCGCCACGCATCGTCACGTGATATAGGGCGCCACCTACCCACCCAGGCCCCGGATGGGAATGGTGGCGAGTTGAGGGGGTGCGCGCGCGCCGCGAACAGGGCGCGAGCCCCGCAACGCCAACGGCCACCGCGGGGGGACGCGAGCCCCCGCCCTGGTGCCAGGCCCGGGCCTCGAGAGAGAGAGCGAGCGCACGAGGCCGGCCGTGGCTGCTGCGTCGGGACAGCGCCCGGCCCCGATCCTACCCTAGGCCCAGGCCAGGCACGGGCCATAGCCCTCCGCATGCACCCAGCCCCCGCTCGAGCCGGGGGGAGCCCAGCTGCCCCACCTGCCGTGAGCCAGAGAGCCCTCTGACATGTAGCCAACCCTCCCTGGAAGAGGGGTGCGGGCGGCTCGCGTCAGCAGTGCTGAGCAGGGCGTTAAAGGGCCGGACGGCGGCATGGTGGGGCAGGGAACCTGCCCTGGCCCCTGGGGGCTCCCAGAAGTGTTCATCAGGGACGCTCCCTCTGCCTCCAGTAGCAGCTCTGCAGCTCCCATTGGCCGGGAGGCTTTGTCACTGGGAGCGGTGGGGGCAGTGCACAGAAAACCTTCCTCCCCAGACTTTCTTCCTAGGAGCCAGACACACTGGCCATGTCCAAGCGTGTCTGGACAGAAGCAGGGCCTTAGTGCCTCTGGCCTCAGGTAAGTAGAGCCTAGCTGAACCAGTGCCTTGATCCCCCCTCCCAGAGCTTGCAGCCCCACTCCCCAGCCCTGAGCCTGCTCCCACATGATAAACCCCTGAAACCCAGCCTGGAGCCCCCTCCTACTTCCACAGTCAGCAACACCAACTAGAACCCTTCCTGCACCCCCTCTTCCTGCTCCAGCACACAGCCCCCCTCCTGAATCCCTCATTGCTGGCCCCATCCCGCATTCTGTATCCCCAGCTGGAGTCTTCACCCATTCTCACAACCCAATCATCTGGCCCAATCCAGTGAATTTGGGGAAAGAACAAGCAATGCAGGCGAAAGTGGGATGGGTCTTAGAACATGGGGTGGGGCAGGGCAGCTGTTCGGCTCTGTGTGATTAGAAAGTTGGCAACTGTACCCACGCTTCACATGCAGCAATGCAGTTATTCAGACTGCTTTCTCACATAGGCAGACATCTTGATCAGTGTTCAGGACCTGATGAAATAAATCTTAAAATAGTCAAGGAGTTGACTGAGAAAATATTGGAGACCTTGGGTATTATTTTTGAAAACTCACGCAAAACAGAGATTCCAGAGGATGGTAAGAAGGCAAATATAGTGCAATCTACTAAAATAATCTGGGGAATTACAAATGAGTCATCTCAATTTAAGAACAAAGAAAGATAATAGAGTAAATAATCAGTTTACAAACACCTGGAAAATAAGGTGATGGTGGCTTATCAAGGAATGTTGCTTTTGAAGAACAAATGTCAAATTAACCTAACAGCTCTGCTTGATAGGAAACAAGCCTTGTGGATGGGATGTGGCAGGGGAGGAGTGGTAGATGTTGTATATCTTGATTTTAGTAAGGCTTTTGATATTGTCCCAGTTGATCTCAAACTAGGGATACAAAGCCTAGATGGAGTTACTATAAAGTGCATGCATAATTGGTTGGAAAAACATTCCCGTAGAGTAGTTATCAATGGTTCACAGTCAAGCTGGAAGGGTCTATCACATGGGGTCTTTCAGGTATCAGTTCTGGGTCTGATTCTGTTCAGTATTTTCATAAATGATTGAGACTAAAATTATACAGCGCTCAGTGGGGTTGCAAGTACGTTGGACGATAGGATTAAAATTAAAAATCATCTGGACCAATTTGAGAAATTGGCTGAAGTAAACAGGACATTAAAAAAGGACAAATGCACAATACTCCACTAAGGAAGGAACAATTAGTTGCACACACACAAATGGGAAATGACTGTCTAGGAAGGAGTACTATGGAAAGGGATCTGGGGGCATGGGCGTTGGATGAAGCTATCTCTTGGGAAGGTGAACTCCCCAGGCTTTGGCCCTGCCCATGTTCTACCCCAGGCTCCAGACATTCTTCCCAGGCACTGCTCTCTCCCCACTGTTTCCTTATTTCCCTGCCCTGCTTACCCCTTTTAAGCTAAATCCCTGAATCCAAATGACATTTGAAAAAAAAACCCACTCTTCTACAATTTCTTTCTAACAAACATGGAACATGTTATCCACTGCATGCCAGATTGTGAAGAATGGACCTGCAGAAGGTACCCAATTAAATTTATTTGTGAATAAAAAAAGTCACAAGTTTTTTTTTTTATATATATACCCTGAAGTTTGTCAAAGATTTATTTGCACAAACTTTGCAGTAAGGACAGGTCAGCTGTCCTGCTGAATATAACATTAAATATTATGGAATAGATGATGCAACTCTTCTTTGTTTAACGTTTTTTTATCAGTATTTCTGAGCTGATTTTATATTTTAATTTTACTCTTAAGCCTGCACAAGTAATCATTCCAGATTACTACAGATTTAATACTGAAGCAAAAATATAAGTTTAAATTAATCAGAGCAATTTAGTGTGTTCATCACAATATTCATTGCTTTTAGAAAAAGGGAACACTAATTTATTTTGTGTAATCGCCATAACAGTAGACGTATTTACGAAATTTCATTTTATATTAATGTTAAAAATATTTCTAAATATTTTAGGTATAACAAGATTTTATACCTTACTGATTTTGGTGTAGGGTTCTTATAAAAGTAGTTCATCAAATAGTCAGAAGTAAAGAAAGGGAAAATTCATTTTAACCAGATATGTGGAAGAAAAGAGGTGTTGTCCCTATAAGGACTCTCTTGAACAGAGAGTGAAAAGAGAAAGATTACAGCAGAGATAGATAGAAAGAACAAGACGACTTTGGAAGCAAGTTTTTTGTATTATAGTAATTAAAATGTGTATTTTAAATAAGATCTTTTGAAGAATCTAAAAAACTGTTTGTCTGAAGATCCAAGTCTGTAAGGCTAAAGATGAATACTCAGATTCTGCATCTCAAAATCTATGCAAGGATGTTTTAAATATGTGGTTTTATAATCTACTGCTGTAACAAACTGACTAAATATTTTAAGCAAATTTTAAATTAAGGTCCTGTAGCCTAATAGATTGAATAAATATTACAGTAATGCAAAATTATTTTTGTCAAGTAAATTCAGAATCTGATAGTACATACCTCCAGGATGGCAAATGCTTTTTAAATTACTTCATTACTGCTTAATGGCTCTTTAAACAGTTTCAGTGTTGTGCTGATAGATCTGGCAAGTTGTAAGACTTTTCACTTTGAAATTACTAGATTGCTTCCAGAGGCAGACTCACCAGGCTGAAACACCCTGTTGTTGGACTGCAGGAAGAGTCAGACTAGAGGTAGGAAGAGGTAGGTGGTTGGACATTAAGATCCAGGGGAAGCAATGTCTTCCCTTTCCTCTATACTGACCATGTCGGGGAGTTCATAGTGGATCACAAAGTAAATATGAGTCAATAGTGTAACACTGTTGCAAAATAAGCAATCATTCTGGAATGTATCAGCAGGACTATTGTACTCAAGACACAAGAAGTAATTCTTCCATTCTACTCCATGTTGATAAGGCTTCAACTGCAGTATTGTATTGTGTCCGGTTCTGGGTGCCATATTTCAGGAAAGTTGTGTACCAATTGGAGACGGTCCAGAGGATCGCAGCAAAAATGATTAAAAGTCTAGAAAGCATGATTTGTGAGGAAAGATTGCCAGCAGCTGCATCGAGCATGTGGCTGGAAGCCACTTTAGCCCCACTGGGCTGATGGTGGTGGTAGTGGAGGCCCCTGGTCATTTTAAATCACCCTGAGCAGCAGGCAGGCTGGGGGGAGGGGCGATTGTGCAGAGGCAGGAGCATAGACAACTGGGCTACGTCTAGACTGGCATGATTTTCCGCAAATGCTTTTAATGGAAAAGTTTTCCGTTAAAAGCATTTGCGGAAAAGAGCGTCTAGATTGGCACAGATGCTTTTCCGCAAAAGCACTTTTAGCGGAAAAGTGTCCGTGCCAATCTAGTTGCGCTTTTGCGCAAAAAAGCCCCGATCGCCATTTTCGCGATCGGGGCTTTTTTGCGCAAAACAAATCTGAGCTGTCTACACTGGCCCTTTTGCGCAAAGGAAAAGCAGAATAGTATTTCCGCAAGAACACTGACAATCTTACATGAGATCATCAGTGTTCTTACGGAAATTCAAGCGGCCAGTGTAGACAGCTGGCAAATTTTTCCGGAAAAGCGGCTGATTTTCCAGAAAAACTTGCCAGTCTAGACACAGCCCTGGTGTCTGCAAGGGATGTGGAGTAGGAAGGACCACTCAGAGGAACAGGGAGGAGGGTATAAGAGAGCACACCATTTAGCAATTACAATTTTGACAGCGCACCTCCTGGGTAATGCCACAAGTCATCTATGGCCAGGGGTAAGACCTGCCCTAAACTTTGGTGGAGATGAGACAGGAATATTCCTGTTATATGGGCCCATGGTGCCCAAGGACCTCGCTGCCTATGACTATATTACATATATTTGGAAAAATCTTAGCATTTAGGATGAGCACCATTGGGAGATTGAAGAGACAGAATGGGTGAGGTGGTATCTTTCATTGGACTATTCTGTTGGGGTGTGTACACTGCACCTTTAGCTTAAAATAAACCCTATTCTGAAATGTCCCTTAATCCTCGTGGAACAAGGTTTACAGGGATGTCAGAATAGCTACCCCATTATATTTTGAAATAACAGGCTTGTTTCAAAGATGTGGAATAGCTATTTCAGGCTACCTGAAGTATCCTGAAATAGTGCTGCAGTGTAGATGTACCTTTAGAAAGAGGGACTAGTCTTATGCAACTGCTCTGAGGGAGTATCTGCCTCTGTAGCAAAACTGTAAGGTTCTGGTCTCTGACGACTTGTATTTCCATTCTCTTGGCTGCTTGCTATTACTAATGGCTAGAAAAGTGCAGGAGAGGATAGCAAGAAAAAGAATTCCAAACCAAGCTGTCAGAATAGGCACTTGCAGCTCTCCTGCAGAAGCAGCTGTGCCTTGTAGCATTGTTGTTCCAACATCATATCTTGGCAGAAGTCAGTTAGATCATGTGAATAACTCTTTGCATTTTACTTGGAGAGTTCAGAAGAGGCCTCTGTCTGACACTGGATAAATCTAGTTTGTGGGGACTTTCTTTTAGTTAGTTTAGTCAGTTTGGGGGAGTTTATCAAGAAACATTTCAAGAAGGGAACATTTTTAAGGTATGCATTTTTTTAAATTTTACTTGGAAAATTCAAAATACATTTTAGTATCTATTTTAGTAGAGTTATCCTAGGACTTCTGTTATGCTCAGACAAGCAAAACATAAGACTATTACAAACCACAAAACTATGGAGCCAAATTATACCTAGGTATAACTACAGGAGCTATAGCAGATGTACAGTAGGTATGAATTTGGCTCTTGATAAGCAAACACTCCTGCTAGTCTGCCTTTTAATAGATTAAACTTAAAAAACAACAGATAGTCTAGCAGCACCTTAGAGACTAAAAAAACACGTAGATGGTATCATGAGCTTTCATAGACACAACCCACTTCTTCAGATGAATTTAATTATGCAAGGAGAGCTGCGGGCTGGAGATTCTGCAAGTGATAGACCTGTAGAGGCAGGGCATGAGTGATGATGTTAGCCCTGGCTCTCAAGTGCTGATTATGACCTCCCCACTGTTGCCCATGTCAACTATGGATCTGTATCTATCACTGCCACAGCTGGAGTTGAGAGTGGCAGCATTGAAGCCAGTGCTGCTTTATTTGAACACGCCACTTTTGCCTGCAGTCCCGGGTAATTTTGTGGTGCTGGGTTCTTATGGGGCGCCACAAGTGTGGAGTGCCCCTGGGCTTCTGTCAGCACTGAGGAAGTGTGGACCGGTACCATGGCTAATTTGTAAGCTCTGCCTTCCATTTTGATAGCAGGGGTCCCCAAAGTGCCTGGTCTCTCCCCTTACTCTTTCTCGGGAAAGAGGAAGGAGGAAGAGACTGTGTTGGAGAAGCGGCTCTTCTTTGGTGAGCCTTCCTATGCTTGGGAGGCATTTTGTGCTTCAGCAGGCTGCATAGCCTTGTCCAATAACATAATTCTAAGGCGGAGCTCTGTATTCTTTCTTGTTCTTCCCGCCAGGCTGCAGCAGTGATCACACTTCTGTGGTATGTGGGCTTCCCCTAAGCAGCGAATGCATAGGGAATGGTCATCGGATACTGGCATGGGCTCCTGGCACTCATCATATTTCTTGAAGCCCGAAGAACCAGACATATTGATTTGTCTGCAGTGTTACTCTTTCTCTTTTCCTTTTCTGTTCTGGAAAAAAAAAAAGAAAAAGAAGAGAGGAGAACTGGGAAGGAGCCTGGTTCATGTTGCCTCTGAGCTGATTGGATAAGCCACGTTCAAATCCCATAGGGAAGAAAAAACATTTTTGTGAGGTAAAATTGAACGAGGAAAACTATTTACATGAATTTCTAACATAAGGATAACTGTCAAAACACTAAAATACTATCTGAGGTAAGAGTCTGAGAGAGCATATTGAAGCTCCATCCAAAGCTGAGGGCAGTTAAAAAGAAACTGAAATGGATGGGTCAGGCCGCGCATGTTGGACGCTTAGCTGGGAGTGCTGTGACATGCCTCCTGCTAATGCATGGCCCAGTCAGGGAAATTGCTTTGTAAGGCTCGGATCTGCGGCTCCGGGTGACCCATCATCAACAGTGGAGCACCCATGGGGATGCACATCCTGAAGAACGGTTGTTATACATGAAGTGAGTAACTACCTTTTCACAGTATCTTTCAGTAAGAGCCATTAATATACTACTTTGTCACAGACCAGAACAATTAATGTCAGGAGTTCTGCTCCAGTAAGGGCTGTAGTCTTGCC
>JANRFK010004149.1:166599676-166614883 GCA_030068395.1 Apalone spinifera
CCCCCCCCCCCCCCCCGCCCTTCTTTTGAAAGAACTCCCTCTTCCCTGCCCACACATACCTTTTTTCCCCCCCAGAAGGCCTTTTTCAGAAAAAGCCTTCTTCCTCGTAGAAAGAGAATTACCAATGCCGGAAAAACCCCTCTGTTCTTTTGATTTACTTTCAGAAGAAAGTGACTGCAGTATGCACATTGCTCAGGCTTTGTGGGAAAAACAGCCATTTTTCCGACAAAACTCTTTAGTGTAGACATGCCCTGAGTGAGCCATCCCCGATGCCCTGTTCTTAAATAAAATGAGTGTCTTAGATTTTCATATTACAGATTCTTCCTAAAATTCCAGGATTGTCCCATTACAAGCACATATGATCATGGTGAACATTAGGGGGAAGGGGACAGACATTTTTTCCACGGGCCGGGCTTAGAACAGCTCTGAGGGAGAAGAAAAAACCCAACCAGCTGCTGTTTCGTGAACGATTAGAGTACTGAGTAGGCAGCCTGGGATGGTCCTAGCTCAGAATGTCAATCAGTAGACCAACCCACAAGCCAAGACACTGGTTACGTTAAGTGACACCCAGTACAGGGCTACTCTCCAAGTAGTGAGAACTCTTAGTGCCAGAGTACATAGCTGGATACATAATTCCCATTGTAATCAAAGCATGTTTGTTGTGTGTTGAGGGTGTAATCTCCCTCCAACTAGCACTTCAGTACCCTCTCCTCTTGAGAGTCTGTCCTTTTAGTCACGGCCCTGAAGCCATCTGTTGAAATGTCCTCTCTAGCCTTCGCTATGAGGAGTCCTGTGGCACCTTATAGACTAACAGATTTATTGGAGCATATTTCATGGGCAAAAACCCACTTCGTCAGACTAACACAGCTATCCCGCTGATATTCTCTAGCCTTCGGGAAGTCACATGCTCCATTTTTATGTACATATTGCAATTTATTAGACAGACTCCTATTTGCACAGACTTCAACATGCCTAAACTCTCTAATTCAGATTCTAATCTTCCCTCACTTGATGCTTGCTGCTGGTAGCATTCTTCATGATACTACTGAGTTGCTTTTTGGCCATCTTCCCAGTTTCTCTGGTTTGCAGAATTCTAATCTAGTTTGTCATTAGTTCCTGGATGAGGCTTGATCACTTTGCTCAGCTGGTACCCAAGAGGCAAAACAAACTAAATGAAAGTGACTCACCCTCTGAGCTAGGATGTTAAGCACTGAAAGGAACTCTCTCACTTCCACAATGGTGAATAGCATGGTCCACGGTGCCTCAATTCTTCACTTCACTACTTACATTCCCCCATCAGGCCTACTCTACAAAGTTTTGCTGCCATACCTATGTCAGGAGTGTGAAAACCCTCACCCCACTTCAGACAGCTCTGGCTGCACAACCCTCAGCACAGACAACTATGCTGACACAAATGCTTCTATTGCTGTAACTAATACAGTTTGAAGAAATGGCGTTACTACTCCAAAAGAAACACTTCTGCTGGCATATGCCACATCTACACTAGGGGGCTATGTCTGTATAATTATACCAGCAATGCATTTGTATTGTAGACAAGAATCAGTCTTGTGAGCTTCTCTGGCAGTTTCATTCTCTAGATCATCATCCCCAGTGCTCGTCTTATCTAGGGGTATAAATCTTTTAATTAGTTAACCCGATAAACAACTACAATTTTAACATTTAACCTCCTGCCTGGCCTGGGTTGCTTGGGCACAGCTTGGGCAGGGAGGGATGTCCTGCCAGCCTGCCCACACTGAGTCAGACTAGGTGGGGCCCCTACCTGCATGCCCCACATGGCTGAGACCAGAGATGCACCAGGCCATCCCACGCAGCTGGAACTGCTCATAGTACAAGGTGGCTTCCAGTGCATTGGCTCCAACTGCCAGCCTCGGTCCTGGGGAGTCAGCTGCTGCCCTGCACAGCTCGCTCTGCAGAGGTTTGTACTGCAGAGCCTCTGGCATGGGGCAGCAGCCAGCTCCCTGGGAGCAGGGCAGGTAGCTGGCATGTGCTGAGAGGGAAGAGTTTAACTAGAACAAACAAACAAACCAGTAGTAAGTATCAGCTTATCGGTTAACTGTTTAAACAGTTGAACTCTTACAGCCCTACTTTTATCAGCCTTCAGACAAAACAAAACAAAACATTATTCAAGGCGAGTCATCTCCAGTAAGAGGGAGGCAACTGTGCCACCTCTTCAGCCTGTGTTGAAGGTCTAACCAAAGTGAATACTTGAATATGTATTTTTTTTTTAATAGGGGATTTCATTCTCTCTGTTATGCACTAGTAAGCAGTGCTTATTGCTCCAAAACTATAGCCATGATTTGGTGTCACTGAGAACAGTTTCTTCAGAGGACAGGATGTTAACAGACGGCAACATATCAAGCAGTGTTTGAGAGTTTGCTTTGGCTCTCCATAAATCACATGTGAAGTTGTTTCTTAACATCCATCATAACTTCAGTCAGATCACCACCAGTGTTTACAGCCCAGCTCCTGCCCCAAATTTAGAGTGCACCACTGTTTTCATTTGTCACTACTGGAGGGAGGTTTTTTTGAAGGAACCAGGTTCTCCAAGATCAACATTTTGCACCATTTTGTTACTCCACAGCGGTATTGTGGATGGGATTTTCAGGAGCAAAGCTCTTTCTGGACTTCAGTGGCTTGAGTGATGGAATGCGTGCATCTGACCTATTTTTGTCTCTTATTAAAAGGCATTCCACCTCACTATTCGTGGTGCAACTACTATGAGACAGTATAGTGACACTGTGGGAATCCATTTCCAAGTCCCTGTGAAAAATCTACAAGGCTAACAAAAAAGTTCAGTTTTGTGAGCGTGGCTCGTGCAGGGTCATAGTGGGACGCTGTACAGCACAAGCAGAGATTAGTTGCTCTGAATATTTTGGGGTCAACTCCCCACTGTATGCTAATCAAGTTGCCTAGAATTGAACCAAAAACAAGTGACCTTCAAGTACATTATGGATGTCAGTATTCACTCTAACGAGGCCCCAAAGTATATCGGAGGATCATAGTACACAAGGACTTTACTGTCACACAGTAATTGGACTTCGTGTAGAGCTTGACTGAGTTTTAGGTGGAAGGTATACTCTGTCTTAGTTTGATTGACAAAATACACTCCGGGTGCATCTGCAATGCAGGGCTTAACTCGAAATAAGCTACATTAATTGCATCTTATTTCAAAGTAAGGTATTTTGAAATAAGTGCTGTGTAAACACTCCCTATTTCAAAGTAAGAGCACTCTTCCTCCAACTTCCCTTATTCCTCATACAATGAGGGATACAGGAGTCAGAGTAAGAGTTCTCCAGCTTGACAGTATTTAAAAGTAACTGACTAATGTGTAGACGCAGACTAAGTTATTTCAGAATAGCACTAGTTATTTTGAAATAGTGTTGCAGTGTAGATGTACCCTTGGGGAGCCAATTAGAACGTAGAGTTCTCAAAGTTTTGGATTGGATAGTAACATAGGGTTTATCTGTATAAGTTAATTTTCTCATGCAGGGACTGAGATTCTTTATTTGTGCAGACATTAAACAGCAAGGGTAATACTGAACCTTAGAGCAATCCATTCCAGTGATTAAGTCATCTACTTATCTGACCCTGTATCTTGACGAAATAACATCACTTCTTGAGCAAAGAGCACATGACCTAGACCATGTAGCTATTTCTCAAAAAGTTGCCCATTTCAATTGACAGAGTCATAGGCAGACACCAGATGAACCAGTAGCCTGACATTTTGAAGCATAAGCTTTCATAGGCAGAGACTCACTTCATCAGATGCATCTGACAAAATGGGTCTTTGCCCACAAAAGCTTATGCTCCAATAAATCAGTTAGTCTATCAGGTGCCACAGGACTTCTTGTTGTTTATGACATTTTGAAGGTTTTGAAGCCATCTGTATTGAGTTTCAGTTTACAACTTAACTACAGAATCCATGTTGTATGTGGAAACCAACTTCGCCCAGGTGCCCTTCTATTCCTGCAAAAATTATATCAGTTTTCATCCATTCATTTAGCTTGTAGGTTGAGCACAGTAAGGAGATTGGCCCTTGACTCTTTGCAGAGTTTGGTTCTATATGTGGTTTATGTGCAACCACTTCAGCTTGTCTCCCTAGCCTGGATATCTGCATTGTGTTTCTCGAATTAGAGATGTGAAATGGCCACTTCTATGCTTCTGCTTCAGTTTCAAACTGTAGGGCTGTGTCTACATTGGCACGGTTTTGCGCCAAAGCTATGCAAATGAGGCTTAGCATTAGAATATCGCCGAGCCTCATTTGCATAGCTAATGATCCGCCATTTTCACAGACCAGGCTCTTGCGCAAGATGGGGCTGTCTACAGTGGCCTGTCTTGCGCAAGAAAAACCCTTTTGTGCAAAGCAGTTATGCCTGATGGTGGTGTGGCTATGGAAGTCAACTATGACAGGGCACGATTTTCTGGGGTGGGAGGGCAGGGAGGAGAGTCACCTGGCCATGCAAATTGTTCACAAAGTAGTTTAAATGGCAGTAGTTTGCAGTCAAGCTCAACCACAGTGAGTTCCATTGTCATCGGTATTTCACAGCAGTATTTTTCACCTCTTGTCACATGCAAGTAGGATGCTACTATAGGTGTTGCTTTTTGATGTTCACTGCCATATGCATGCCAGGGATGTTTGGTAGTTTTGTAGGCACCGGAGGTTTGCTCTCTTGCCTGATACAAACTCAGCTTTCTCTGCAGAAAATCCATCCACATTGGAGCTACTTAAAAAACAGACTTTAAGGCCATAAGGGACCATCATGATCATTTAGGTCAGACCTTTTGAAACACTGAAGACTACATTACCTCATCTGCCCACCCTAACCTCTGGCCAAGTTACACAAACAGCCTTTAAATCAGGATTTAAAGGCTTCAAGTTAGAGAATCACCCATTAACACTTGTTAAATCTGCCAGTGACATGTGCTCCATGCAGCAGAGGAAGACACACACAAAGAGGCTCTTTGCCAATTTGACCCCAAACATCAGTTAGACCCCAAGCACGTGGGCAAGGCCCAGCAGCTAGACATCATGAAAAGACTTCTCTGGAGTAACTCAGAGCCTTTCCCACCTAGCACTCCATCACTGGCCACTGGAGATATTTGCTACTTGCATGTAATTAATTTGTGAGTGCTATCACAAGCAGATCTTATCATACCACCCCCTTCATGAACCTCTCAAGATCAGTCTTGTTAAATGTTGGGTTGTTCACCCCCACTACTCCCCTTGAAAAACTGTTCCTGAACTTTATGCCTCAGAGTTAGAAACTCCATCTAATTTCAGGCCTAAACTTACTGATGGCCAGTTTATAGATAGCCACTTGTTCTGCTATGAATACTGGTGTTTACCTTGAATTGCCTAGTGACTGCCAGGGAGACTATTTATGGTCACCCCTTAAAGCTCAGAACTTTTGTCACCAAGAGGCATCATTACTTAAGAGGAGTCATTTGTTAGTCTTCCATTTCTAAGTGCTGCTAGAAATCTGAAGTTGATCTTAACCTCATCAAATTTCAAGATTCCCTACACTTGTCTCCCTTATTACAAGAAGAACCACAATGACTTGCACTCAGTGTGTACAGCACACAAGCCCCCTTAGTATTAGGCTGAAAACTTTCTATCCCATCTTCTTCATATACACAAAAATTTAAGGGAGGAAAGCTTCTATCCAATGCAATTTAACAGTGAACAGAAGCTAGCTCTCTTAAATATGGCCACCATGGAAAAAGGACGACCAGCAACTGCTGGACTTTTCTTGCTTATAGGTTACCTGGCTGCAATGTATTTACATTTCCAGAACTGAATGCAATACTTGCTGAATCCCTCATGTTTTATATTCTAATTGTGTTTGTTTTTCCTTTGTTATTTGAGCTGGAAGAGACTCATACATTTCCACCTGGATTTGCTCTCATCTTCTCCTCCCCCAGACTAATTGGTTTAATTAGCAAAGAATCTCATTCAAGTGGCAGAGGGTCTGGTTTCAAAATAATGGTGACAAAAATAACCTTTTATTTTATTCATATTGAAGACGAACTGCAATTAATGTTGCATCAGCAACAGAATGAATTGAAAGCCCCCCCACCAGGGAGAGCACATAAGCAAAAAGCTAACACACCCTATTTTAAATTCCCAAGAGTCACCCTAGCTAGCACCTGCTCAGCTACAATATCTCTTTGTAATGTCACAACTGATCATTATTTGTCTGTAGACACAGGCCCATCACTAATTGGACAATTGCTTATAGGCAGGATGGCAAAGCTGAAAGTGAAGTTATTTAAAAAGAATCCAACTAAAAGTCAAGAGAGGAACTCAAGACAACAGTTGTAAGCAGGGCACTCTGAGTTCAGAGGAAAAGCCGCTTAAGGGGGCAAAAAGGGCTTCTGAGGATAGGTAACACCAAGGAATGCTTGTATTTTGAAAGGAAGATGCCTAAAAGAAAGAAGGAGGACTTGAGAATGAGGGCTAGGTTTAACAGGTACAGGTGGAAGACAGACAGCACTAATAATCAGAGCAATAGATAGCAGGGAAGAATCTGCATGGGGATGGTGGAACAATCTTGTTGAAAACCTTGGTGCAGTTTTCCACAAAGACAACAGAAGGGGCTAAGGCAGGTGAGTGGAGAGAGGTAACAAAGGAATTATGAAGTTACAGATGAACAGCTATAATTGTGGTCAACATGAAGACTCAAGTACTTCTGGAAGTATGTTTTGCACCATGACACACTACATTATTTTGCAGAAATTAGTGTTTGTCTTGGAGACTGTCCCTCACCCTTCCTGCCCCGACCCCCTCCGCAAAGATGTTGGTGGTCACCTGAGTCCAGCTCACAAATAGAAGGGGGGGGGAGGAAGGAACTGGAGGATTCCCAGCAGCTGCAGTTCCTAGCACATCCTCAAGGAAGGCGGGAATCTGTGAGTAATTCCAGCACCTAGCATCGGGATGTTTCTCCTGTTTCCTTGGCTTCTGGAGAGGGGCTGCGAGCATTTGGGTCAAGGGGACACCTTGCAGCAGGCCTCTGGAGGGGAAAAGGGAGGCTGAGTGTGTTCGCCCCCCCCCCCCCAGCTATGTTGGGGGAGAGGGGAAAAAGAGCAGAGAAACAGAAAGTGGGCTGTCCTAGAGCAATGGTTCTCAAACTTTCTGGCCCATGGCCTACCCCACTCAACGCAGACCTTTCCATGGATCACCAGCCATCCATCCTTGATGACAGGTGCAAGTGAGGGGCTGGGTGCAACAGTGAGGTCTGGCCAGGAGGGAGGTTGAGTGTAGGAGAGGGGTGGGGAATCTGGGTGGAAGGGAGAGTGCAAGGTTCTTAGAAGGAGGGTGTATGTAAGGGCAATGGGGGTTAGGGACGTTAAATTGCATGTAATCCGGTAAACGTGTAGCCGATGTTTTGTGTGTTACACTATTACCTTATAAGCAGCTCTGGAAATACCTAAAGGGGCCAGCAGGCAGGCTGGCTCAGTCCCAGGTAGCTGCAGGTA
Organism: Apalone spinifera; assembly: GCA_030068395.1. NCBI lineage: Eukaryota > Metazoa > Chordata > Testudines > Trionychidae > Apalone > Apalone spinifera. Next base: position 166,607,174 of record JANRFK010004149.1, read on the forward strand.
TGTGCTGCTGCCACTCTGCATTAGAAGTATCTAAGGAGCAGGAAGGTAGCTGCAGCAGGGGGGTAACTGCTGGGACTTGGTATGAGCAAGGACTGAGCTAGCCATCCTACTAAAACACTTACTTGTGGGAGGGCAGGGGGTTTGCATGAAGCTGGTACGATTAACTGATAAGCATTGGTTATCGGTTAATAGTTTAACTGGATACACTATTACATCTCTAATGGCCGTATGGGGTCTGGGCATAAGGGGCATGGGAAGTGCTCACCTACCTCCATGGTCCCTGCTGCTCCCAATGGCAGGGATTACAACCAATGGGATCAGTAGGGAAAGCCTCCAGATGAACAGTTTCCTGCACTGCTCTTCTCCTTTCCTGCCCCCCCCCCACGGGAAGCTGGTGTTAATGTCCAACCTCATGGGGTGTGGGGGAGCACAGGGCTGGAGGACCAGCACAAGCTCCTAGCTGCAGCAGGAAGACGAGCCCTGAGCCTACAGCCCACCTGCAAGACAATTGCAAACCACTAGTCTGTAGAATACACTTAGACAACCACTGTCCTAGAGGTTTAACTCTACTCTAGGGCTATGTCTACACTACAAATTCTCAGCAAAAAAATGCCAATGAGGGACTCATTTGCATGAATCAATCTCATTTGCATAGTTCCTGCCAATCCTGTTTTGCTCTGGGGTTTTTGCACAAAAACAAGCAGTGTGGACGTTTTCTTTTTGCTCAAAAACCCCTTTTTCCACAAGATTGGTAAACCTTTTTTGGGCTATAAGGATCTGGCGGGAAAAGGGGTTTTTGCACAAAAAGGAAACGTCCACTCTGCTTGTTTGTGTGTAAAAACCCTAGCAAAAAAAAAAAAAAAATGGATTGGCAGGAAATATGCAAGTGAGATCCAACTCATGCACAAGAGTCCCTCATTAGCATATTTTTTGCTAAGGAAACTTGGATTGTAGATGTAGCCTTATGTTTGTATTGTTACAGTCATACTTGCTGACAGGTATTTTGAAATAAAGTTACCAAAATAATTTAAACTCTTGATTATAGTGTTACTTTAACAATTAGCAGAATTGTAAAGCATTGTGCGCAGAATTATGGTACAGAATTTCCCCAGGAGTAACTGAAGTTAGGAAAAGTGAATAGGGGAGACTGGCTGTGTCAAGAGCCACTCAAAAGGAGTGTTAGTGCTGTCTGAGGCTCAGCATTCCCATTTTGTCCACACAACAGTTCATAAGAGTTCAACTTCATTTTAAAGAGCCTTTTGGAGTAGAAAAACCCAATATAGCTACAAAAGGACGGGCAATTATGACACAACAAGCACTAAAAATGTTAGTTTTATGTGCACTAAGCTGGCTTTTAAGGCGAGCTAAAAGGAAACTATTAAGGAAGCCCTTTATTTCAATAATCAACTTCTTCTATGATTGTTTCTAGGCAACTCAAGATTCATGTACACCACCCACTTTTGAAATAAGATAAAGCATTCTACAATGAGGTTTACAGTAAAGTTTCGGAAGAATTCCATTAAATATTATTCAGGAATCTGCAAAACAGCATGTTAACAAACATGAAAAGCCTGTTTTCAAAGCGCATTTGAGTTTCTAAAACAAATGACAAGCATTTTTAGAAGAACAGGCTAAATATAACTGCAGTTTGCTCTGGGAGGCAGGGAAAATAGCGAAGGGTCAAGTGTTTCTGCTGCAATGTGACTTTTTCTGGAATGATAAAGAGGCAAACACTTGCCCAATCAGACACGATCCAGAGACGAAGAAGCAACCGGTGGCATGCGGGGGAGGGGAGGGGAGAAAAGTTTCGGTCTCCGACGCAAACACATTAAGTTCCGCCGTCAGCAGCAGCCCAATCGAGCCTACCCGTTCCCGGAGTCACAGCAAGCTCGCTTCATTCATTCGCACCACTAACCGCGGGCGAAGGGCTGCAGCGCCAGAACGCACGTCCTGAACCCTGGTTTCGCGCGCCGCCTGCCAGAGCAGGACTTGGCCGCACGCGACTCCCGGGGCCACCCTCCCCACCCCGTGTCCCCTCATCCGCACAGGGGCTGAGCCTCAAAACTCAGCCAGCCCACCCGCTCCCCAGCGCCAGCTAAAGGCAGCCAAGCGCCGGGCACGGGGCTGCCCCTGGGCACTCACACTGCCCGCGGCTGGGCAGGGGCAGGGGCAGGGGGGTCTGCTCACAGTCGGAACATCCGCTCCATCTCCTTGATCTGCCGCCGGCTGAACTCCTTGAACTCGGTGTAGGGGTTGAAGACCTTGGCCTGGCGGGGCCGGGCCGTGCCCTCGTTGATGTCCTGCCTGCGGCTCAGCTTGGCCCCCAGCTCCGAGTCGGCGCTGGCGAGCATGGAGCTCCTGCTCGCCGCCTCCTCCTCGTCGTCCTCCTCCTGCCCGGCCCCCCGGCCCGCCGCTGCCTCCTCCCGCTCCTGCTCCCCCGCCTCCCCGCCGGGCGCGGGCTGCGGGTCGCTCTCCTCCAGCAGCAGCCGGCGCTGTAGCTTCTGGGCCAGCTCGCTGGAGGCCATGGCCGGGCGCTCGGAGCAGGCGGGAGCCGCCCTGTGCTCGCGCTGCGAGTTTCCGTCCCGTCCCCTGCCCTGAACTTTATTCCCAGGCTCCGGGAGCGGGGCGGGGCGGGGCGCTGGGCGGAGAGTTAAGGACGCGCCGGGCGGTTCCCTCGCCCGCCTGGCACTGGCGGCCCCACCAACTGTCCCGCAAGCCAGGAGTGCTGCCCCCTCCCCCTCTCTTATCCTTTTCTCAACGAGCTTTCCCGCCCTTTCCTCATGGCCTCTATCCTAGCTCGGCTCTTCCCTCACCCAGCCGCCGTTCCACACATCCTGCCCTATCGCTTAGCCCTTGTCCACACCTTCCTGCTAGTCCTCTGCCCGTTTCTCCCTCTCCCCTCCCCTCCAGCCAGCCCCACTTTCACACACTCTCTACCCTATCTCATTCCCAGTTTAGCTCCCCACCTTGCCCATTTCAAACCCAGCCCAGGCTGCTGCACCCCACTCCTAGGGACCCCTGTGCCCCATTTCCTCACATTTTTCCCTGCCCTTTATCTCACTCCCACACCAGCCCTGCACCTGGCTCTCCCTTCCTACTGCCACCCCAGCCTCCATCCTTCACATGCCTCCTAGCCCACTCCTAGCTTAGGTTCCCAGCCTCTCCCATTTCAAACCCAGTCCAGCTCCCTCACAAGCCCTGCCTAGTTAACCTCATTTCAGTCCGGGTCCACTCCTGTGCCCTTCCCACACCCAGCTCACCTCATTACCGCCACACCCTGTGGTGTCCCTCAGTCCTAGATCAGCCTTCTGTCCCCCACACCCAACCCACCTCTTTTCCCCCGGTGCCCTACCTAACCTTGTTCCACCCTCACACTCTGCCTGTCCCACTCCTCCCTCACTTATCCACATGCCATGCCCAGAACACCCAAGTCCCCTCCTATCCACCTCATTCCTCACTTACCCTGTTCAGTCACACTTCCCTAAACACACCTTGCCCTGCCCAGCTCTCCCACTCTACTCATCCCCCAGCCCTCGCTCAGCCTGCCTGACCCAGTCCACCCCACACCTTGCTCTGCCCAGCTCTCTCATCCTACTTCCCCCCACACCCAGCCTCCCTAATATGCTGCCCACATCTTCGGCACCTCTTCCCCCACACCCTGCCTTGTCTCACTACACTCCCCCCCCCCCCACTCTGCCCTCCCCTCTTGTCCTAGTCCCCCTACCTTGCTCCTCTCCTGCCATCTGTTCCAGGTCAGCCACAGACCGTGCTGTGCAGCCCAGCTCTATAGGCAAGGTCTGGGGCAGCTTGCCTCTGGAGGACCCTGATAAACATACAGCAGCCAGTTCTGCTGTGTGCTGTGAGAACCCAGAAGCCCTGCTCGAGGATCAGCAAAACCTGTGCCTGGGGCAGCAGGCCTGACCAGGCTGGAGTGGGCCCCCTGCCCATGGTGTGGCACAGCAGGCCTGGCTGGCCTGGCCCCCCATGCCTGTGGCGTGACAGCAGGTGTTCCACTCTGGGTGGGCCATCAGTTAACCATAACCAGTAAGCATCGGCCGGGTAAGGTTAATCATTCACATTCCTAATACAAATGCAGTAGGCATGCCAGTCCAGCAGCTGGTTGCTATTGCCATCTAGCATCTGGGTATCCTAGCCTGTTACAGGAAGGACAACTATCAGTTTTGTGGTGGAGGTGAGTGAGGCAAATATTACTGTGTTTTACCAACAGGTGGTTGACATAGCTAGTGTGCCAAAATGGAAGTATAAGAAGGGACCTCTATAAGTCATCTAGTCCAGTCCTCTGCACTAAATGCAGCACTAAGTAATAACTACCCTGTTCCTAGCAGGTGTTTTTCTAATCTGTTCTTAAAAACCTCCTATGAAGGTGATTCTGCCACCTCCTGAGACAATTTGTTCCAACGTTAAATAAGTTTTCCCCAATGTCCTTACCATTGCTGCAGTATAAGCCCATTGCTTCTCCTATTGTCAGAAGTTAAGGAGAACAATTTTTCATACTTCTTGTAATGATCTTTTATGCACTTGACAACTATTATGTTCATCCTCAGTCTTCTCTTCTTTACATACTAAACAAACACAGTTTTTTTCAGTCTCTGCCTTTCTCCCCGCCCCCTCCCTATTCAGATTTCTGAATCTTTAATCATTTTTATTACTATCCTTTGGGCTTTCTTGAATTTGTCCACATCTCTCCTGAAATATGGTGCCCAGATCTGGACAAAATACTCCAAATGAAACCACATCAGTGTGGAGGAGAATGGAAGAATTGCTTCTTTTGTCTTGCCAATAACACTCCTACTAACACATATCAGAATAATATTCACTCTTTTTTTTTTTCAGCGTTACACTTTTGACTCATATTTAGCTTGTACTATAGTAATATAGTTCTATAATCTCCAGATGCCTTTCCACAGAACTCCTTGCTGAGCAGTCATTTCCCCTTTTGTATGTATGCATTTGACTTACTTCCTAATGGAGTACTTTTAATTTGTCCTTATTGAATTTCATTCTATTTACTTGAGACTGTTTCTACAGTTTGCCTAGGTCATTGTGAATTTAGTCTTATCCTCCAAAGCACTTGCAACCCCTCTGAACTTGGTAGTATCCTCAAACATCATGAACTTTCTATGTTATTATCTAAATCACTTATGAAGATAATGAACAGAACTAGGCCCAAGACTGAGCTCTGGGGAATAGAGTTCCTTCTAGTAAGTCCTGAGCAAGGCTGCTGCATAAAGAGCTGTTGTGGCCAGCGGGGGAGGCCTTCTCCTCTGGCTGCAACAGCTCCCTGCTGGGGCCGGAGGAGAGGCTTGCTGCTCTGGCCCCAGGAGGGAGCCACTAGAGCTGAAGGAGACATGCCTCCATGACTTAGCAGGGAGCTACTGCGAGACAGAGCGGGGGCGGGGGGGAGAAGAGGGGCCATCTCAAAGTTCTCTCCGTCGTCTCCAGCAGCACAGATCTGCTGTAGCTAAGAAAGAGGCGTCTTTCCTCCAGACCCAACTCAGCTTTATTGGAGCTGGAACTGCTGGCAGAGAGGCACCTTTCACCTAGCCTGGAGCTGATACAGTGAGAGAGGACTGGGGGAGCCCTTTCTCCCAGGGGAACCTGTAGTCAAAACCCCTCATCCCTACCCCTAGCCTTCACCCTTGCAATATTCTGACCCAGTCGTGAGCCCCCTGCCATACTCCAAACCTTAAACCCCAGGCGCCCCACAGAGCCTGCATCCCCAAACAGAACCCTCATATCCCCACAAAGCTAAGCTCCATCCCACATTCTGAACTTCTTGTCCCCACCACCCACAGATCATCCATGATCATCTCCATATTGGTACACATAAAATTCATTCCACACATGGACAAAAACAGTAGAGGGAACACTGCTGTGGAACCCCATTTGATATACCCTTACAGCTTGACTGTGAACTGCTGATAACTACTCTGGGAATGGTTGTCTACTTAGTTATGCATCTACCTTATAATAGGTCCATCAAGGCATTTGTTTGAGGAGCTCATCTCTAGTTTGTTTGAGAAGATCATGTTGTATAGTATCAAAAGCCTTATTAAAGTCCAGATATCACATCTACCATTTACAGCCTATCCACAAGGCTTGTTACCAAACTAGTAGCTTTTTTTAAAGGGGTATGATTTGTTCTTGACAAATATGTGCTGTTACTTATCACCTTATCTTCTAGCTCTTTGCAAATGTATTGATTACTGGAAGATTGACCCAGGGTTGCTCCAGGTCCTTAATTCAAATAAGTTTTGTTTGATTTAAATGAAGACAGTGTCTTGGGGTGGGGCTGTGGAAGAGGGGTTCAGTATGCATGTTGCCCCAGAGAGAGAAAGAGCTGTTGTGGCCAGCGAGAGGACAACCCCAGCCCCAGAGAGAGGACAACCCCAGCCCTCTCAGTGCAGCAGCTTGGGGCCAGATGAGAATTGCCCGTACATGGCCACTGTAGCTACAGCAGGCACAGCCAGGAAAAGGTGCATGTCCCATGACTGAGGGACAGACAGACACACAAACAAACAAACTCTCTGATAGCTGTCCATTTCTCCACCCTGACCCCCTGTTGGCCCAATGGGGTTATAGCTGTTCCAGTTGCCATCATTGGCCCCTTGCTGCCCTCCGGTGGTCATTCTGCAATATAACTGTCCCTCCTGCTGGACCCCTCCCTTTCCATTTTATGAGAAACAATCAAATTCTAGGCACATCCCATTGTTCTGGCACAACCAAACCCTTACCTTTCTTTAAGTTATGATAAGAGGAAGCTGCATACCAAATTTGGTGGTCTTACTATTTAGGAGGTGTTCTTGAACAAACAGACTCATGGATAGATGCACATTCCTAAAATATATAGCAAGATTTGCTCCATTACCTTCCACGGTAATGAAGTCAAGCTGACTGGTCCATAATTCCCCAGTTTGTTCTTATTTTCCTTTTTAAAGATTGGTACTATATTTGCCCTACTAAATTATCTGCCTTTGAAAGAACAGTTTCCTGAATGGTGCATGTCCCTATAGTTTGCCTGCTACAAGGAGTATGTGATTGTCAACTGTAAAGGCTATTACTCCATGATTTTACAAACCGCAGTTAGTACTAGTTACTTTAGGGTTAGTCTTTATAGCTCTGGCTTATGAAACCCAATCCTGATGGCAGAAGACTGTTAGGCTATGTCTACACTGCCCAGTCTTGCACAAGAACATATGCAAATGAGATGCTATTTTTGCACAAGGGGCTTTTGTGCGAGAAGGAGCAGTTTGCACAAAAATCCCCTTGCACAAAAAAAAAACTTGCACAAAAATCCCCTCTTGCGCAAGAGCTGTTCTGCCACTTATTTTCAGGCAGAACGGCTCTTCTGCAAAAGGAGGTTTTTGCGCAAGAAGGAGCAGTGTAGACTGCTTCTTCTTGCACAAAAGCCCCTTGAGCAAAAATGATGACTCATTAAGTTATTAAGATATTCATCGCCATGCCTCATTTGCATATGTTCTTGTGCAAGGCTTGGCAATATAGACATAGCCAATGAGCCATTGAGCCATTACAGGACGGTGGAAGAATATATAGTAGAAACCTTAGAGATATAAACACTTTGGCTATGACTACGCTGCAGGCTTCTTGTGCAAGAACTGTTTTGCGCAAGAGTGAGTCCACACTGCCATGTGCTTTTGTGCAAGAGCGTCCATGGTAGTGTGGATGCTC
>JANRFK010004149.1:166622772-166654388 GCA_030068395.1 Apalone spinifera
GTGGTGTCCTGAGTGAGGGCAACCAGAGCATGCAGAGAAAAAAATGCTTTGCTGCCCCTCAGCGAGGTAGGCAAGCATGCAGGGAAACCTTAGAACCAGCTGGCCGGGGGTTGGGGGGTCCCTTTAAACACAAGTCTCAGATACCTTGTGTGGCTGCTGCCTGAGGCTAACTCCTGAGCTGATGCCCTGCCAGAACTGGTTCCGGCTGACCTTAAATGCAATTCAGCATCCTATCAGTATGGACATGCTATTTCGAAATAGCAAAACACTATTTCGAAGTGCATTTTGTGTCTAGATGCGTTATTTCGAAATAACGCTGTAGTGTAGACATACCCATAGTCTAAGATGACAAGGATGTACTGGTGACCCCAGATAGTCTTCTCTAGAGGACTTACTAAGTCGATGGCTATACACTCAAATGAGACTTCTATGATGGGGTACTAACAGTACCCTCAAGTGAGGCTGAGTACTGTGTAGTTAATATTCATGACCTGATGCGCAATATGGGTATGTCTAGACTACATGGCTCTGTCGATGGAGCCATGTAGATTAGTTTACTTGACAAAGGGAAATGAAGCAACGATTTAAATAATCGCCGCTTCATTTAAATCAAAATGGCCGCCGCGCTGTGCCGATCAGCTGTTTGTCGGCACAGGGCGGCAGTCTAGACAGGCATCTGCTGACCCCAGAACCCTTAGTCGGCAGATCCTGTAAGCCTCGTTTCACAAGGCATAAAGGATCTGCTGACAAAAGGTTCTGGGGTCGGCAGATCCCCGTCTAGACTGCCGCCCTGTGCCGACAAACAGCTGATCGGCACAGCGCGGTGGCCATTTTGATTTAAATGAAACGGCGATTATTTAAATCGCTGCTTCATTTCCCTTTGTCGTCCTGCCTTATCTACATGTCTCCATTGATGGAGCCATGTAGTCTAGACACATCCTATGAGTGCATATCCTCGTGCACTGCTGGCCAAAAGAACCTCCATAGGAACCGTGGTAAAGTTTTTTCTACATAAGAACATAAAAATGGCCATACTGGGTCATACCAAAGGTTCATCTAGCCCAGTATCCTGTCTGCCGACAGTGGCCAATACAAGATGCCCCAGATGGAGTGATCACAACAGTAACCCTAACGTGATCCCTCCCCTGTCACCCACCTCCAGAGAAACAGAAGCTAGGGTTACCATTTCTACCCATCCTGGCATTGATGGATCTAATCTCCATGAATCTATCTAGCTCTCTTTTGAACCCTGTTGAAGCTCTAGCATTCACCACAATCTCTGGCAAGGAGTTCAATAGGTTGACTGTGTGCTGAGTGAAGAAAAATTTCCTTTTGTTTGTTTTAAACCTGCTGCCTATTCTATTCCTAGATGCCCCCCAAAAAGATGATTGTGGGCGAGGCTCAATATGGCTTTTTGGTGCTTCTGAGGTACTAGGAGCTGCTGTATCTCCTGCCGTTGTATTGAGGTAACTCGGTATAGGAGATCCTTCTATACGATGAAGTAGGATCCAGATCCCTGGGTTTTCCCTTTCACCAGGACTTGGTGTATTTTTGTCACCTCTTTCCTAATGTCATATCTGTGATCTTCAGCTTGATCTTGTCCAAAATTTTCCCTCCTTGGGTTAATCTGCCAAATTCTGGGGAACTGGTCTCCGCAGCCCTGTCTGTTCTGAGGTATTAGAATGTGGGTCAAGCTCTGACACTTCCTTCTCTGGAGCAGTCTCCTCTCTTGCTGCCCAGGTTTGTCTGCCCGTGAGAGCAGTCATCTGCTTTTGGGCCATTATTCGGGTTCTCAGTGCCTTAGCAACCCTTCTTTCTTTTTTTATTTTTAGAGTCCTCTTGGAGGGGGAAAACAAATCAGGGGATAGTTCAGCAAATATCTGGGGTTGACAGTCTATTGTAGCCACTTCTCTTACTTCAGGTTCTCCCCCTTTTTCAGATTCCCCCACAGGGAGTAGTTTCAAACTCTGGGAAATCCCTTCCTATGAGTATCAGATAAGGAAGTTGAGGGACTACCCTTGCCATCACCCCCCGTAGTGTTCCTTTGAATTTCAATCTGTACTGGCACAGTGAGGTAATAACAAATTGCCCCATGAACACACATGACCTCTGTACGTTTTGCCTGGAGCAGTTGTCTATGCTGACAGCATGCCTGAGATGACCATGATGGCCCTTCCTGAATGCTGTGGTTTCTAGTTTCTACCCCATTTAACCTGATTTGCTTAGTATATTGGTGTGGGATTAGTGTGACCCCCACAAGATGTATTGGGGAGCATGCATTTTCTCTTGTATTGCATTGCATTGGCTCCTCTGTTTTGGGACACTGTGCAGCTATGCGCCCCCATTCTCCCTAAGTGTAGCATCTGTAGGAAGCCCTAGGCATTACCCGGTCTCTGGCCTTGAGGCATCTGACCTCGTTATTTTGAGTTCTTGTAGCCTCCAGAAGATCCTCCTCTCCCCTCCTGTCTTCTCCCACTGGGGCTTCCTTGAGGGTTCAGGTACTGGAACTCTGGAGATTGGTGCTGTTAATTTTACAGGGGGAACTTCTCCCCTAACTGGTCGGATCACCTTTCTTGCGGGCCCTTCACCTCCCCACTAGTACAACAAGTTCTTCATGGGTGGCTAGTTCATTCTGACTCACCCAGGTGCGAAGGTCTGGTGGTAGGCCCAGGGCTGGACTGAGCCATTCCAGCGCCTGTTTAATCCCCCCCCCCCCCCCCGGTTGGGGGATGGCACATGCGCAGCCCCGCCCCTGCGCCAGCGCGTGGGGGAGGGCGTGTGGAGCTGGCAGCAGCAGGACGCATGTGCCTGGCCTGGCCCAGCCTGGCTACCGCCGCTGGCGCGCAGCCCAGGGCCACCTGGGGTGGGCCGAGTCTGGCTGTGCAGGGCCCCGCGCCGTGGGGGAAAGGGCGCTGCTGGTCAGCACTGCGGGGGTTAACACGGCCCCTACTCCAGGCAGCCACTGCAGAGTGGCCGCTGGGAGCTGCTGCAGCCCGGTATCCGGGCGCGTGGCGCCTGATGGCAGCTATAAGGGGCGCTTATAGGACCCTCATAGGTTGGTGCCCCAGGAAGCTGTCCGGCTAGCCCATGCCTTAATGTGGCCCCGGGTAGGCCCCTCATGTATTGATCAATAACCAGTGTCTCTAGCACAGTGGTCACCAACCAGTAGAACTTGGAGCCTGACAGGTTTGGCCAAGAGGCTATCAAGTACCTGCACTTCAGCTGGCCCTCTCCCTACTGCTGTACACCTCCTGCCCTTTGTCTTTGAGCTGCCTCCCCCCACCCTGGGAGCTTGCTGTGCAGGGCAGGGGAGGGAGAAAAAGGGTGCTGATGTCAAGATGCCTCCTCTCCTATCCTGTATCCTATCTCCACAGAGCAGAGAGGGGGCACAATAGTTTGCTGGCTGCTTTTGGGAGTGGTGCAGGGCCAGGGCAGGGGTGAACCTGCCATAGCCTGACTGCACCACCACCCAAGAGCCACTTAGGTCAGCAGTGCCCAGCTGCAGTGAGCTCTGAACCCCTGCCCCAGTCATGAACCCCCCCCCTCCTGCACCTCAATCTCCTGTCCTAGTCCCAAGCCCCCTGGACCCAAACTCCCTTACAGAACCTATGCCCAGAACTCCCTCCTGCACCCCAACTCTCTGTCCCAGGCTTAGCTCAGAACCCCTCTCACACTCCAAATCTCTTAGCCCAAGACCAGAGTCTGTGCCCCAAACCTCTTTCCCTGCCTGATGAAAGGGAGGGAGAATGGGGGAGGGAGGGAGGATGCAATCAGCAGGGGCAGGGCTTCAGAGAAGGGCACAAAGGAGGTGGGACAGGGGTATTTGGTTTTGAGAGAGATTTTGTATTGCACTTAAATTCAAAAAGTGATCTCATGCTTAAAAAGGTTGGAGACCACTGCTCTAGCATTTCTTCAGGGCTACAGGCCTCAGGTTGTAACCTCCTCCAGGCAAGATGGATGAGGTCATATAATTGAGAATGCAGAGGTTTGTTCTCCTGGTATCTCTATTTGTGATACCACTGATTCTGCACTGAGGCTGTCACTCCTGCTCGGGCTAAGATTTCTGCCTTCAACTGGGGGTAGTCTGCTGCTGTTTCAGCAGGCAGGTCATGGTATGCCTTCTGGTCTGCTCCATGTAGGAATGGACTGAGTATACTGGCCCACTGGTCTATAGACCGGTCCTCACGTTCTTTAACCCTTGCAAAATTGAGCAGGTAGGCTTCATTCATATTCTTGTAATATATATGCTGAAAATAGCTTCCTTCAAAACTGACAGAGCCCCCCTGAAATACATGCATCTCTTAAAGCAGCCTCTGGCAAAACCAAAAGTTAGTGCTTGTGTACACATGGTAAAGAAAACTGGACATGCCTTGAAAATTACACATCAGGGCTATTAGTCTTCATTGTTTGAAAATTAGAGTGATTCCCAAGCAGTATTGACTCATTATTACTGGAATTGGCAGTCTCCAGTGTACCAGTTCTTCCTATTCCATGTTTGCACAGGATTAGAGAAAACAGGATACAGCATTCTGTGCACACTGCCATGCCAGGCATTCTGTAACGGTTTACATGATTAACCACTAAGCCTAGATTTATCGAATAATCCTTAGGACTACACACACCCTCTAGCTGCCTCTGTATCAGAGGCAGCAAGGGGAGGTGGAGGTGGGAGCATACTGACTCCCATGGAGTTTCTGCCTCCCCCCACACTGCTCACAAGAGCTGGTATGTGTGAGAAGCGGGCTTTCAAGCCAGCACTTATCCACTCCTATGGAGTGGCTTACCCCACACAAGCTGGCTCCCCACGAGCACTGTCTCTCACCTGCCCCTCCCCTCTCTGTAAACCTGTAACGGCTAAAAAAATCCAGGGGTTATACAGTTACACAAATATACGTTAGTTAACATTCCTAATTCCAAGGGTATAGCTATACGGTAGCATGTACCTCGAAATAAGCTATGCAATTGGAGCTACGCATATTGCATAGCTTATTTCGAAATCTGGTGCTGAATACACAGCACTGATTTCAAAATAAATCGCTATTCTCACGTCTTCCTTATTCCTCATGCAATGAGGTTTACAAGAAGCCAGAATAAGAAACCCATTATTTCAAATTTATTTCAAAATAACGAGCATGCTGTTAAGTCGCACAGAATGCTATTTCAGGAACGGACATTATCCCAAAATAGCGCTGCTGCGTAGACATACCCCAACTGATTGATACCCTTCATGCCTCAAACCTTCCAGTGGCTGCAGGATACTAGAGTGTGCAGAAGTTTGCAAGTAATGGTGCCAGGCATGGAGCAGGCACATTGGTACCACAAATTGTTCTCCTCCACGTAGTCATGGTGCTGATGCAATGTGTGTCCAAAGACTCTATTTTCTTGTAACAATTTATCCTGGATCTTTACTTTTTCCTTTGGTGGATAATGGTCCTTCCACCCAGAGGCCTGGGTGACTGCCTCAGTCCATGTAAGGCAGGAGTTCCTGCTTAGTAAATGACAAAGCATGTGTGTGGTGCATGGTAACAAAAAGAATCTTCTCTTTTGTGGCCTTGCCCTGAAGTGCAGCACAAACTGATGCTTTTATCTACTTGATCAGCCTTTTTCTTCAAAGTCTATAAAGATCAGTACAGTTCAACATATTGGTCTTGTAATGAATCAATTCCATGAACTGCCTAATAGCCCATCATAACCATCCATGAGAGCACCTGCCTGTTTGACCACTGAACAGAGAGGGAAGACTCCTCTGGGTTGGAAAACAATAGAATTATTGTACCAATGGAAGAGCTTCACTGCAGTAGGCACTGTGGTCTCAGATACCCTCTTGGCAGGTGAAAAGTAGTCTCTTCTAGGAAATGTGGGAAGTCAAGTGACACCCAGTTCTTAATGGCATGTAAATTACCGGTTACATAGACACAGCTGGTGACCTTGAATGTTTGTAAGTGAAACATAAGATGTTACAAATAGGATAATGCAATTGCAGTACAAGGTTTCCTTTTGTTTTAGTGTGGTTATCAGGACTACAATAAGTGTTACATAGACTAGAAGGGTGGGGAAAAGAAGGCAGGATATTTCAAACACTTTTCCCTGACTTGAGGGTACACAGCAATGGGAATCCTGCTCTTGCTGTAAAGACTTTTAGAATTGCTCAATGAAAGCAGAAAAAATTAAAAAACAACGAATAGTCAAGTGGCACCTAAAGACTAACAAAACATGTAAATGGTGTTATGAACTTTCGTGGGCACAGCCCACTTCTTCAGATGACTGGAGTATGCTTGCTAGTGATAATAACACTTACAGGACTTTGTTAACACAGGACAAGGCTGCCCTCTGCAGTATGTGCACTATAGGATAATATCGTGTACTGTAGATTGTCCTACTTCCATCTCTTCAACCCTGACATTCTTTCTCCCTGCTCCTATAAATGGTGGGAAGATACCCCATGTTATTCTGAAAATAAGATTTTGATGTCTAAGACAGTGTTTCTCAACCTTTTTTTATAAAGTACCCCCTTTTAAGAAAATTATAAGTACTCCCAAGTACCTACAGTTTTTAGACACACCATTTTTTTTCTACCATTGCAACACATTTGTTTAAACAACTTAATTGTAGCCTGGTGATGCAATTTTTGGGTGTAAAAAGTACAAAAATAATTCAGTGCTGTAAAACTTGAAACAAAAATTCAGTTTTCTCCAAATTTCAGTTGTGTTAACATACCCCCCAGACTTCTCTCAAGTACCTCTGAGGGTACTCGTAGCACTGCTTGAGAAACACTGATCTAAGAGAGAAAAGTGCTGTTCTAGGCAGTTTTCTTTCAGTTTCCAAAAATGCCATATTAGAGTAGTCAGTTATTTTTTGTCAAGGTCCAAATATCTTGGTCAAGGTATAATCAAGGTCCAGAATCCAAAGATGATAACTCCCACAACAACTATGATAAGTAATAAAAAGACTTTGGGCCCATTCAAAAGCATCTAGTAGTCCAGATTTGGCCAGTGGTTTGCCTCTTGACTACTCCTGCATATGGTTTCATCGTCTGCAAATAGGGTGATCTGCTGTCCCAATTTTAAGGGGACAGTTCTGTATTTAAGCCCTCCTGTAGGTTTCCTAACGTTTTTGCTTAAAAATGGGCACATTGTCCCATACTTACCGTCTCTTCCCCTTCCCACCAGTACTGACAGGTCCTGTGATTGGCTGGATCCCTGTTCCCCAGCCACTTACCTACTAGTGATGAATGGGGGGATCCACTGGCCAGTAATGGGGGTGAGGGAGCAAGGTTGGTGTGGGGCACTGATGCAGCATGCAAAGCTGGCCACTTCCCCTGCTGGTCTGTCAGCACAACCACTCGTTGCAGGGATTGGCCCCCATCCCATTTCTGGCCAGTAATGGCTCTGTGCTGTGAGCTGCCATCTTTGGGGAACAGTGTTCCCTCTATGCTGCATGGCAGCACAGCTTCACAGGTGACTAATCAGCCCCGTCCAGTCAGAGGCTCCAGGTTCCGTGAGTACAGGGAACATTGCTGGTGAGTACAGGCAGGTGCCAGGCAGCAGCCGGTTACATGTTGTCTCTGCGGCTCATCCATTAGCCCTTTACATGCTCCCCTTCTTGCTGTCCTCTCCCTGTTTGCCCCTTCATCCCCCCTAGCCACACTGCCCCTCTATATTCTCCCTCCTCCACGCCGATGGGATGCATTCAGCTCCCAGTTCTGTGCAGACAACCAGACCCTGACTGTAGAACTCAGCTCATTAGGAGTCTGGCTGGCTTCTTCCACTGCCTTTGGCTGGGATGTCACCCGAGAAAAGCCCCAAACCCTTTGGCCCAGGACCCTGGTCCGGAAGGGCCAAGCCCTGCATGTGCCAAAGCCCCACACAGCGCTGGCATGAGGATGCCTCTCAGCCCCTCTGTTAAGCTATGGAGTGGTGATGGTAGAGGGGAGGGAATGATTTCCGGTTTGTTCATGCCCAACCCGGCATACTCCACAGCAGGCCCCCCATGCTGGGATTTAGTACCTTTTTCACCTGCTCTCCCCCACATCCTGCCCCCAGGGAGTGCAGGGCTGCTGCTGAGCCACCTCTCTGACTGGATTCACTGAAGCCTCTGAAGTCAGGTTCCCTGGGTTCTGATGTACAGTGCATCCTTGGGGCTTAACCCCTTCCTGTGAGAGGTGAATACAAGTAATTTCAACAGGTGTGCTGTATTCAGCATAGGGAAATGGGGTCACCCTAGCCATAAGTCTGCATGTCACTGAAATCATGTCACATAGTTTACAGGATGAGATAAAATCTTTTCAAGTGTGTTACTTGCAAATGAACAACATCATTTTGCACACTTTCATAACCATTAATACCATTTCACACATGCTTTTACTATATTTACAGCAATTAAAGGGTTATAGGCATACAGAATGTTTCAGGGGACTGGAAGCAGGACAGAGATGCTAATTTTTAAATGACCAGTTCAACTCCAAGCCATTCTAGTAGTGACTAGAAGTTACAGTCATCTGACTACTCTTTGGCAGTAATTTCCTATCTGAGGCTGTGTCTAGATTAGGCACGTGGAAATTGCTAATAAAGCAGGGATTTAAATATCCTGCGCTTTGTTAGCATAAACATGGCTGCCGCTTTTTTTTGACACGGAGCTTTTTCGAAAAAAAAAACAACAGCAGTCTAGACGGGGATCTATAGAAAAATAAACCCTTTTTTGACAGATCCTGTAAACCTCATTTTTTGAGGAATACAGGATCTGTCGAAAAAGGGTTTATTTTTCGACAGATCCCTGTCTAGACTGCCGTTTTTTTTCGATAAAGTTTCGTGTAAAAAAAAAAAAAAGCGGCGGCCATGTTTATGCTAACGAAGTGCAGGATATTTAAATCCCTGCTTCATTAGCAATTTTGACGTGCCTAATCTACATTTCTCTGTCGACAGAGAGGTGTAGTCTAGACACAGCCTTAGTGGCCAAGTGTTCAGATTCTACATAAACCCACCATAAATTCCAAAGTCAGCACAGCCTCCCACTGCAGGGACTCATGACTGTGTCATTGACTTTGAGCTCAGATCTGGATTTAACCTTCTGCAGTCCCAGACCTTATGTCATGGCCTATACACACCCCGTCCCTTTGGGGACAGTATACATGGGTGTGGACTCCAACTAGTTGGCCATTGAATCGTCGGCAATCTCTCTCTCTGAGTAGGAGCACTGACCCTTGGTCCAGGGTTGTACCACCTAATGGCTAGAGTGAATGACGAGCAACCCACTAACTCAGAGCAGCCCAGCTTAGTAGCCAAAGTGCATAGGGGATGGCCCCTTAACTCCAGGCGAGATGGCCTAGTAGCCACGGTCAATAGGAGTAGGCCCTTTAACTCAGGGCAGCATGGTTTGGTAGACAAGGTCTGTGGTGGTCAGCCCCATTACAGGGCAGTATGGCCTAATGACTAGAGTCAGTTGTAGTCGGCCCCTGTCTCGAGACAGTACAGCTTAATGGCCAAAGTTGATAGTTAGCCCTTATTCCAGGGTCATACAGCCTATCAGCTACAGGGGTTTGGAGACAACCATCTTGGAAGGGAGACCAGAGCCCACCCTACTCCACTGCATCCCAACCCGGGCCCTGCGAGTGGCAGAGCGGGCTATCACGCCCTCGGCAAGGAATCCAGCTAAAACTCGCTGAGTTTACCTGGGTGGGAGGGGCTGTTCCTGCACCTTCCCTGGGTCTCTTCCTATCAGTGCTGGTGGGTCAGCATCCCATTAGGTCTTCTGGTTCCCTGGTAGCCACTTCTCCCTGGGGCTCCTGTGGTGCTGAGTACCAGCGGTCGTCTGGGACTCTGATTCCAGCTGTTAGGGTCACTGGCTGGTGAAAACCGGGAGTTCCTGCTGAAAGTCTTTCTTCTTCTGTGGCCAGCCCAGACTGAGCTGATCTCTTGCCCTGTATGCTGCCCCAGAATTTGGAGCATGCCCATTCTGGGTGAAGGGGCGGGACTTCCTCTGCCCACAGAGTTTTAACCCCACTTGCTTCAGGTGGGGTATGCACACCCTGCCATACCTCACCTTTGAAGTCCTTTTACAGAATCAGAAGAAACCTGTAAAGTAAGAAGTAGGTCTTATCACCTCTCATGCTTATGTCAGGAGAATTCACAGGACTCTTATGCCATTTCTGTTGCATGAAGTGGTGTGGCATTACACTGTTGCTTACAAGCAGATTGTACAAGATAACTTGCACTAATATCTGGTGTAATTATGCCACCATTTCTCCTCACTGCTTCACGGTCTCCCACTCCTGGCACAATACTTTGAGTCTCAATTTCTTCTCTGGGTGGTTGGATGAGATGGCTTTCTGGGGTAATGAAACTGCATCTGTGCAGTGTTCCCTTTGATACAGGGGACTGAAAACACGAGTCATCTGTCCATCCTCGCACTATACAGATGGTTCTTCTGAGCCTCAAGCTCACCCTGCATCAGTTGTCATAGCAGTTTCTTTCACCTGCATTCTAATTACAAAGTCACAGTCTTCAGCCCTCCATGCAAGGCTCACATGGTCTGTTATCCAAAGCACACCCCCCCAGGGTTCCATCACCCCCTCATCAACTTTAGGCTTCCCCCCCCCGCCCCCTGCTATTTCCAAGCTGTTCCACAGATCTTTCAGACTTCTGCCCCAGCTGATAGTGATGTTACTACATTCAGATTCTTAGTGGGAGAACCTTTCACAGCTCTTTCCTCGCCTCTCCAAGGAGAAACTGCCAGGTACTCCCTAGGCCTATTGTCCTAACCCCTTGCCGGCAAGCCTTGCTTCCAACCTGCAATCCTCCATTCCCTGAATTCTACTCCCCTTGAAGGCCAGCACACCATGTAACAGACAAGTAACTGGGAATCCACAGAAGACAACATGAAGAGAAGGAAGATGATCAAGTCTCCTTTCAACATAGGAAGCATAACAAAGCCCTGGAAAGAGTAGACAAGACATTACTCAGCAAAGTGAGAAGGATAAAACAGACACAGGTTTAAAGTTTTGAATCCAAGTGATTAAAGTCAAGCTGCTAATTGAAGCTGCCTATTTTTAAAGGGAAGGAGCATGACAAAGGCCAGGCTACTTTTATTTTGGGGCCTAACATAAACTAGCTTTGAATATTTGAGGCAAGCTTTTGAAAATTATTGCCAGTACAGTTATTTTTTACCCTTACGGTGTTACCTTAAGAGTCTTCTTGGAATAATTTTATTATCACAGAAACATAGAACTTACATCTAACTTTTATTTGCAGCAGTTTGTTATTAGGATTAGTCAGCGTGTAATTTACCAACCCCAGATATCTGTTCACCCATATACAATTCCAGTTCATTTATGAGCGAGGGAGTCATCTTCTTGTTCTAAGGCTGGAATGGCAGGAAGTTTGATTTAAGGGAAGTAAGGTCACTTTATAATGAGAGTTTATGTCAAGTGATTCTGTGATGTTTGGGGGTAGGGAAAGAGGTGCACCAAAAGATGCTAGAAAATCAGGGCTACTCTGTATTACTAAAAGGGATCTAGAGATTCCTGGGGAGAGGAGCTTGAGCTGTCTTAGGCTACGTCTATACAGCTTCCCTCTTCCATGAAAGCCTATGCAAATGAAGCGAGGACTAGCATATTGACACGCTTCATTTGCATAATGAATTAGGAGCTATTTTTTGCCCAAAAAGGCACCATCTACACAGCATATTTTTTCAGGAAGAACGGCTCTTGCGCAAGAGGGGTTTTTTCGCAAAAAGCCTCTTGCACAAAAATGGCTCCTAATTAATTATGCAAACGAAACATGGCAGTATGCTAATCTGCGCTTCATTTGCATAGGCTTTTGCAGAAGAGGGAAGCTGTGTAGATGTAGCCTTACTGTTTTTCCCCTTTCTGCAGGTCCAGTGAGAATTGAGAATGGGAGACAGCAATTCCTGTGACTGAGGAGAAAGCTCCGCAACAGAGAGACTTACTCAGGTCCTGACTGCCCATTTGTGTTATTGCATTGCTGTGCCAGAATTTACCTGCACTTCCATTTGGGAGGAGTCTATCAATGTACTCTTCTCGCAGGCCATTTTATTGCATTCTTCCCCACCAACCATTTTGTTTGCTAGAAATTGTTCCAAAAGAGCATGGTTTCCTCCAGCACACAACAAGGTATAATATTTCCATTATCCTGAGTGCAGGGCCTGGGAAAGCTTTCAGTGATAACATTGTAACTTAAGAAAAGATACATCAGAGCAAGTGATGAGCACGCTCACTGATCATTCATCCTAATTACACTGACAAGACAGTTGGCCCAAAGTTAGCAGATACTACACAGGAAGAAAATACACAGTCTTCAGTATGAATTTTGTCATTTAAGTAGGTTTTCCCACCACATTCCCAAAGGGCATGATTTATTATGCCATGCAAAGCCACAGCACAAACAGAGGTTTAATTTTCAAGGCTGTTCCCAACCACATAAGAACCTCAAACAGCACCCAACAGTACAGAAAACCAACCCTCTTTGCTAATTCAGTCTTACAACTCCCTAAACACTTAAAAAACCCTAACTAACCTCTCAAATATAGAGAGAGGAGACAGACCCTTCCCTTCTGCACAGCTGTCTTCACTCTCTCCTGAGTGACCACTGAAGGCAGACAGCTCTGGTCCTATCCTGAAAAAGTGGTTAACTGTTTCTCTGCCAAACCAGGGCCATGGTCTGCATAGTCTATCACCCGCCAAGACTAGGATTACATGAAGCCATTTAAATTAACTCACTTAAAAAAGCGACTATAATTTTTTCTGTTAAAAAAACCCTGTCTCTGCTGGTGAGCAGCAAAGTTCTCTATTTTCACCAGGGAGTCCATTCACCCCTCATTCCCTTACATCCTCGTCTTCTCCAACTTCTCCTCTGAAATCCTATATTGCAGGCACTTTTCAGGCAAGTAGGAAGGGACAAGACTTCCTTTGTAATTTGTCACTGAGAGGCTATTGAATGCTGTTCCATTCAGCCTCCCAGGTCATAAAGCTTACACAAACTCTTTACTGATAAAAACAGGCACAAATATGAGAACACAATCTTCTTTGACCTATACCAGCATTTCTCAGACTGGGGTCCATGGACTCCTGGGGGTCTGTGAGAGGTACTCCAGGGGTCCAGGGACTCCACTGATCAACTTTTCCTCCTCCTTCAAACTGCCTCCTGCATGTGGGGGAACAGCGGGAGCCCAGGACTAAGGCCAATTCCCTAACTGCCTTTCTTCTGAGCAGCTGCCATCTAGACCCCTGTGGCCCCTCAGTGCATGTGTTCTGCCTCTGCCCAAGTGCTGGCTTTGCAGCTCCCATTGGCCGGGAACTGCAACCATTAGCAGCTGCAGGGATGTCACCTGCAGGCAGAAGGAAAACACATAGAGCCCCCTGGCTGCCCATGTACCTAGGGTCTGTAGAAACCTGGCGGCAGCTTCCTGGGAACTGCAGTAAGCGCTGCTGGTGTCCCACACTCCAAACTCCCTTCATCCCAAATGTCCTCTCCTACAGCAAAACTCCCTTTTGTAGCTTGCACCCAACCATTTGATCACTCTGCCTCAGCACTGAGCCTCTCCTGTATCCCAAAGCCCTCATCCCCCACTGCACTCAAAAGCCTAGACCCCTAGTGAGAGCCCTTACTTCTGCCCCCCCTCTTCTGCATCCCAGCTTCCCTACCCCAGCCAGGTGAGAGTGAGTGAGGGTTGGGGGTGAGCTAGCAACAGAAAGAGAGGGGATGGAGCAAGCAGGAGTGGGGCCCCAGAGAAAGGGCTGGGTGAGGGCCCAGTGACAAAAATTAAATCAAAATAGTAGTTCTCGGGTTGCTAATGTTTGATAACCGCTGATCTAAGACCATTGGTATGTTGGATGATAGCCAACACTGCGCAGGTGCTGTGACAATATCATCAACTGGGGTAAATTAATGTAATTCTATGTATTTCATTAGATTCCATTCTATTAGCACTAACTGAAGATCTAGCTCCATAAGTCCATCCACTTAAGATATGATCTTACAACAAGTAAAGCCAATGTAAACTTTGTTATTAGCTTTAATAAGAGCAGAACTCTTAAATTCCTGGGTTGCTGCTCAGCAGATTGAAAATGGGTTATGGAGCCATTCACTTTAACTTTCCATTTTAGCACACTTTGGGAAAAAGCTCAAGAATCAGTATTGGTCAGTTTTTCATATTGGATAACATTTTGGCATGTAAACATTTATTTACATACACACATTTAAAAAGCCATACCAACTTTGGCCTTAACAAGAGTGTGACATAGGGCCTGCCAATTATTTATTTCATGACAAGGAAAAAAACGAGATGAACGGTTTTAAAAAGCTTGGCTAGATACAGTGATCTGTGAAAGTCTTAACTTGAATTTGACATGAGAGAAGCTGCATTGCTCATGGTTTAAATATATCTCTTCTGTTGGCCATCTCTGGCAGGATGCATCATGCATTTGTTCACCACACTTACTGTGTGGGGCTGCATCTTGAGAAAATTGGTTTGCAAAACAAGGAGAGCTTCCTTGGATTGAAGGGGGGAAGGTACCTAATCACCGTACCCTAGGCAAAGGGATAGGCAAGAACTCTCTGGACACCACAGCAAGATGTCTCTCTGGCCACAGAGGTCAGAGACTGGACTTCCTCTTCATACATGTGAGAGCTTCTTTTTTCTCTGGAGCTAACAACCAGAGCCTGCCTCTTTGGGTTTGGGAAATTAGACAGATGAGACATGTGATGCAAACTGCTGCTTTTAATTTAATGTAATTCTCTTGCTCTCTATTTTAAAGAAATCTTTTTCTCCAGAAACTGTCAGGCGGTGTACGGGTTTCATTTTATGCAACTTAAACGTGAGTGAATTTCTTCAATCTGTAGAGACCCAGGAGGCAAAGCTATGCCTAAGAGTAGGGCTTGTGTTCTTGATTAGGAGGCATGGACAGAAGTGTACTTTTTGAAAGGGGCACATTGCTTAGGCTTCAGTGGGCACACAAGAAAGGAGAAACTGAAGAATCAAGGATCAGACATGAGCTAATGAGGGGACAGATAGCTAGGCGGGTTTAACTGCTTATGAAAATGAGGCAATAATATGAATGGTTAGAAACACTTGTGAGTTAAACACATCTGAAACTAGCTTTTAAGTGCATTTCACTCAGACAATTCCAAAATAACCTCATCTTTCCTTTCATTTTTCCCTGTGAATATCTTTTTCTAGTTTCATTTGTTCCAGCTTTCAGCTAACAGGGAGGTTTTGGACCAAGTCAAGGGTTATTATGGGGATTCTGACAGAACCTTTACTAGTAGAGCACAGAGAACATCACTTTATTTATTTACTCTTCTCCAAGTAGCTATTTAAAGAATTATAACCATATACATGTTAACAAGTAACATATAATGTTACTATGGAACATACATTTTCTCCTTCAATGGTAAATGTCAACATATGACTTTCTTGTTACCATAAAATTAGTTTACAGCTGCAATGCCCAGGATGACTAACAATAGTTTCAATATGATGTTCTACAAGGAGGACTATGATAGAAACACTCCTAGGACAGAATTCTCTACATGTAATTTTAGCATCTACTGCATACCACAGCTGAGAATAAATCTAAATTCACACACTGAAACATTTAAAATTATTTTGCACATTTAGACAAGTTCATCTCTGGTGCAATTCCACTGATTCCAAAATCATGTTATCAGATATAATCTAGCCTATTATTTCTGAACAAGAAAATTAGGACTCTGTCCACTCTACTACACAAAGGACATTGGCAAATGAACATTAATTTCACATGGCAGCCCAGAAACGATTACAGTAAAGACTATAACAAACTGACATTCATTTAATGGAAGAATCCACTATCTCCTGATAATCATGCCTTCCTAAATTCTTCCAGGACACCTTATAACATGCAAGGAAAACGACACTAATCATAATGATGGCCCCCCCAATGAGGTCATAAATGCTGGGAAAGATGTGGAGCACCGCAAGCTGCAGAATCATGGCTGTCACAATCTCTAAGTGTTGCACTGTGCTGACCAGAGCTGGGTGAAATTTATTCAAGGCATAATAGACCCCCAAGAAAGCCACAGTAGAACATATACAGATAGCAATGAGATAACTCCAGGTTTCTCCATCCAGTGGTATAATTGGCTCTTGAAGAAAAAACATGGTGGAGGCTCCCCACACAGTTCCAGTCCAACCAAAAGTAAATAATGCAGTCCACATACTGACATGATCTTTGATTGACTTGTAGACAATCATGGAAAGAGCTGTGGTCAAGCCTGCCATAACTGTCATGGTGTAGCCAAAGGCTTCTTTCCAGACACTGAGCAAAGAGTTTTCTTCATTAACAATGTTGGGGAACATGACCAGGCAAACACCAAAGATACTGCTAACCACTGTCATTATGTCTATATAAGCCATTCGTTCATCTATTAGTAAAAAAGCCAAAATGGCACTAAAGACAGTGGTGGTGGCTCTCCACATAATGGTTCCATTGCTTGGGGGTACTATAGCGAAGGAAGTGTAAGCACAGGTAATAGAGATAACATTGCAAACACCATAAAAGAAGAGTTGCAATCTGTGTCCTTTTGGTCCGAAGGGGTCCTCGTGGTAGTAACACACAACAATGACAGACAACACTTGTATGACTGAACGAACAAAAATTAGTTCTAGAGATGGCACTTTGGATCGATCAGAAACAAGTCTAGTTATCAGAGCCACACAGCCATGAGCCAAGGCAGAGGCAAAAAGCACTACCCAAGTCTTTCTGGACTGAAATATGCTTCCATCTGTAAAATTCTGGTGTTGACCAGTCTCATTGTCTTCCATTTCTTGGGCTGGCTGAGGCTGGATATCCATAGTTCCAAAGAAGGCTCTTCCTTTCCTTTTTCTGTCACTCAGCAATCTTTTCTTTGGATTGTCTTCCACAAAGCTTCCAATATCATCACTGGTTTCATCAGAAACCTCTTCTCCAGGTTGGGGATAATGGGATGTATATTTCACTGTCACTGTGTTGGGATGGATTTTCACTCGTTTTTTGACTGGACATTGTTTGGAAGAGGTATCCATTTCCTCACAGAACTAGGTCTGTTCTGGAAAAAAAACAGATTGTTATTTTTATTCACCCAATACTGTAAAATACATTTGCATTGTAGTCTTGATTATTTAAAATTATTGGCATGAACATAACCTTTATTTTTATTTGACAGTGGAAGTTGCTCAGTATCTTTCAAAAGGAACACTTTTATTTAAAATGTCTAAAAATAACTCTAGGCGCTTGTTTTGAAACTATCTATTATTATTGCATTGCTTCTTAAAAAGAGGCATTAAAAATAGGGATGTGAATATTTAACTGGTTAACCGGCAAGCCTCGCCCTTAGTGGGTGAAGCTTACTGGTTAAGGTTAATGAGTGGGGGCAGAAGCAGCTCCCAGACTGCCATGGGCAGGGTGCTGCTCCAGCTGGGTTGCTCCAGCAACCTCCCCACCCACCCTCCCCTTTAATTGATTAACCAGTTAAACAATATGTTTAACCGATTAACTAATTAAATGGAATTTTACATCCCTAATTCAAATGAATAACAACCACTTTTATTACAATAAAAAAAATTCCTCATTGGACTGTTTAGATCAGGTAGTCATTCTGTAATCATTAATGTTTTTTATTCTTTACCAATTTCTAAGGGGAAAAGAGAATTGCAGATAAAAAATTAAATTTGGGTTAGAGAAGACTAGGGTCATTTTTGTCAATTCAGAGTAAAATAACCCCAAGTCAGGCCGATGGCATCACTGAACATTTCAGTGAACTAGGCACATGTACCCCAAAACTATAAAAAAAAACTAAAATAATTTTTCAAATTCTCTGAAGCTCTTGGTGTATATTATTGTCTCAAAAAACTGTTCACTACCAATTTGTTTTTCAAAGTAACTTCAGTTAGGAAAAAAAGATTGTAAAAATGTTAGAAAAAGAAGCTGTGCCCTCCTGGGCAGCGTAGAGGAGAACAAGTGGATTTTGCCACTGTTACGAAATGACAAAGATATCCAGATTATATTAAAGTGAACATCATGCATTTTTCCATTCTGCCTCACTAGGTGCCTTATTTTTCACCGAACCTAGCTGAACTGCTACATCTATATATATGTAAAAGTTTTTCCTGCTGCACAACAGAATGACATCATCAGGCTCCCTGGCCACAAAAGCGGGCAGGGGGGAGGGGGTTGGCAAGTGAATCAAGCAGCAAGCACAGCCCCCTAGTTTATTCTATAAACAAGAAAATTAATACACTAATAGATTTTTAAAGCCTGAAGAGACCATTGTGATTTCTATCAAATCTGATTTTCTGCATGTCATAGGCCAGAGAATTCCAACCAGTAATGTGTTCTGTGTAAGAAACATTTCTTCCTGTTACTCAAGTAAATATATCAAACCCAATAACTCATGTTTGCACTATTATGGCATATAGTTTAGATTAACAGATCCTAAAACCTGAAGGGACCATTGTGGCCATCTAGTCTAATCTCCTCAACAACATAGGCCACATAATAATTACTGTAACAGATCTTTTAGAAAAACACCCAAATTGATTTAACAATTCTCAGTTATGGAGAATCCACCATGATGCTTAGTAAATGGTTCCAGTTTTAATTAGTCTCACTGTTAATTTATGCCCTATTTTTAGTCTGAATTAGTCTAGCTTCAAATTCCAGCCACTTGATCATCTTACACCTTTCTCTGCTAGACTGAAGAAGCCATTAACAAATATTTGTTCCCCATGTAGGTATTAGAGATAAGATTGGCAGGATTTGACTGAAATCGTTAGTTGTCGGTAAATGTTGATTTCACCTGACACACAGAAGTAGACCAAGATATCCTTCTACAACAGTCATAAACTCTTCCCTAGTTCCTCTCCCTCCTCACCAAGTGCCCATTTAGACTTCTGCTCCCTCCAAACTCCTGTGGAGGTTGATATGGTGAGGCAGTGGCTTCCCTTCAAGCCTGAGATGGAGGCACTTCTGCACTCTCCCTGGTGGACGGAGCCAAGTCAGTCCCACCCTGTGCACCAGGAGCAGAGGGGAGGGACAGGAAGGAAGATTTAAAGAATTGGGTTTGTTTACTGTGGAAAGGAGACTGAGAGGTGATATGATAATCACTTTCAAGCACCTAAAAAGATATTATAAGAAGGGAGAAAAAGTATGTTCCTTGATCTCTGATGATGGGAACAAGAAGCAATGGGCTTAATTTGCAGCAAGAGAGGTTTAAGTTGGACATTAGGGAAAAAAAACTTCCTAACTGTCAGGGTGGTTAAGCACTGGAATAAATTGCCTAGGAAGGTTGTGGAATTTCCATCACTGGAGATTTTAAGAGCAGGTTAGGCAAATACCTGTCAGGAATGATCTAGATGGTATTTGGTCCTGCCTGAGATCCTGATATCCCTTCCAGTTCTAGTATATTATGATTCTATAAAAGGCAGGGCCTTCATCTAAGTTGCACCAGAGCCAGGAAAGGAGGCAGAAGTCCGTAGACCACTACAGGTTGACAGATGAAACCCCAAACTGTGTGGCATCATGCCCCCAGAGAAGACTGAGAATGGGGAAAAGCCTCTGAGATTACTGTCCACTACTTACCCCAAGGACTCTGAGAACTGGCAGACTGCAGAGCCACACCAATGGACTGTGATAGAAAGTAGTCCATGGGAACTAGACATTATTCAGTTTGTGCTGTTGCAGTACGAGTCAGCATATTTCAGTAGGATTCTCACTGTTAGGATCCAGGGCTGGGACCTGGTGGAACATGGGGGCCCGCCCCTTAACTCTCTGCAACCAATCCTAGGGTAGTAGCCTACTCATTTTAGGCCTGTGCTTTGTTTGTGACTTTCTCCAATCAGAAGGCTGCAAGCGCCTAGACTATGTCTGCTGTTTGCCTTATTAGGAGGGTAGGCTAAAGACTGCTTATTGCACTGCCGTGCCCAGGGACTCCAGAGCTTAGTCAGTATCTACTGCGTGCCTGAGATGGGGTGAACTAGGTCCAGAAGCTTACTGCTGGAGGCCTTTCAGCCCTGCCTCACCCTGCCCTAAAAAAGAGCAGAGGAAAAGTCCTTTAGGTGGCCTAGAGTGGCGGCACAGAAGCCTTCAATCAGAGAGACTTCTAGAGCAACCAATCAGGGGCCAGAATGGCCATTTATAAGGAAGCAGCAGAGGCTGAGCAGTCAGTTGCCACTTGGAACTTGAACAGGAAGAATAGGGAGTATGGCTGGTTGGAAGAGCAGCAGGACCATGGACAGTCTGAGCCCAGAACATAGCCAGATGCAACCAGGCCAGGGTGCCTTGATGAATCCTGTTGTTCTGGCTGAAGACTGAGCCCAGAGAGGGCTGCAGAAAGAACACCAACTGAGGGGACCAAGATGGACCCCTGCTAGGCTGTGAGGGAAGGCAGTGCCTCTGGGAAGGAAGCCTTGGTGCCATGGCCCCGAACCAGAGTGTGAGAAAGAACTAGAGACTGTATGCCCTCAGCCAGGGGGTTAGTCGCAGAAGACCCACAGAACTACCGTCAGGTATGGGGTGCTTGTGAGAAGCAGGTGCCACTCCATTGTAAGATCTGGAAGAAAATCAGGTTCACACCTGACGAAAAAATTGAGTGATTGCACACATGTGCTGGTCAAAATGGAGGTGCTAGTGAGACGTGAGTGCTGACTCCATTATACTGCCTTTGCCTGAAGGCTTAGGCTAAAGACTTCTTATTGCTCTGTCCAGCCCAGAGAGTAACAGCCTACCTAGACTGTGGCTATTGTCTGCCTTAGCTAAGAGTCTTGGGCTAGGGAGTACTGATTAGCTTTGGCTTCTTTCCTGATGCAACACATCAGAGTGACCTCCCTCTATGCCTGAGAGGGAAGGACCACTAATGTGGCATTGGACCCAGGTCCTCTGCATGCAGAGGGTGCTGTAGGCCAGATGAAGGCATAGGGTGTGGGGCTAGATTTAGCCCACATTTGACATCTCTACTCAACCTCAACCAAAGTCAACTATGTTGGATGCAAGAATCATGGGTGGTGCTCTGAGCCAGGATGTCAGCATATACCATCACAATGCTCCCTTCTGGCCTAAACCTGTGATTCTAGGATTGCCGGGAAAGGGGTTTCTACACAAGGTGCACCAAGATACCCTCTAAAGGTGAAGGAGTGTGACACTGTGGCTATGTCTAGACTTCAGAGTTTTATCCGGGATCCCTTTGGGATCCCCTTGGGGTCCCGGAAAAACTCTGCCACATCCAGGGAATGCGTCTGCTTTTTCAGAACAATTTCTGAAAAAGCGGGCACACTCTTTCAGCATCCCAGTATTCCTCATTTTATGAGGAATAAGGGATGTTCTGAAAAAGGAAGTTTTTCCGACATTTGGCCCCCTGTAGATGGGCCAAATGTTGGAAAAGCCTCTTCCGAAAAAAACAAGCAGAAAAAGATACGCAAATTGCAGTTTGCAATTTGTGTATATTTTTCCCAAAAAAACCCCCAAAACCCAGAAACCCAAGCCCCTGGCAGTGTAGACATAGTCTGTGTTACCCATCTTTGTCTGAAGGGGTTACATGCTTTCACTGGCCTGGGAAGACATGTTCAGCCTGCAGAGCTCGTCTGAGGTATCAGGCCTGTACACTGGCACTGACAGTAACACGTCCTGATCAAAGAAGCCATCACAAGTTTGGGCTTCCAGTAGAATGGGGTCCTGCTCCTGGACAGTCAGCATGGGGCTTGCTATCAGACAAGAAAGAGGAGGGCTGGCTCCTGAAGAATGGACTACAGTACACACCTTGAGATAGGACAGGCTGATGGCTATGTGCGATCTGCCCAGTAAAAGGAATGTGACCAAGTGGGAGTACCCAGACAAAAGGAACTAATACAGAATTCATAGTCTTCCGAAAGAGAACAGCTTCAATTCTCTGAATTGTGCTTTTAGTGCCTTTTACAATTGAAACCGATAGCCATCTGTTACAGGTGCACAGTAGTATAACTGTGTGGCACAGGCCTACTGTACAAGCTGCAGAGAAGCCAGACACCAGATGGTAATGAAAGTTCTAAGGGGGCCCTGCAGTCCCCATGCCATTCCTCCGGTGGAGCTGCTTGGGTTCCACTGATGGCAGAGTCGCAGTGGTGAGCCAATGGGAACGTAGAACCCAGTCTGAGTTTGCCAGCAGACAAATATCATCCTAATTCTAAACTGAGAACATCCAGAACAGAATTGGTGTAAACAGATGCAACAGACAGGGTGATATTAACACCCCATCAGCCCCGCCCCTCCACCTTAGTGACACAAGGGACCAGAACCACTGTATCTGTGTAAAAGTGGATCCAGCCTCTTTCCTGACTCCCATAGACCATTTACAGCATGTCCCAAAACTTATCTTCCACATTAGCCCAGCATGGGCAGTTCCAGAGGGCATCTCCATTGTGTAGGCACGCTTGCATGGCCACACAGCCAGCTGATCCCCAACTCAGTCTATCAGGCTTTACACTTACCACAGATCTTACCCATGTTGCATATTATATCCGAAATAGTGTTTTAAATTATTTCAAAGGGATTGCAGTAGGACAGTGCCAGTCTAAGATTATAAGAGTCTGAGTAAAAAAAAAAGTTCTGTTTTCTAAAGTTGGTAACTCCCCTACATATTCTTGCATCCAGTCTTTTCTGCTTTTCTGCAGAAAATGAAACTGTCAGCAGGAGCGAATGAAAGATTGTGTCTGAAGAGTGAAATAACGTGAATGGCACAATAGTTTAGTAAAGAGCTTTTCTCTGGTTTTTCTATTGAAAAAATTTTCTGAGCAGGAACAACAAAAATATTGTCCAGTGAAAGAAACAAACATGAAGGCCTAATGCTAGACAGTTTTGTTTAATTATAGGAATTAAAAAGGAATTACTTTCACGTCCTAGATTTCTTTTGAAAAATAATTAACTTGTTTGTCTCTAATTTTTACATTATGAGCTTAATAAAATATTTGCTACAGTGATGTGTTTCATACTAAACATTATATCATCTTTTTAATCACATATAGCATTTAATTTTGCCCTTTTTAAGAACTGATTACTTTATTTTTTAAGCTTTATATTAAATGATCCAGCCAACAAATAAAAAAAAGCCACCTGATAAATACTCTCTGAAGAAATAGATCCTGAGCATTAAAACATATTTTAAATAGCTAACTATTTCTATAACATATTACAAACATTGAATTTGAATATGTAATTTTTGGCTTTATGGCCTCTATAAAATTATTGCATAACAATTTAATTGAAATTAAGTGACTGTTTATATCCATAATTTGTAATATAAAGTTTGGGATTTTATCCAGTCAGTGCATTTTGTAGAGGAAAATCAGGCAGATGTACAACTAGACTTAAATAATAATTCAAGTTTCTAAAATAGTGGTAATAAAATGGAATTTTACTTATACGTTTGTGACAAGTGGGCACTTATTTAATCAAACTGAGATGGATTCAAAAAGTATTCGTAACTTAATAAAAATCTGTTGTGGAAAGTTGATTCTGAGAGCAGATGTACTCTACACTATGTCAGTAGCAGCACTATGGACATTTTTGTCAGATATTCTAAATGCTTTCCCCCCTACAAAGAAAGCTGGATGTTTGTCTCTTACGTTAAAAAAAAATCAGGAGTGGGAAATCTCAGGCCCGGGGACCAGATTCTGCCCCATCACAGAGCTGGAACCACAAAATCTAGTAGTCTGGGCCCCCCTAGGCTCTGGTGTGCAAGGGGAAATGTAGGGAGTGCTTTCTGCTCAGTTGGGGGCCATGTTGGTAAAGGGTTTTTTTGTTGTTGTTTTTGCTTCTCACTTGTGTGTGGCCCCTGATTGATTTTTCTGTGAGTTAGCGGCCTCCGACCCAAAAAAGATTCTTCAAACACTGCTTCAAAGCATCCTTTTTCCTGCAATTCATAGAACTTCTTATTTTAAATGCCTGAGCCTAGATTAATTGCTAGGGACAGAAACACTGCCTGCGTGGCTGCATGTAAACTGAAACATAGTAAAGTAAAACTATATGATCTTACTGACTGTTTGGGAACTTTTGCAATCTGCCAATTAAAAATGTTACATTGACTGAAACTTGGCCCTACTGTGAGATTATCTATAGCTTTCTCCACCTGTGCCCATTCTTCACACCTGCCTTAGGAGGAATTCTTCCTTCCCTTGTGATATCCTGGAATTAACTGTATTTCTTTGAAGAGCATGTTAGTGAATCCTAAAGCCTGGGAGAGAAATGAAAGAAGGGCTTAGATCTCCCTGTTCACCACAAAGCTAAAATGGAGAGGGCAGAGAGGGGGAGTAAATGCAAACCACACGGCCCCTGTGAGCTGCTGAATGACGACTAGAGAGATTTCAGTATCTTGGACACACACACAGAGCAAATGAGTTTAGAGCTGTTCTCTAATGATACATAAAGCAGCATTGCCAGTCCTAGGCTTGATGTACCTAGGGCTGTGTTCTTACCCATTTTGGCCTATATTTTATGGAATTGGATCAACTGAAGTCACTTTGAGAAAGCTCCCAGTGAATCTATGACTGGTCTGAACAAATGACAGCCACCAGGTTTCCTGCCAGTGCAGTGAACACTAATAATAGAGGCAGGAGGTTGTCACTTGAATAACCGGAATCAGTAGACCAGCTGGGAGGGATGTCTGCATTACCGCGCAAGACACCAGTACGTACCATAAAGAAAAGAGGGGAAGAAATCTCTATTTACCTCTTGCGTAGAAGAAGCCGATCAAGTCCAAACAATAATGCCTTTAAACAATAAGGAGATTGCGTGATGTTAAAGGAAAAAAAGAAAGGAAACCTGCTCTCCAGAATGTGCCAGCCCTTCCATCTTTCACAAGCTGTAAAAGCCCAGAAAGCAGAACAGCTAAATTAATCCCAGCGTAATGTGCAGTCAGCCACACACAGCCTGGTGTACTCCAGAAAAGGATGTTTGAAGCAGAACAAGCGTTGCTTCTCCTTTCTCCACTCACCCTCTTCTCCCTGCAAAGAGAAGCATGGAGGAAAAGACTGAGGGGACAGCAAAAGACTCAAGAGAGAGCGACAGAGCAATTGCAAGTGAGCATGCCCAGTGAGCACACGGGCAGCTGACAGTAGTATCAACATTCATTTTTATTTAATGTATAGAGTATTACTTGCAATCACTTTCTTTTGGGGGGATTTTAAATATCTTTTAATTGATAGAAAGCTTATTCTGATGAAGCAGCAGGTTCAGTCAAGGAGAAAAACAATAGAATTTTTAAATACAACTAGGTCTATCATCAGAAATCAAAATGTGTCTATAATATATGACCAGGGTTGAAAAGATTATGGCGTGCTCTTTTCCAAATAATTAATTATATAGGTGTGCTTTGGCAGATATATAAGCAGCAAAACGTCCAGTAACAGCCTCCTGTTTTTATAATTCTTGTTCTGTTCATACCACAAGTCTGTCTGATAAATTAAATTTATATTGATATGATAAACTTCGGTAAGACATTTAGTCTTAAATGTTCAAAAAAGAGCTAGATAGATTCATGGAGGTTAGGTCCATCAATGGCTATTAGCCAGGATGGGTAGGAATGGTGTCCCTAGCCTCTGTTTCTCTGGAAGTGGGTGACAGGGGAGGATCACATGGCGATTACCTATTCTGATCCCTCTCTCTCTGGGGTATCTGGCATTGGCCATTGTCGGCAGACAGGATACTGGGCTAGATGGACCTTTGGTCTGACCCAGTACGGCCATTCTTCTAATCTTATGCACCACACAACAGTCTGATTACAGAAATTAGCACAACAGAACTTCAATATGGTACACATAAAAGGGATTAAAAATAGATAAAAATGGAATTGTTATTGATTAGGAGTGTTTCTAGTGGGACTCTAAAGGGATCTGTTTTCCTGTGGAACTCCTTGCCACAGGAGGCTGTGAAGGCTAGGACTATAATAGAGTTTAAAGAGAAGCTAGATAATTTCATGGAGGTTAGGTCCATAAAAGGCTATTTATCCAGGGGATAAAATGGTGTCCTTGGCCTCTGTTTGTCAAAGGCTGGAGAGGGATGGCAGGAGACAAATTGCTCGATCATTGTCTTCGGTCCACCCCCTCTGGGGCACCTGGTGCTGGCCACTGTCGGCAGACAGGATACTGGGCTAGATGGACCTTTGGTCTTACCCGGTACGGCCGTTCTTATGTTCTTATGACTAACATCCTTGAATATTTCCTTCTAAATCATCAATAATATTAAAGTATATAGATTATACAAAGATGGGTCATGTGGTAAATAATAGGGCTATCCAGAGCAATCAAGATCAAGATTTGTAAATTGTGTGGGATGGGGAGGAGTGCGGAAAAACAACCACTGTGTATTTTAATACACCCAAATGCAAAACTATGATTCTAGGAAGAAAGAAAGAAGGCCTCATTTTACAGGAGAGGAGGAGAGGTGTATATTGGAAAACAGTGACTATATAAAGAATCTGGTATCCTGCTGGGAAGCAACAAAACATGAGCTCTCAGTGGAATGTGATGGCTAAGAGCAGGGCCGAGGAACCTTTTTTGGGTGAGGGTTGCTGACCCAAAGAAAAATCAATTGGGGGCTGCACACAAGTGCAAAGAAAAAAAAATAAAACAATAAACCTGCAGTGACGTGTCCCCTGACTGAGGAGAGAAACACTGCGCATTCCCCTCACACCCCAGAGCTTAGAGGGGACCCGGCTAGTAGATTTTGTGTGCTCCAGCCCTGCAGAGAAATGGCAGGGAGGCTGGAGTGCCAGCATGGACTCCCCAATGCTGGGAGACAGAGCCCTGAGCCGCGGGGGCCGCATCCGGCCTCCAGGCCTTAAGTTCCCCATCCCTGGCTAAGAGGATGAATGTGATCCTTGGATGTATAAGAAGGGGAATATCAAATAGGAATAGGGATATGGTATAATCTCTGTATACTGCGTGAGTAAAGCTATTACTGGGATATTTTGGCCATTTTTTCTTGCCTCCTGTTGAAACAGCATGCTGAAAAATTAGGGAAAATTCAGCAAAGATCTGCAAGAATAATATGAGGTCTCAAAAGCCTATCCCACAGTGAGTCTGAATTTACTACATTTGTTAGTTTATTGAAGAGACGGTTAAGAGTTAGCTTGACTGTGATCTATAAGTACCTTTATGAGGAGAAGTTTTCTCATAGGCTTTGTCTATACTACAAGATTTGCTGAAAGAGGCAATGCAAATGAAGTGTGGATTAGCATTTTCTTGTGCTTCATTTGCATATTCTCTTCCCATCCGTTTTTGCGCAAGGAGTTTTTGCGCAAAAACAAGCAATGTGGATGTTTCCTTTTTGTGCAAAAAGGAAACGTCCACACTGCTTGTTTTTGCGCAAAAATGGATCGGAAGAGAATATGCAAATGAAGTGTGAGAAAATGCTAATCCGCGCTTCATTTGCCTTGCCTCTTCCGGCAAAGCTTGTAGGGTAGCCGTACCCAATGAGGGCTTTTTAATTTAGCAGAAAAAGGCTTTAACAGGATCCAATGGCTGTAAGGTGCAGCTAGACAAATTCTAACTTGAAAATGATGCACATATTAACAACGAGGGTAACTAACCTTTAGAACAGCTCACAGAGGAATGTGATGTATTCATCACTTGAAATCCTTATATGGAGATTCGATGTGTTTTAGAAAATATGTAGTAGCTCAACCAGAAGTTATGGGGTTGATTCAGAGATTTCTGAGTGAATTTTTCTGGCCTGAGCTATACAAGATGTCAGACTACATTATCAGTTCCATAGCCCTGATATCTATTCATTTAGAAATTGTATAGAAGAATGCTGTATAACACACACGTTTCTACAGTCTTATGACAAACTGCAGAATCAAGAAATCAGTGAGCTGCCAGGTGCTCAGTGT
Source organism: Apalone spinifera (assembly GCA_030068395.1). Classification (NCBI taxonomy): domain Eukaryota; kingdom Metazoa; phylum Chordata; order Testudines; family Trionychidae; genus Apalone; species Apalone spinifera. The sequence goes on from JANRFK010004149.1 coordinate 166,650,663, forward strand.
TTAGAAAAGAACAATGATGAATCTCCTGTTGTGTCATTCACATAACTGGGCATTTGACTATATGAGGCAAAATCAGGATAAAACAGGTCCTAACAGAAACACGAAGACCACTTCAAGAAAAGAACTGCAGCTCACTCCTGAGTAGTAGGGTGTGGTGTGTTCCCGTAGGCAAGCAAGAAATTGTCCATTTTCTTCTGATTATTCAAAGTATACTCCTTAGCTCTTAAGGCTTGCTTAAGTATCAGTATGAAGCAGTCTGCTAGTTCATTTGTCACAGGGCGATTTGGAGTAGAACATACATGATAAATTTTATTTGAAGCTCTGGAATTCTTTAGAACAGAATTGAGGTCCATTATCACTTACCAAATTTTAGTAATAAATCAAAATGGCTAAACAAGATATGAAGATGTCTAATATTTTGGCCGGGGTGTCAGATTTGACAGTGAGCTTCACTAACATGATGATCAACTGCCCAAATTCTGTTTTCAAAAGCTTCAGAGTTTCTTCCCAGTATTTCTTGAAGATTTTCAGGGTTTTTTTTTTCATGATCATATTGATCTTAATCCAATTCATGATGAGCTTCTCAAATCAAGGTTTGCCAAATAATGCTGAATACTTTCCTTCAGGGCCATCCTTAGGCATAACCAGTTAAATGACTGATAGTCCATATATAACTATGGGTTTTACTGGTGTAACTCTTTCCAATTAAAAAGAATCATACCCTACCCAAAAATAACTATAACATACAAAATATGTGTGTTGAACATAACTTAGGCCCATGGTTTCCAACCAGTTCTGAAGTGAACTAGCCACACACAAGCAGCCAAATAGCCATATGTAGCTAGTGGCTAGCGTGTTGGACACCATGGTCTTAGGCCTTAAGTACCTTAGGGCTTTTCTACACTGCATGTTTTGTTGCCAAAAACTACCTTTTGGGGACGAAACAGTGAAAGCATTTACACTACAATGCAACTTTTGTCAGGAAAAACACCCAGTTTTTGGTGACGAAAAACTTCTAGCCTGCAAGAGACTTTCATTTCCCTCCCTCCTTTTACTGTTGACAAAGAGTCAGTGTGGACTCTGCATCTGTTTTGTCAAGGAAACCGGCTTCTGCCAGTATCCCACAATGCCTGTTCTGATGGCTGTGCTCAGTGTTTTGTGATCCCTGCTGCGCCGCAGGCACGTGCCACTCCCTTCCCCTTTCAGAGCTCTGGGAAGTATCTAACAGATGAGTGAGCTGCGCTGTTTGGGGAACAAATAAAGAGCAAATCATTGGAATGCTTTTGTTCTGTCCTGCTACAGAGGGAGGGCTGGAGAGACTTCTGTGCTGCTTTGACATTTCTCAGAAATTAGAGCTCACAGAGCTACGAGGAAATCCCAAGAAGTGCAGGGATCAGCTCTGCCTTCCCACAACACTGCACTGTGGGATGCTTAACCACATTGGTTTGCTGTATGTTGACAGTGTGCTAGCAACGTGGCCATGAAATGTTGACAATGGGATGCAAAAAAAACCAGTTTGACCAACTGGTGACTTTTGCATGAGCACAGCACTTTTGTTGCCAAACCTTCCCAAGTGTAGCACAGCCTTAGTCATAGCAACAAATGAACCAAAGAAGTAGAAAAGACTGCTCCAAATTTTTCCCCAGGATAAGGTATTATTTTTAATGACTTACGCCTTCATATACCAGCATTATTAGTGATCATTATGTACAAAGTTAACTTTGCAAATGTCCCTAAGTACATAAGAACTAGCAAACAGAGAAGAGTATTTTATTAAAAATGGGATGATAGTCCAAAATTAAATTAATCCTAAGCATTGTATCTCCCAACATTCCCACATTAGTTACAAAGGCAGTATAATTGTTCCATTTGGAGTTTCTTGTTTAGTAGAATATTGGGATATTTATGGGCTAGTCCTTGTGCAGGGATGCTGGTTATTGGTGTGATGGGATTAGAAATGTGGGCAGCCTAATGCTTGCCTATCAGCTTATACTTAAAAGGATCACTGAGAGACATGTGGAGAGTATCAAAACTGATTTGAACAGAGTCGGTGACACAGAGTCTCACAGACTCTCAAGACAATGTGGGATGACTAGGAAAATGTAACTTCATTTTGTATGGTTTCTGGAAGGGAAGGCAAAATAATGTGAGTTTGCGGGGGAACCAATGACTAGAAACACTTAAATATATGTATAGGCTGTTTATTTTAAAACTCTTTCCCTCTACTAGCTTGTTCCAACTTACAAGCAAAATACTTTTGTTTTAAGGGAACTCTTGGTCACTGATTCCTGAAGGTGGAAAAACAAACCCAGGTAGGACTGCAAAATTTTTTAAGAGGTGTCACAATTCAGATTCTGGTCTAAAAGTGGAAGAATTGTGAGGTTCCATCCCAAGACAGGGAAAGGGAAGAAGTCAAGCCTCTGGGGCTGATCATGGGAGGGCACACATGGTGAGACCAGAAAGGAGACAGAGATGTAGCAAGTCCCACAACCATAACACATAGGCAAGACTCCATTTTTTCCCTGCTGTTCAAGTAGTCCCTTAAAAACAAGCAGCTATGTAAAAATGTAGTTGATTTTAACTAATAACTTTTTTATTCATAAAAGTTCAGATTTCTTCCAATATTTATGGAAAAGTGTATATTGTAAAGGGCTAAATGCATGTGTAGGTACAGAGTCTCTATTGTGTAGACAAAGCATCCCTGAGGTAAATAAATGGGACACATCATGAGTCTCAAAGTGGATGTGGAATTCATGTAGAGTTTTACATAGATGTTTCAGATTTCTCTCAGTGCTGCACTCTAAAGCACTGATCATTTTAGTGGATGAAGAGATATAAATGAGGAATAGCTGCATGTAATGATACAGGAAGACAGGAGGAGAAATACAGAAGACTAGGGGGGAAAAAAACCAGTTGATATAGTTATAATCATGATTACAGTAGTGAGTATATTTTCCTACTGTGTATTGGAGCAACCACAAAAAGGGATCGATATTTATCAATTTACCAAGGTGCCAGCTACACTTTAAAGCTAAAATCTAACAAACTAAGTTTGCCAATTGGATAAGTATATAGCCAATTCAGAAAAGAATCTAATAGGATAATCCATTTTTGAGAGTCCAGGGAACAGTAGTATGACAGAATGAACTCTTGTATTCACACTATGGAATAATCTTTGTACAAAATGACTTGTGAGGTATATGAAAACTGATAACTCACTGGTCAATGATATGGTGAAATATTACTCTTTAAAGTATTGTTTTTTAAGTTTATCCTGCACAGACTAACTTGGCTACCCCTCTGAAACATTATATGTAAAGTTATTAATGCCCCAGAGTAATATTGGTAGCACATGTTCAAACCCATGTAGCACTTATTACGTCCCTTGCCTCTCTAAGGAGATCAATATAGGACAACATGTTTCCTTAAATGGTGTTGCCCAAACAATTCATGACACTGGATTTGTTTTAATTAAAGAACAAATCAAGTTTAGCTACAGAGAGATAGGTTTATATAAGTACTATTATAAGGCAGTAAAGTCAGAAATGGTTAAGAGAAGAAGATAACATGCTTTCTAAACTTGGTCAAATTCAGGACTGGAAGCGTGTTGGTGTCACCCTGCAAATAGTAATCAAAGGCTGCAGAAAGCCGAGTGTAGCTGGTGTGTGTTGCTGACCGACTACTGCGGTCAGAGGTTCTGGGCCAAGGCTATGGCTATCCTCAGAC
>JANRFK010004149.1:166663521-166675585 GCA_030068395.1 Apalone spinifera
GGGGGGGGGGGGGGGGGGGGGGGATAGCTAACTGGTTGGTCGGTGGTTCTGTGACTGAAAGGGGAATGTGGGGATGTGTTGTAGAAACAAGTTTTGGCAGGACGGGGAGGAATGTAGGCCACAGTAGCAGCAGCAGTGCGCGGAGGCATAGTTGCACTACCCTGGGGTTTTGAGGTTAAGGATTATTGGTTAGCCACACTGATTTGGAGGGGGCAAGTAGAGGTTATCCCTGATGGGAATGCCATTTGGGAGGGACATAGAAATAGGAGTGTCATCAGAGCTTTGACCTTTGTGGATTGGATGGAGGTGCTGTGATTTATATGCCTGGGGAGTGGCAGCAGTGGCATTATAACCTGATGACATTGACCTTTGGGAAGAATTGATGGGCAGTGGAGCAATACTTTGAGCTGGGCTCTGGGGAAAGGGACTGCAGGACATGTTGTGTGACCGGAGGATGAAATGGGCAAGAGTGGCACTGGATCTGTGGCCTAATGGTGTGGTGGGCTGCAGTGGTTACTGGTCTGCTGTGACTGAATGGTAGGTGGGATATGGTGAGCATCAATGGTTTGGTGATTGCTGTGGGGGAGTAAGTGGTGATGCTGTCCCTGGAGGTGAGTCCATTGTTTATTTATGACTTGGGAAGCAGGGTGCCACCATCAACATTACTAGCACAGTACACACTGAGGCAGGGTGGAGGCAGCATTAGTAACTTTGTGGTCTGGAAATAAAAGGAAATATTGAGATTGGCAGTACTTTGATCTGAATGTGAGGAAGGGGCAGGAGCAGGGTGATCTAGTGATGCCTTAACTGGCAGAAACCATGAAAGCAACATTGATGACATGGGAGGAGAGCAGCAGCAGCAGTGTGGTGACCTGTGAATGAGAAGATAGGGCTACTAAAGCGGGCTATGTGTTTCCAAGAATGATTTTTATTTCCCTGTGATAGCTTTGCACCACTCCAGTTCCCTTTACTCCCTGGTAATCTGCAGGGATTCTCCCTCTCTGCTCTTGCTTGATTTAATAGATTGAAAACCTTTGGCTTCTGACAAAGGGGAATGTGAGGTATTTTGAATTATTATTGCAATTTAAATATTCATGTCTTGAATTATGTTCTACACCTAGGTTTTGTCTCTGAAATTAGGAGAGATAGCCATGTATTCAGGCCTTCACCTAATAGATCTTATTTCCACTTTACAAGACTGCTATAAAGTAGCTGTTGACAAAAGCTTTGTCTTGAGATAGGGCCTAGGGATGAGAATGACTAGTCAACTAGTCACTCCTCCCCCTTGCAGTCTCTATCAGAAAGAGGCAGCAAGTTGTGGGGAAAGAGGAGGGGAACTTCAAAACAGTATCCCCAAGCTGCATGCAGCGTTTCAAAGCAGCAGTGCTGCATGGAGCCCCGAGTCAGCAGGGGAGTCCACGGCTGACTCCAGGCTCCATGCAGCGCTGCCGCTTTGAAACGCCGTGGGCATCACAGGACCAACGGAGGACTGCCCCTCTGGCCCTGTGCTTCCCACAGCACTTACACCTTTGAAGTGTAGCAACAGCTGTTACTACACTTGAAAGGCGGAGGTGCCCTATCTGCTAATAGAGTAGTAGATGCAAATTGCATCAACTATTCGATTAGTCAGTCACACAGAATTTAACATCCTTAGTAGAGCCTTGGTATCAGGGCAGATGGGTGTGTGTTTCCCTTTAGTAAGATTCAGATGTTGCCAGTTTCCTATCTACTGGGAATAGGTTTAGTAAATTGATTGTCAGTGCCATAGTCTATGATAGTTTGTCTGGTTATGAAAGTACAGTGCTGTAGACAAATTGTGAAGGTAGCTAATGTCCCTGAAATCATTGATGTGTTCCTCACCTAGGATTGCCAAACTGCAAGGGAGCTATACATTGCTCATAATCTGCTCTCCACAGAGTGCAAATAAGTACATAATAAAAAGCGCTACTCAGTTGTGGTTGAGGTATTTATAGACCATCGGGAGTGGTTTATGGCAGCAGTTCCCAACCTCTGGGCTGTGCACAGCTGCTGGGCCGTGACCTGCTGGCTGCTGGGCCATGGTGGCTGCTGCAGCTTAAGCTGGCTGTTCATGGCCGCTCAGCTCTGGTAGCCATGGTGGCTGAGGCACGGCAGGAGGAGGCAGAGCAGGAGGCACCTTCATTCCTCCTCCACACTTGGAGGAGGGGGCGTGCATGCCTCCAATAGCTGATCCCCCCTGCCCGCATGGCCGCTTTTGCCAGTGACCGTACTAGGGCTGAAGTGGCATCAGGAGGAGACACCTCCCTCCCTCGTTGGTGATGGCAGCTAGCTGGGGCTCTGTGTTCTGCCCACATGGCTGCTGTTGCCAGTGGCGGTGCTGAGGCGGCAGCAGAAGGAGGTGGAGAAAGAGGCACCTCCCTCCTTCCATTCCTTCCTCGGTAATGGCGGCCCGGTTGGGGTTCCGCGCTCCCTGCAGTGGAGACGCAAGGCATGTTCGGGGAAGGAGGGGGCACAAAGGAGGGAACGTGTGCGCCACCAACAGCTGCTTCTCCTTTCTGTGCGGCAGTAACAGCCACACTCTCTCGGGGGGCAGCCTTGATCAGGGGAGTGTTGGGGTGAATGGGATAACGGGGTATTGGATATGATGGGGTTATGGGGCAAGAGAGTGTTGGCATGGGCTATAGGGGTTAGAGGTTAAAGGGCATGGGGCGTAGGGGTGGGGAACTAAAGGGTGTTAGACACTGGGGAGCAAGAGACTGGGTTGGGACTAGGTGGTCAGGTAACATTGTATTTGCATATTCATTATTCACAGAATGTCAAATGAAATGTTACCGGTCCGCCAAAGGTTTGTGAATGGGTTTGCTGGTCCCCAGCATAAAAAAGGTGGGAACCGCTGGTTTATGGGTATAAAGCACTGAAAGCACCGGAAGCACTAGCAACATGCACAACGTCAGGATGTTTATTAACTCTGCAATATTTGTTAGTGAGCACGCAGGAGTGCTTTCCAGAAGAAAAATGTATACATCAGTGTTCCCACTCTTGGAGAGTGTGCTACCTACTGTTTCTCTTGTTCATCACGAGACTGTTTCCCTTGTTCATCACAAGACTTACTCTGACACAAAGCAGCCAGACAGAAGAGATTGCTACTACAACCATGGCAGATGGATTTAAAGTGTTTCTGGAAGGCATGATGGAGAAGCTTGCTTGATCATAATGACTAATCATTGCAAAATGTTATTGCTGTGATAGGAACATGTTTCTTTCTGCATATATGACTTTTCCATCAGAGTAGTTAGCAAACACAAATGTCTTGCAGACCTCTTTCAGCCAGCCTGAAAGCAGACTACTGGCTTCTGAGTATATGGCCAGGTGAGCTTTGAAAATTCATATGGAGACTCTCAATACTGCACTTTATGATTGGACGTGAATTTGCATTTGACATGAATTTTGTTGGGATGTCTGTCTCATGTTTCTACCAGTAATGGAGAAACATTTATAGATGGTCTATACCGTGAGATATTACCTTTGTATTTTCAATAAATGTATTTGTGTAGAGGTTCCTCTAATAATGATCTGGGGATGTATTAACTGTGCAGTTTGCAGTGGAATCTTCTAGTAGTAGTGACTATTGGAGCACTCTTGCTCCTCCTTTACCTTAGAGGTTTGAACATTTTAAACTGAATGCCTGTTTCTTCCAACTGTGGTAATAGACAGACTAGAAACCTCATTGTGTTCTGAAGAATAGATTGTTCCCAGGTTTGTTGGCACCTTTCTGGTATACTGAGTTTTTAAATTTTGTGTTTGCCATTTTTTTATAGACGTTAGTTGTAACACTTAACTGTATTTTAGGAGCCTAAATCTCAATTTCAAAAGAGATTTAGGCATGTAAGAAAAATCTGAAGTACACATTGCTGTAAAAGGTGAGATTATAGGTTCTGAAATCAGACATTGAAATGTTAAGTGCAGCAGTGCTTAAATACCTTTTAAAATCTGAGCCTAAGTGGAGAGCCATAATCCATACATGTTCCTTAGTTTTCAGTTAGAACAAGAGTTTAAAGTGTGCTTTTGGCCTGCCACTACTTTTGCTTCATATCTACAGGTGAGTGGTTCAGCCAGTTTAGGGAAAGTCATTCACCATCTTGTTGCTCTATAATGCAGTACCTTCACCCCAGAATCAGAAATGAGCATCAGAATCGCCTCCTGGCTGAGCTATTGTAGGAAGTGTTAATGGCTAAACCTTCTGGCTGTGATATGCAGGAATCCGTAAGTGCTTGAAGACCAGTCTTGATTCTGACCATTGAATGGGCTAAGAAGTCTGCGAAGTCTTACTGCAGATACTTGCTTCTTTGACTGAAGCGACATCAAAAGTGCCAATCACTATGACTCTACAAGATCAGCTTTGAAAAAGCCAGTTCTCAAGAGCATATCTTGAAGGATCTGGCTTTCCCATTTCTGCTCACTGAAGTGCAAATGCATTCTCATAAGGCTTTGAGTCATAAGATTCTGTAGATCCATGGTTACAATGATGGCTCAGATGATTAATTGTACAGAATTCTTTGAACTCCTTCATTCAGATCTGCCTTTGGATTGGGATCTCCCATTGCATCATTGGCTACGTTTTCCCTCAATGCCCAAAGATAGAGGAAAGAAGTGTAAGGCATGTAGCTAGTTAGGCAGGTAGGCATCTAGAGAAAGGGGTAAACAGTGAGGTGGCCAAACTTGCAGATGACAGCAAACTGCTCAAGATAGGTAAGACCAAAGCAAACTGTGACGAGCTTCAAGAAGATCTCACCAAACTAAGTGATTGGGCAACAAAATGGCAAATGAAATTTAATGCTGATAAATGTAAAGTAATGCACATTGGAAAAATAATCCCAACTACACATACAATGTGATGGGGGACTAATTTGGCTATAGCTACTCAAGACAGAGATCTTGGAGTCATTGTGGATAGTTCTCTGCAGCGTCAGTCAAAAATGCAAATAAAATGATTTAGAAATCATTAAAAAAGGGATAAAGCATAAGACGGAAAATATCTTATTGCCTCTATATTATAAAACCATGTTATGCCCAAAACTTGAATACTGCGTACAGATGTGGTCACCTCATCTCAAAAAAGGTATATTGGCATTGGAAAAGGTTCAGAAAAGGGCAACAAAAATGATTAGGGGTTTAGAACGGATCCCGTATGAAGAGGGATTAAAAAGACTTGGACTTTTCAGCTTAGAAAAGAGACTAAGGGAGGATATGATAGAGGTCTATACAATCATGACTGGTGTGGCAAAAGTGAATAAGAAAAAGTTATTTACTTATTCCCAGAATATAAGGATTAGGGTCACCAAATGAAATTAATAGGCAGCAGGTTTAAAACAAAAGGAAGTTTTTCTTCCCTCAGTTCATAGTCAACCTGTGGAGCCCTTTCCCAGAGGATGTGGTGAAGGGACTTAAACAGGGTTAAAAGGGGAGCTAGATTCATGGGGGTTAGGTCCATCAATGGCCATTAGTCAGGATGGATATTAATAGTGTCCCTAGCCTCAGTTTGTCTGGAAATGAGTGACAGTGGAGGGATTGTGTGAGGATCACCTGTTTTGTTCCCTCCCTCTGGGACATCTGGTATTGGCCTCTGTCGGTAGACAGGATACTGGGCTAGATGGACTATTGGTCTGACCCAGTATGGCCATTCTTATGTTCTTCCTTCTCTTTGTCCAGCAATGAAGCAATCTTGCAGGGTTAAACCTTTCTCCTTAGCTATATAAACCTTCCCCAAGACCTCAACTGGTTCTCCAGGGAAATATATCTGGGCTTTACAACTTTGCCGCTACCTGAGCTTGTGCTCTCACCTGTAAAGACCTCCTTATATTGGCAGCGCAATAACTAGGTATTGTTGCACCTGGGGCAAAATATTAATTATACAACCCTGCTCTTTAGGTTAGCGCGCATCATGCTCTTTTGCTGCTTATTATTACTTATTGCGTCTCTGTGCCCTGTTTATGACGCACCTGGGGTGAGTAGCCTGTTTGCCCCACCCTTGTTACAGCCCTCCATATTGGGCTATGGATCCACACTTAGAACTGCCATCAAATGGTGACTAGTCTGATACCTTTCATTTTTTTTCTTCCAGGGAACGTAGGGAACATTATCAAGACTATTATTTACTTCTCTTGAGACTATGAGATCACTTTCTACCTCCCAGAGGTTGTTGGGCAGTTACCTTCTGGGTGCTGGCACCATGAAAAGTGCCACCAGGGGCAGTGTGATCATACTGACCTTCCTTACGTATTCTCCTAATTGTAAAAGGATTGAAAAAAGTAACTACGAAGGGAGCCTTCCCAGGGTTCAGAACAGAAGTCCTGCACCGGATCTGTTCTACTCATATCTATCACAGCCATTGGTATTGAGGGAACCATCTCCTTTTACTAATCCCACAGATACCATCTAAAGAGGAAGTAGAACATCTTATTGAATGTCTGGAGTTAGATACAGCTACTGATATTTAAACTTCACTGGATAACTGGGTGCAATATGATCTTCTTCTCCTCTTAAAGATACTCTGTACAATCCAGTTTTGAGGGTTTGGTTTTATCTCCTAGAAGCCTGTCTTCTTAGACAGCTTATTATAGCCAGCAAAGCATACTCACTTGAAACTGCCAACATGCAGAGTTTAAAGAAAGGAGACAGCTATCCACACCCATCTTTCTCAAAATATGTTAGTGGTGCACTCTGCAGTTCATGGAACTAATGAGACTCAAATCTACTCTGCATTCTTTGATAGAGAAGGTAAAAAGCTGGATCTGGACATTAAAATAACTAGTTATTAGGCATTGATGTCCTACTACTAATAGCATTGTTAAGAGAAAATGGTGCTGTTTCCCCAGTTGCTGCCAAAAGACTTGAGCATTGATTACTGGATGTTGTTTGGTTACTAACCAAACCCTCCGGCTATATGTACACTAGGAAGGTTTGATGAGTAAAGTACTGTCAATGTGCAAAAGTCACCAAAAGTGAAAACCGGTCAAACGAGTTTTCTGCCTCTCATTGTCCACATTTCGTGTCCATATTGCTAGCACCCTGTCAACAGACAGAACAAAGCAGTTTGGGTATGCATCCCACAGAGTAGTGTTGTGGGAAGGCAGAGCTGATTCCTGTGCTTCTTGGGATTTCCTCATAGCTGTGTGATCTCTCCATGGTAAGGAATGTCAAAGCAGCATAACAGCCTTCTCCTGTAGCAACAGTTTGCCTGCAGTTCTTAGTGCAGGGCAGAACAGAAACACTCCACGGATTTGTTATTGGTTTCCCAAGTGAAGCAGATCACTCAGCTGTTGGATATTTCCTTGAGTTTTGAAAGGGGAGGTGTGATTGCCTTCTAGGCAGCAGAGATCACAAAACAATGCACACAGCCATCAGAACGGGCATTGTGAGATACTGGTAGAAGCCAGTTCCCTTGACAAAACAGATGGCAGAATCCACACTGTCTCTTAGTCAACAATAAAAAGAGGGTGAAAGACAAAAGTCTCTAGCGAGGGTAGAAGTTTTTTGTTGCCAAAATTGGATGTTTTTCCTGACATTTGTATTGCAGTGTAGACCTGTTTTGTCGCCAAAAGGCAGTTTTTGGTGAAAAAATGTGACAAAGTAGACAAGACCTAAGGTAGACCTTGAGTGTATATAAAGCTGTGGCACCTTCATTTATTTTGTAAGATTTGTAGCTATGTTCAGCTGGACTTCTTTTGGAAATAAGAACCTGGGTAGATGATGTCCTACTTAATGGGGCAGAGCTACTTAACTGTAAAAGGGAAAATCTCAGAGGAACAGCTGTGGTATTAGTCTGTAATAAAAAAAAACCAAAACCTTAAAAAAAAAATGAATGTAGCACCTTAGAGACTAACCAAAATATATAGATAGTATCATGAGCTTTCGTGGGCACAAACCACTTCTTTGGAGACACATATGGAGCAAGAAAAAGAGGGGGAGGGGAAAAAACCCACTGTCAATGAAAGTGTCTGTGCTAAATGAGGCTAATAGAGTGGGCTATAAGTACCCAATGCTTAGCTTTTGATGTCATTTTGGTGTTAAATGTAACGGCCCATCCAAGACAGGTTTTCAGTTCTTGGGTGAATGTGTCAGATTTGCATATGAAGGCCAGTTCTTGAAATGACTTTGTAAGAGAATAGCCACCTTTAAATCCATTAATGAGTGCCTACCCTCCATCCCCCCGAAAGTTAAAATGTTCCCCAACAGGTTTCTGTGTTACCATTTCAAATATCTTATTTGTAAAAGGGAAATTCCTAGAGAAATTAAGATGATAAAGGTCTACTATAAGAGGTCTAGGAATTTCACAACACTCTAGGAAAAGATTTAGGATACCAGTGTTTTGTTAGTGTCTGCTTCATGTTCCTTTCAGGGAAATACAGTAACAAATAACCTCCTCAACTTCAACACACTCACAAACCCTGTCAGCTTTTAAGTGTAAAAAGTAGATCTGCTACATCATCATCATTTTACTGGCCTTTTGGTTTTATAGGACTTATGAAAATCACAGGCAGGATTTAAACTTGAAAATGTCATCCCTTTCATTTGGAAACTGTTCCCCCATTCTTAAAGTGTTGAAGTATTGTCCTCACAGACTCATGAATCTTGGGGATTAACAGGGTTACTTTATTCAGTTTGACATTAACCTTTTGCCAGCTCCTGCTTTTTCATCATTCTTTAGGGATTCTTCTCATGAATACTTACTAAGCTCAGAAGATGGTTCATTGCTAGAGGGAGTGCTGAAGAGTTTTGAGGAAGGGATTTTTGGGTATTTATTCTTGGTACTTTGATATCTGAGGAGCTCTCAAACTCATTGTAGACTTTTGGAAGCTTGGCTTTGTTATCAGGAGATTGATTGCTCACGCTTGCTCTAGCTTCAACCATCACATCCTTTATTCACCCAAGATTTGCTTTGGGGTCTCGATTTGCAAGATGCTATTTAAACATCTCAATCAGACATTTGCATTGAAAATATTTGAAGCTTGTTGTGGGGGAGAATTTCAACACAAGGCTGGTGTATCCACGGCACCTCAAATGTTCACAATTTTTTTTCAGCAGAACAAGTGTAATTGAGACATGAGGATACCAATATACTGACTTGTAGGATCCAGACGAAAAGTCTTATTATAAATACATACCCCATTCAGAATGTTTGTTTTCAAAATAAATTGGATAAATGCCATACAGTTCAGAATTGTCAATAAAAGACATACTCTGGGTTGGAGCTCTCAAATAGGTAGTACTTTCCTTCAAGAAAGATACTTGAAAATCTTCATAGCACTTAGGTGGAAAAGGAGAGAACTCTTGTCATCAAGTGATTGATGTTCTTTCTTACGGTTTGCATTACATATATCACAGAAACAGTAACTTTGTATGTCTATCTAAAGATGAGCTCTTGTCATTGGCTATCAAGAAGCTATAGATCACATACACCTAGTATATTTAGAGAATTAATATTTACTATTGAGCGATGAGTTCCTTGTGTGTTGGACTCTTGAGCCTTTTCTTCCTCAACTGCAGGGCAAAGTAGTTCAAGCATTGACTATGTTTTATGTCAACAGACAAAGTGGAACGCACAATGTCAAACTGTGCAGACTTTCATAACCCTATGGGAGTTGTGCATAGTCTACCACAGTTATCCTATAACCGTTTATTGGCAGACACTTACACGCATGAGTGGTTATTCAAGAATTAAAAGTGAACAATATTTCTCTCTCTGGAAATGTCTGCAAGATGTGTTTCCAGGTGCCAGAAGTTTTGCTCTAGAGTAGAAACAGACAACTAGTTCATCTTGGATACGTTATTTCTAAACTGGGGGAGGGGGGGTAATCTCCTCTTCGCAGTTTTCCAATTCCTCTAATTCAGAGAGTTCTCAGGAAAATAAAAACACAAAGCTAGGATTGCTGTTGTTGTTCCAGGCTGGGCAAGGCAAAGGTGGTTCTCAGTTCTCCTGTGACTATCACAAGGGGGTTTTCTTTGTCTTGAAGCAATTCCCAACCTAGTGTCTCGACAGAGAGGTCAAATTTGCTGTCTGTACACAGACACTCTAGTTGACAGCATGAGTCATTGGACTTTAACAGATACACTACTCATAGACTCTTCCCAGAGACCAGTGCAGTGTGTAAAATGGCAGTGATGCGTACTGTGGGAATGATGATGTGAATCATAGAATACTAGGACTGGAAGGGATCTCGAGAGGTCATCGAGTCCAGTCCCCTGCCCTCATGGCAGACCAAATACTGTCTAGACCATCCCTGTTAGACATTTATGTAACCTACTCTTAAATATGGAGATTCTACAACCTCCCTGGGCAATTTATTACAGTGTCTGACTACCCTGACAGACAGAAACTTTTTCCTAATGTCTAACCTAAACCTCCCTTGCTGCAGTTTAAGCCCATTGCTTCTTGTTCTATCCTCAGAGGCCAAGATGAACAAGTTTTCTCCCTCCTCCTTATGACACCCTTTTAGATACCTGAAAACAGCTATCATGTCCCCCCTCAGTCTTCTCTTTCCTAAACTAAACAAACCCAATTCCTTCAGCCTTCCGTCATAGGTCATGTTCTCTAGACCTTTAATCATTCTCGTTGCTCTTCTCTGGACCCTCTACAATTTCTCCACATCTTTCTTGAAATGCCGTGTCTGGAACTGGACACAATACTCCAACTGAGGCCTAACCAGCGCAGAGTAGAGCGGAAGAATGACTTCTCGTATCTTGCTCACAACACACCTGTTAATGCATCCCAGAATCATGTTTGCTTTCTTTGCAACAGCATCACACTGCTGACTCATATTCAATTTGTGGTCCACTATAACCCCTAGATCCCTTTCTGCCGTACTCTTTCCCAGTCAGTCGCTTCCCATTCTGTATGTATGAAACTCATTGTTCCTTCCTAAGTGGAGCACTTTGCATTTGTCTTTATTAAACTTCATCCTATTTACCTCAGACCATTTCTCCAATTTGTCCAGGTCATTTTGAATTATTACCCTATCCTCCAGATTAGTCGCAACCCCTCCCAGCTTGTTATCATCTGCAAACTTAATAAGCGTACTTTCTATGCCGATATCTAAATAGTTGATGAAGATATTGAACAGAGCCGGTCCCAAAACAGACCTCTGCGAAACCCCACTTGTTATGCCTTTCCAGAAGGATTGTGAACCATTAATAACTACTCTCTGAATACGGTTATCCAGCCAGTTATGCACCCACCTTATAGTAGCCCCATCTAAGTTGTATTTACCTAGTTTATTGATAAGAATATCATGCGAGACTGTGTCAAACGGCTTACTAAAGTCTAGGTATACCACATTCCACCGCTTCTCCCTTATCCACAAGACTCGTTATCCTATTAAAGAAAGCTATCAGATTGGTTTGACATGATTTGTTCTTTACACATCCATGCTGGCTGTTCCCTATCACCTTGCCACATTCCAAATGTTTACAGATGATTTCTTTAATTACTTGCTCCATTATTTTCCCTGGCACAGAAGTGAAACTAACTGGTCTGTAGTTTCCTGGGTTGTTCTTATTTCCCTTTTAATAGATGGGCACTATATTTGCCCTTTTCCAGTCTAATGCAGGCATAGAACCAAAGTGGTCAGGGTAGTTGTCTGCTCTTTTGCATCATTAGAACTGAAAATATTTGCTTGTCTTGCATTTTAATTTCTTGCTCATGCTTTATGTTGCGGTGGGGAGGAGGACTTTTTTTGGGTGAGGGTGCCGCACAGAAGTGAGGAGCAAAAAAACCCAGCACACCAGCGACAGATCCTCACTGATGCGGCCCCTGACTGAGATGAAAGACACTGCCCACATTCCATTTGCAGACTAGAGCCTAGGGCAGTGGTCTCCAACCTTTTTACACCCAAGATCACTTTTTTTAAGTCTCAACAGGCGAAGATCTACTGCCCTGCCTCTTCCTTGAAGCCCCGCCCTCTCTCTTCTCCTCCTGTCCATCACTTGCTATCACCCAGCTCTTACTTACACAGACTGATAAACAGTTTATTTGTAAATTATGTGATATATAAAATTAAAATCATGTGTTTATAGTTATGAAATAAAT
>JANRFK010004149.1:166690641-166702778 GCA_030068395.1 Apalone spinifera
GTTAAAAGTATTTCCGCAAAATCATGCCAGTCTAGACGTAGCCTAAGTGTTTTTGAAATCACCTGAACTTTTCCTATCTTTTGCAAATAGATGTAAGGGAGCTCCTGTTTTTGCTTAGAGACTTTCAGAATGGATATTGGGTTGTGTTCTTCAGCTGTTGTGAGTCAGCAGGTGCTCAGCATTCTCCCCCATCCATAGGGTGAGAGCACATTCAGCCAGATTGCAGTCATATACTGCATTTTTGAAAAATATTCCAGTATCTGAGAGATTTAGCACTGCTACTTAGACTTCAGTCCATATGTTTTCAAAGCATTATATGCTGCTCCAAGTTGTCAGATAAGATGCTCCTGCTTTGGTGATTGCCTTGGGGATGACTGAGTAGAGAGAGAACTGAAAATGATTTGCTTGCATGCTCTTGTATATCTTTATGTCTGTCACCAAGAGGTATAGGGCACATATGTAGGATGAACAGATGCTGCTAGCTGGAAATCTCTGATCAGGGGCTCAAGAGGCACATTGACCACCTGAGGGGAGCATCTGAAAGGACACATGTCTCAAAACTACAGTAGCTGTACAGGATGAATGATGTTATCTTCTTAGCATGAGTAGAGACCCACACCTTGTAGCTCTGCTCGAGTTGGTAGACAAATACTAGCAGTGTAGTCAGGTGTAGCATGTGTGGTGGTTTTGGGTTAGTTGCACATGTTTATATTTAGGATTTCAGGTGAGTTTGTACCACTGTACTTTAATTGGACCAGTATTGTGCAATCTGTTTCCACAATGTATATTTGCAATATGGGAGCTAAATAGGATCTAAGACTCCATATGATTAAGATAATTGATGCTACTTGGCTTGGGTTACAGATTTATGTGTGCTCCTTTGATAAAAGCAGTTTTATCTTTTTTATCAAGATATGTGTGATTTAAGTATTTCATTAATCTCAGATTTTATGGGCTCTGGAGCCCTTTACATGCGTAAAAATTTATGCGGAACCCCAGCGGTCCACTGATTGTATGTGTTGTACCTATCGATGTTTCCAGTTTGTCAACCTCGCGGAGCCCTGGAGATGTCTTGCGGAGCCCTGGCGCTCTGCGGAGTACAGTTTGAGAAACACTGCATTAATTCATAGACTGCTATTATATAATCCGACAGCAACTGTGGCTTTCTCACCTGCAGTTGTTCAAGAGAACTTACTTTCCCTTTTTGATATGGACTCAACCATGGTGTACATATTTTGTCACTTGATTAAATTTGGTGATACAGTGTACATGAGATGACACCAAATACTATTTGAAAACTTCAGCTAATGAGTGATGTCGTCTTGCTCACTCAGGCTCTTTGAGGGAGAAAGTAATGTTTGTGCTTCCTAATTTTCAAGTGCAATTTTCATAGCTGTAAAATGTAACTCAACCCTATGAATAAAACTGATTGAATACAGCAACACATTTTCTTTTCTTTTTTTTCTTTTTCTTTCCATTCCATTCCATTCCAAACAATAAAGTTCAATACTAACTAATTTAGTGATGGAAAAGGATAGAATGAGAAGGAAAAAAAATAACAACATAACAGTAGAGGAGAGAGAGAAACTCATCTGTTGTACTCTAACTGTTCTCTTCAGGGAGAATTCTAGTTTCTCCTTTGTTTTTTGTTGAAATAATTTGCTAAAAAAAGCCTATAGACATAACATTTATGCTTCCTTACAATATAGCTGATTAGATTTGTATAGTTGTGTGATCGTGGACTTAATTAACCCATTTCTTCTGGATACAATTTGTGTTAATGGTTTCAGTACTAGTTACCACAAAGATAGCCTCTATCCAGGGTGTTCCCTGATGAAAAAGATGACTCGGTGCTCTTAACACACACATGCTCGCACAACAAAGCCTTAGATTTAAATGCAGGATCCGATAGTATGATGTTAGTGAGTGGTCCATGACTCCTGCATTTCCCTCCTTCTAATAATCTGACAGAGGCTGAGTTTACCATATTTTTTCTTCCTTAAGACTTTTCTGTGGATAGGCAGGCTGGAAAGATTTGGGATCATTTCTCAGGGTATTTGCTGATGCTATGGAGTAGTTTGAGTTGTAACTTTGAGTCTACTTAATTTTTTTTATTATTAAATTGTGTGTATTCGGTTTAAAAAGAATTTGCTATAGTGTAAATTTACATGAATAAAATCATAGGCTCATAAGCTTCATTGAATGTTATATCAGTACTTATATTTATCCAGTCACAGCTGACAAGTGAGTTCTCATAATTCATTTTTGTAGTCTCAAATACAGATATTGAGTGATGTGTGCTGTTCAGGAGGAACTGAAATCAAAAAAGGTGGCGGTGTAGTGTTGTATTTCTGTCAATAATGTAGTAGGCTATTTTGTCCATTCTATCACTTATTTCTTCACAATCTGAGGTTAAAATTGCCTTTGGGGAAGGATAGAACATTGTACTGTTAGGGTGGCGTTAGTGGCCTGCTGAGGCCCCTGGGTTTGGGTTTGGATTTTGATATGTATAAAGCTCTCTTTTATATTATTAGAGAAATTCTTTTGTTAAAGGAGTCTAACTTTCCAGATATGGATTGAAGAGTGGATGATGTTAATGGTAGAATACAGTTATTCCTGGATTAAATATATTTCTTTAAACAGTTAGTCATCAGAGATGGTCTGTTTCTGAATTGAATTTGATAAGTTATTAAAAAGAGTATAGAAAAGCAGGTCATAGAAAATAAATTTAGATTGAGAGATCAAGTTGACTGAGTTTAAATGGAAGAGTGGAAAAAAAAGTAAATTTTTTTTAAAGGGAAACTTTGGGGAAACTCGGAGAATGAAATGAGCTGGACTGAATAGATGAAGAACTTAAATATGAAGGTTGCTTGTAATTTAAGTCTGATACCAAAAACACCTAGTATTTGCATCCCAAGCAAGAGGGAGGAATTAGTAGGAAAGGGCTCCATACCTGACTTACAAAATGACTCCTCAGAAAAGATACAAGGTGTAAGCAGAGAGATCAGAAGTAATGGAAGGAGCGATTATGGGGGAGGAGAGCTCTTAGGTATTGGAGGTTTAAAAACTGTATGGATGAATTGAGAATTGTCAGAAGAAATACTGATTAAGTGTTTGCATAAGAAATGTAAAACAAACAGGAAAACATTCTTTAGTCATACAAAGAAAAACAGAAGCAGAGAAATGGGACTGCTATGCAGTGAGAATGAGGTAAAGTTCAAAGATAGTGCAAGTGTGGTCCAAAAATGAACACACTTAGCCTCATTTTTTAATAAGGATGATAACCTAGAACGTGGGAAGAAATTAGGGATGTAAGCGACTAGTTGCTTCCCCCCTTTGCTGCCTCTATCAGAGAGAGACAGCAAGGGGGAGGAGCGGGAGCCAGCTTAAAAGCTGGATCCCCTAGCACCATCTTTGTGGGGGGGAGGGGAGGTAGCAGCACAGTGGGAAATGGCACAAGTGGGAACTGAAGCTGCCTTCATTTGTGCTGGTTCTGCTGTGATTCTGCTTTTGAAATGTACAAGAGCCCGGGTGGGGCTCTTGAATATTTCAAAGGCTGAGGCGCTGCAGGGAGCACAGGGCCTGCTGGCCCCGTGCTCCCTGCATGGCTTACACTTTTGAGATTGCTTTTGGCTATTTAACATTTGTATCAATGATCTAGAAGAAAATATAATATTGTGACTGATGATAGCTAGTGAATTATATGAAAACAGGAATGGCAGATTGTTCTGGATCACTGATCTTTCTTCTTCACTATCTGGATTGTTGGGTAGATTAGGTGCAAGCAAACAATATTCATTTTAATACAGGGAATGTATACATCTAGGAACAAAGAATATAGACCATGCTTACAGGATGGGGAACACTATCCATCACAGCCACCCAAATCTTCAGAGTCACTGCTTCCCAGGATAATCGGTTTAAAATGAACTCCTAATGTAATGCCATGGCCAAAAGAGCCAAGGCTATTGTGGAATAGAGGAATAGATAGCGGAGTAAGAACAGAGACTAGGGATGTCATTGTGTAGATGACTACATGATTAATCAATAAGTGTGGCCTTTTCGGTTAATCTTGTTGATTACATGCACTTCTTCGCCTTGGCTGGCTCTGTATCAGAGGCAGCAAGGGGAGGGGATTAGGAGCTGGTGCCTGTGAGGAGCTGGCTTTAAGCAGACTCCCCAAGAGCCCCGGTTCTGTCTCCCCCTTCCCCGCGCTGCTGCCTCTTATGGAGAGGCAGCATCGCAGAGGGTGAGGGGGGCAGATTGGAGCTAATATGCCTGGGGAGCCGGCTGCCAAGCGTGTTCCCCTCATGTGCCAGCTTCATGGACCCGCCTTCTCACTCCCCACCTTGCTGCCTCCTACAGAGGCAGGCAGGAGCTGTGGGGGAGCTGGCTTAAAAGCTGATTCCCCCTGTTGTACTTAAAAGTACTGCACAGGATCTTTTCAGGGGGAAAAGGCAAAATGCCACATTTATTGGTAATTCACATATAGCAATCAACACTTATCATATGCATATGATAAATTACATTCATGCACTCAAATACACAAACCAAGCACACTCTGTCATTGCTTCTAGTGCCAGTAGTTGCTCCTTGTAACTGCACTGGCCAGGTGAGTTAGATGGGGGAGGAGTGGAGCCGGACTTCTGCTGATCAGGATCGATGGTCCCATGTTGACAAGACAAAACCCCTGGTCCCCCTGCAAGGTGCCTTAGACTTATAGTGTCTTTCCTTTCATGCAGATCTACACCAGCTAATCATCACATGCATATGCAGTTAGACATATGTGGCACCTTCTTCTGGGTGGTGCCTCAGTGCTGCCATGTGAACCTTCAAAGAGGATGCTTTCAAAAGCAGAGCTTTCAAAATCAGGCACTTGCTGCTGACTCCTAAGGCGTCCATATGTCCAGTTTTCTTTTAATGAGCCCACTTCACTGGTCTTGTTCTCATTGTTCCTGGATTTGGCTTCCATCCCCTTTCCAACCAATGCAAGTGCCCAGAGGTGCTTGTCTTTCATGCCTTATCCATTCGCACCTCTTTCACTCAACAAGGCAGTCAATTATGTAAAAGGGAGTACAAAGACATTCTCTTTAGCTTACTTATTTTTAGGAACTATTCTACAAGATACAGAGTTTCTATGTAAAAAGAATTAATAGAAGTTTCTGTATTCTATATGAAAAGATACAAAGTTTCTAGGTGAAAGGACTTAATACAATGCTATATAAAAGGACTTGATACAAAGTTAAAAATTTCAGTGAGAAAATGATTAATACAGAGGCATATTTACACCCCTTCCACTAGCTGCGTAGTGCCACCTGCTGCCCCCTCCCTGCATGCTGCCTCTACCAGAAGCAGCTCTGTGGGAAGGTGCGGGTTGGGGGCAGTGGCAAAGCAGCCTTTGTCTATGGCAGGCCTGAGCTCCCTATAGACAGAGGCTGTTCTGCGTTCCATGGAGCAGCCTTTATCCATGGTGAGTCTGGGCCCATCATGGACAGAGGCTGCTTTGCCACAGCAACCCCTGTCTGCAGGGGTCTGAGCTCCCTGTGGACAGAGGCTGCCAGCCTCTGTCCATTGTGCACATGGGCCTGCTGCAGACAGAGTCTGCTCTGGAAGCAGCCCCTGTCCGTGGTGGATCCAAGCTCCGTGGCTTGCATTATACAGGAGATTATACTGGATGATCAAAATGCGGGGTCTCAAACATGTAGCCTGCGGGCTATCCACATCTAGAGTGAATGTACAATCTGACCCAGAGGGTCCTGGCAGGTTTGGGGGAGGGGCTGTCTGTTACCATTCCCCAAGCCTTTTCCCTTCTCACCATCACCCTGCCCTCTCCTCCCCCAGGGATGTGGGTTTGGGGATTACTGGGAGAACGGGGGACAGCTGGAATGGTGCGTTCCATTTGCCTGCAGCTCCTGTCTTCCCAGAGGGTGGGGGTTGCAACCACTGCCACCATGCTGCGCTGTGCCAGAGGCTCCCCGCCCCATCCAGTGATTCTCAAAGCCATGTCCTCGGGGACGTGGTGCCATGAGGGGGGACGGCGGGGCAATGATAGGAAGGGGTGGGGGCTTGAAGGCTATTAAGGGACAGGCTGCCAGGAGTCCTGGGCCAGATAGCATAGTCACTCCAAATACTCCTTTCTAGCCTTGAAATCTATGAAGTTGCTAGTCCAGTAGCAAAGTTTTTTCGAATAAATCTATCAAACTGGAGTGAATAGCTAAATCGCAACTATATGTACAAATGGAGAAAAAGTGATTTAGGCCACTATCGAGCTTTTAGTCTGACTTAAGTAGAATGCTAGACTTTTGAACCAAATCTGAGGGAAAGAATAAATAAAGATATGGAGTTAAATGGAAAAATAGAACAAAATACAACAAGGATCTGCAAAAGTAGATTGTGTCAGACATTTTTTTTTGAGAAGATAAATGATTTCTTAGATAAAGGAAACTAGATTTAGTCTGTTCACATTGTAATAAAGTAGTATGAGAAATTACCAGCTTTATTGGCGAAGATGGGGATTAGTTCAGGAATAGTAAGATAAGTAAGGAACAAGCTAATGGGGAGGCAACAGGATACTGGAGGGAGGATACTAGTCAAGTTCCTCAAGCATTTGGACCAATATTGTTTAATGTTTCCATTAATGACCTTAGCATAAAAAGTAGCAATGTGCTAATGACTTTTCTGATAACATAATGATGACATTTTCTGATGACAGCCAGAGATAATCATGGGAGGCATTGTAAATAGGGATGTGCATGGCTAACTGGTAAGCCTCACCCTTGGTGAGTGAGGCTTACTGGTTCTGATTAACTGGTGGTGGGGGAGGGGCGGCTGAAACACATTCCTAGCCACCGCCCAGCTGGAACAGCCTCTGTCGGTGTTGGGACTGACCTGAACATGCAGTGAGCCGGGAGTGGGCCTGACCATGTCCATGACAGTCCCTGTCAGCAGCATGGGAGCTGTTTGAGCCTGGGTGGGTTAGAGCAGTCACCACCCACCTCCCTTTTAATCAGTTAACTGGTTAACTAATTACATGGGATTTTACCTCTGTAATTATAACTACAGAGAAGGATCTGAATATTCTACAGGAAGAATAGGGTGACCTAGAGGTCTGCATGAATTAGATACAATTTAATAGTACAAAATGCAAGACTTTCTTCTATAAGTTTTTCTTCGATGGGCTCATCAGTTGGAAGCAGCAGAGGAGAAGACTGACCTGGCTGTGTGTTAGTTCACAGAGTGATTGTGAGCCACAAAAGAAGTAATTTTTTTAAAGGGGGTGGGGGAGAGACAATATGATCCTAGGATATGTGAGGTGAGTTACTAGAGATAAGGAAGCATTAATGCCATTGTACAAGGTACTGACAAGACCTAATCTGGAATAGTTGAAAATTCTAGTCATTAACGTATAGTGTTGGAACAAGAGTAAATGTGTGAGCTGGCCATAAATAAATTTAGATTAGACATTAGAAGATGATTTTTGATCTTGAGAGGAGTGAGGTTCAGGGATAGCCTTACAGTAGAAGTAGTGGAGAAAATAACTTGTTTTAAGATAGAATTGGATACATTTATAAATAGGAGTGTGACATGGTTGCCTGCAATATCAAGGGCATGGACTTGATTTTCCAGGAGGCCTTTCTCAGTCTTGTGTTCTGATGTAAACACTGGGATGTAACAGAATTATAATTGATAAGCAGCATGAATTTTAAAAAATATATCACTTCAATAACGAAGGCTGGGGGTAGTTTTGGTTGAAGAAATGGACTCAACAAACTACAGCCGCTCTCCGAGTTATGAACAAGTTACGGACCAATACTTGGTCCATAAATCAAACTGTTCATAACTTGGACCCCATTGAGTTACACGCAACCGCGCTGTTCATAAGCGCGGGTCGCGTTCGTAACTCGGGGACCGCCTTTAGGACCGCTCTATGGGAGCTTTGGTTGTAAGTGCGAAAGGTCGTAAGTCGACCTTTCCTTTTGCCCACACACCCTTCAAGTTTTTTTGGCATATTTAATATAAGTAGTTTGAGGTGCTTGGTGTTTGTTGGTGAAGGCATTGCATAGATATCATCACTAAAAGCCTGGAATTAAAGTTATGGTCTTTGATGTATGGTTGTGGCAGTGGTGAAGTCTGTCTGAGGTTGAAGAATATAGGATGTAAATTATAGGTGCCTGAACGTCTAATTTCTGTACTTTTTGCAGTAGTTAAGGGTGTTTTCTTCACAGTCCTTGATACCATGAATTGTGATGTTCATGACTCCTTTAGTCTGCATTGCATAGCATCTTTACTCTTTACTCCATTACCTTTTGTTGTTTAATGATTTCCAAATAATCTAACATGTCTGTCCCACAAGATTGATTTCTGTGCCATTGTGATTGAAGGCTATACAAATTCTATAAATATCTCTTCCTGAGAACATGTCTAATATTGTTGAAAACAAATCCCTCTACTTTGTTACTTAACCAGCCCAGAGGTTCATCTTCCTTTTGCTCATGGAACAAGAAGGATTTCCAAAATATCATCTGGCCTTTTCTCTCTTACAAGGTCACTGCAGTGTTCAATAATCTTTGTCATGTAATTAGTGCCAATATGTTTCATTTCCAGTGCAGTCTGGTGTATCAACTTCAGAATGCCATCTTATCGTATGTCTTCTCTTAATTCCAGGAAGACAGCACAGAGTTTATGCTGTCCATTTTGTCCCTTATAGAATTTTTTATCCACTTTTCTTAACATAGAGTTCCTGAAAACAGGGACTAGTGTCATCTTCTCTTCGGCAGGTATGTTGTCCTTGGGGATTGAGCTGAGCAACCATTTTCATACATGTTCCTTCTCTGTTTTGTTCCTCTGGTGAAATTTCAGAGATGCCCTACAGATGCCTTGTTGATTTCATAAGAACAGCCATACCAAAGGTCTGTCTAGTTCAGTATCTTGTCTTCTGACAGTGACCAATGCCAGGTGCCCCAAGGGGAATGAAAAGAAAAGGTAATGAACAAGTGACATCCCATATTGCCCATTGCTTCTGGCAAACAGATTTGGGACCCCAACCTTCACGTCCTGGCTAATAGCCACTGATGGTCTTATCATTTATGAATATACCTAGTTCTTTTTTGAATCCTACTATATAAAATGCCTTCTGGTTCACTTTGCTCTAGTGATTATAAACTGCCAATCCTCATTTCAGATTTCTCTTTGCTGTTCTCTCATTGTTAATTCTTCCCCTGGTTAAAAATGTGGCAGAGAATCCCAGATGATGTTCAAAAAATCTTTGGTGCGCTCTCAGGTTGATAGTTCTTCAGGATACAAATCTTCTCTTCCCATCAGCTTGCACTTCACATTCAAGAAAATGCTTGTCTTTGGGTAGTAAGAAAAACATGGACATTTCCTTCAGGCTGCAATAACTGTTCCAATATTGTCCCTTATTATTGATCTAGAAATGTATCTAAGTAGAATATAAGCAAATTCCCTGCTACAAATTTTCAGACACTTAGGTTAATGTTTGCCTATTCTTTGACTCAAAATTCCCTTTTTAGCTGGCTTATATAGAATAATTGGGTCAGCATAACTGCTTCATTAACAAGAATAATTTAAAACACCTGGAGAGATCAGACACATGGACTGGAGAGGCATGAAAGCCCAGTCGCTGGGGCCCTTGTTCACAAATTAGCATAGTCAGTTATCTCTAAACGCAGGATCTGCAGTTACTCCTGAAACTCCCTTCTTACTCTGCAATGGACATTCTAATTACTGTGCAGGCCCTAGGGAAATGATGACCATTTTAACTGAAAGTAGCTTATGGCATCAGTTGTGTTGCAAGTAATTAAAATGTGAGGAGTTTGTTCCTTACCTTAGCAGGACATAAAGATTAACACCTGTGGATGAATTCCTGAGTTAAACAGAACAATTTGTTGTCTTCAGTCTTTGATGATTGAGGGAAGATCCTTAGGGTCCTTACAGAAAATTTCCTTATAACTATTTTTGCTCATTCTGTTAGTCCAGTAGTCCCCAAACTTTTGGGGCCACTGGGAGCCTGGGGGCGGTGCCGCGCACACATCCGGGGGCGGGGCCACCCATACGCCATGTGCCCGGTGCGGGCGCCACCCATGCGCCACACTCCCGGGGCTGGCGCCACTGCTGTGCTGCGCGCCCAGGAGCTGGCAGCACCCATGTGCTGGGGCCAGTGCCGCTCCTGTGCCGCGTGCCCAGAGGCAGTGACGCTCATACGCCGCGTTTCCGGGGCCAGCACAGCCCATTGACCACGCGTTCGGGGGCGGGGCCGCCCATGTGCTGCACCCCCGAGGCTGGCGCTGCCCCTGTGCCGTGCGCCCAGGGGTGGGGCCAGCCCCGATCACTCGGTGGGCACACAGAAATGGCCTGGTGGGCGCCAAGGCACCCCCGGGCACCACGTTGGGGACCACTGTGTTAGTCTGTCCAGCATATCTCAAAATGGAAGATGGCTGTATTGGCAGCAATTAAATTATGAACCCAAACCAGGTACCAAACCTTTGTTTTGAGTGCTCCTAAATTTTTCCATCTGGAAGTGGTGTTTCAGCTTTGAAGTCATGCTTTATACCCCAAGCTTTGTTGATACTGCAGAAATGGCAGGAAAAACCTAATAAACACTTGATTTTTGTTTTTCTAGACATCAGGAGTGGCAGCCAGCGGCTCCATTGCATGTTAATACATTCTTAAAGGTAAGCTCCATTGATTAATCTTCTAGCTTTAAATAGCCAATGCCTTGGGGATAAATAGTTGTGGTGCAAATGCAAAACATAAATTATACCTGGTGACATTACAAAGGAGTTAAGGTTGTGGTATAGGATCTGTGCTGTTTGGTGATTGAAGTAATGCTTGTTATTGGTAAAGTGCATGCTTGTGGCTAGAGCATTGAAGGGTATGTACTGTATATGCTTAGCTTTTCATTCCTTGTTCACGTTTGTCATATGTATTGCATGTAGTACAAGTTAACTTTACTGTTTTACAGTGAAGTTTTTTGTATATAAATTTCCTGTGGAGTTTTTTTTCCCCATGCTTACGGATAGAAAGCTCAGTAAGCGGGGTAGACCTGTTTGGAATGGAGAAGTGTAGATTTTACATCAATGCAATGTGTCAGACCTCCATATATAAAATCTGCCTAGTAACTTAGAATCTGACTGAAAACTGCCCATGTTGATCGAATCTGTTTTTCATCCATACAAGGGAGAAGAGTTTATCTGACAAAAATTTGGCACACACAGTTTCAGCTCTTATGAATAACTCTTAAAAATGATCCCAAAGGCAGTTAAACTTATATATTGCATCAGACATGCTCAGGGATAAATCTGTCTATCAAATTGTGTAAGTAAATAATTTATCTAACAATGAAAAGTTGAACTGCCAAGGACACATTTCATAATAAGTTCAGTTTCAGATACTCTGTATTAAAATTCATCAAGAGAAAACATATGAAAACTATGTGTAGGACTTCTGTACTTAAGAGAAAAAAAAGATTTTAAACCCATTTTAGATGGCAATCTTATGGCCACTATAATCATAATAATGGCACCCATAGGAAGACATTACAGGTAGATGAAAAAAGCAAGCTGAGTGTGAGGGAAGGAGGAGGATTATCAACAATACAATTTTTTGGCATAGTCTGAGAAGATTGTCTGTTCTCCTCTTGGTCTAATGCTGTGAAGGGAATGGTACTTTCTTCTTTGAGTGATGTCCTTGTGGTTGCTCCATTCTGGGTGGCGGTGCGTCCTTGTGCTGGCAACCGGAGATTTTTCTAGCAGTGTCCTACCCCGCACGCACGCACCATAGCGGCTCTTCGTGTTGTTGGTGTGTGTTAGGTGTGCACTGTGACATGGCCCTTTCAGTTCCCCCTCTACTGTCCTCAGCAGCAGACAGAGCTCTGTGGACTTGCCCTTTTTCGCCTAAAAAAACCCCCAGCATTATTACTTAATTCTCCTTGCCAAGTTTTGAATTCCTATCTACTTGCTACCCCAAAACATTTCTCCCAACCTCCGCCCCCCAAACACTTCTTTGTAGTTTGACACCCCAATCTGTTTTTTCCCCCAATGCCTGGTTTGCTAGGCTTCAGACATTGTGGCTGTGTCTAGACTGGCAAGTTTTTCCGCAAAATCATCTGCTTTTGCGGA
>JANRFK010004149.1:166709504-166746971 GCA_030068395.1 Apalone spinifera
GAAAGCCTTCCAGTTAGTGGTAATAAATTTTCTTGGAAACAACAAGGCAGACAAGCTGCAGGTTGTTGGTGGAAAACCTCCTCAAGGCATAGAAAAGCCTTGGTTGCAACATGTCACTAAAGATACATTTTTTTGCACTCTCGTCTAGATTTTTTTCCACCGAACTGCCGACCAGTGAGCGACGAGCACGGCGAGCGATTTCACCAGGACATTGCAACAATGGAGAAACGCTATCAGGGCAAATGGAGTCCATCTATGCTTGCTGACTATTGCTGGACAGTGACAAGAGATGCTCCATTTAATGAATACAAGAGACAAGCCAAGAAGCGCCGAGTAGACACTGAATAGGACTAAACTATGTACATAATAGTTTTTTGCCTTTTGTTTCATAATAAATTTTATTTAAAATACTCTTTTGCTGATTTTTTAAAGTGTTACATAAACAGGACAGGTGAAATATTGTCATGTAAAGCAACCATAAACACATGAAAAGACCTAGGGTTACAATTTATGATTAAAGTTCTGCTATCTACACAATATACATAGACGTAAAATGTAAAAACTTAAATATCTTGGAAAGAGTAGCCAATCAGTTGTTTTAATTGTCATATTTGAATTCAGCACATCAAAATACATAATAAATAGCACATTTTATCTCTGAAGCAGACGACTTCTAAAAAATTGTAGACCAGTGTAATATTCCCACACCTGGATGGCTGCCTTATAAAGGGCACCTCCTTCCAGGAAATGCAGGATGTGATCAATACGCCCACCAACCTTCTTGAACTTGGCTTCCACATAAACTACCAAAAGTCCACGCTCTGACCCACCCAAACCCTGGAGTTCATAGGAGTGCACATCGATACCATGTCCACCAGCGCAGCTCTACCAAGACACAGATTTGAAGCCCTCTACAGCCTCATAACTCTGGCACGCATGACCTCAACTAGAATAGTCCTTGATGGCCTCAAGATTCTCAGTCATATGGCTGCAACCACTTATGTGGTCACACTGGCCAGACTACATATGAGGTGCCTCCAGGCCTGACTGGCTACACTCCATATCCCTTCCAGTGACCCACTTTTCAAGACCATCACTATCCCACCACATGTCCTCAATTCATTTGACTGGTGGACAGACCCACACAATATACTACAAGGGGTATCATTTCACCAGCCAACCCTGACAGTTGCCATTACGACGGATGCATCCCTCAGGGGATGGAGAGCCCATCTTGGACTTCACACTGTATAAGGAAATGGTCCTTCAACGAGGAAACGCAGCACATTAGTCTGCTAGAACTCAGGGCAGTGCGCTATGCATGCCCACACTTACTGCACTATATATATAGCACACAAGACAATCAGTATCATGACGGACAATACGACCTATATGTACTATATCAACCGACAGGAGGGAGCTCAGTCTCCCTCCCTCTGTATAAAAGCACTGAAATTATGGAACTGGTGCATTGCACACCAAATCATCCCCATAGCGACCTACTTCCTGTGGGTATTCATTGTCATGGCAGACACCCTCAGCTACATCTTTTTCAACTATCATGAATGGGAGATAGATGCTCAAGCCCTCAAAATATTCCTCAAGTGGGGGCAGCTGGATGTATATCATTTTTCAACTAAAGCCAACTGTAAATGCCACTTGTTCTGTTTCAGAGAAGCCTTGGGAAAGGGATCTCTAGAACACACTTTATCCCTGAAATGGGATGCAACTCTCCTCTTTGCATTCCCACCAATTCCACTACTTCACAGGGTCATCATGAAAATCAGACAGCTTGTGTTATCCTCATTGCACCAGCATGGTTGAGGCAAATGTGGTTTCCTTATCTGTACAGTTTAGCGATAGTGGATCCCCACATCTTTCCCCTGCAACACAATCTTCACTCAACACCACATCAGGATCCTCCATCCTCCATCAGGAACCGGAGAAACTCCACATCCAGGCTTGGCTCCAGAATGCTCAGAATACCTGCTCAGAAACAATAAAGCATATAGTAATTGACAGAAGAAGAGAATCCACAAGGAAGATTGACCTGTACAAGTGGATGAGTTTCTGTGACTGGCTTAAGCAGAACCATCCCATCCCTCCAGACACCATACCTTTCCTCATCATACTGGACTACCTACTAGAACTAAGAGCATTGGGCCTCTCCTTCAATACCGTTAAGGTTCATTCAGCGGCAATAGCAGCCTTCCACAGAAACAGAGAGGGTACATCATTCTTTTTAGACCCGCTCACTAAATGTTTTCTTACAGGTTTTCAGAACACCTTTCCATTGGTGTGGCTTCCAGCCCCCGTCAGGGACCTAAATCCCATCCTTAAAAGTTTAACTGAACCATCCTTCGAGCCTCTAGCAACTTGCTCTTGGATGCATCTCTCCATGAAAGTCGCCTTTTTGGTACCAATAACTTCCAGCAGGACAGTCGGAGAGCTGGCAGCATTAATGGCAGACGCTCCATACACAGTATTTACCAAAGACAGGGTAACTCTTCGGCATCACCCCAATTTCCTACCGAAGGCCCCATTTCCATTCCATATTAACGAACCGATACACTTACCTGCGTTTTTTCCCAAGCTGCATTCTGATCTATTCAAGCAGCGCTACATACCTTGGACGTCCGAAAAGCACTTGCTTTCTATCTAGATCAAACAAAACAATGTAGAAAATCAACAAGGCTCTTACCATTTGCTGAACGCTCCAAAGGTCAAGCAGCCTCTTTGCAGAGAATATCCAATTGGCTCTCGTTTTGCATTCACACATGCTACACTATTCACAACAAGCAATCACCAGATACCATGGCTACTCATTCTACCAGAGTTGTTGACTCCACAATCGCTTTCCTCAAGAATGTCCTGCTGTAGGACATTTGCAAGGCAGCCACTTGCTCTTTTGACCACACATTTGTAAAACATTGTGCTCTCACCTCCGCCATCACTCCGTCCATGGCAGTCTGAGAAATGGTGCTATCATCAATTGCAGTGGCAGGATTCCAAACCCGCCTCTCCAATATGACTACTGCTCTGTAGTCAATGAGTGGAGCACCCGTGGGGGTATCACTCGAAGAAAAGAAGAGAAGAGAGTTACTCACCCTGTGCAGTAACAGGGATTCTTCGAGATGTGTGTCCCCATGCGTGCTCCACTACCTCCCTCCTTCTGTGCTTGGAGCCTCTTTGGGGCCATGCCGTGCGCATGCCTAACTGACACCAATAGCATGAGGAGGCGCTGCGGCATGTGCATGGTGTCGCAGAGCATTGCTAGAAAAATCTCCGTCTGGTCACCAGCACCCAGAGTGGAGCACCCACAGGAACATACATTTTGAAGAACCCCCATTACTGCGCAGGGTGAGTAACTCTTTTTTACTGACCTAGAAATAGTTCAACAAACTTTTGTGCAAAGTAAATAGAAATGATCTGGCCATTCAGTATTAATGACAAAACTAGCCAATAGTACTTCGTGCAATATAATACAGAAAAATTTATTTAGTGATCAAGTATGTCAGTTTTTTTGTATCTGACCCCATGTCTTATCAGGCTTAGAGTACTATTTGGGTTCTAGTTCTCAGTACTCAAAAAATGAACTAGGGAAACATATTTTAAGACCTGGAAGAATCTAATTTGAACTACTAATGGTTGAAAAACTAAGATCTGTAATAGTGCAATAACTGAAAGAATATAACATTGCCTTGGCTATTTTTGAAAGAAAATGAAAACAGCAAGTATGAGTAATTGTCTAGGGTGTAACAATAGCATGTAGATAGATGTAATTTGATTAAAATTGATCAAAGGTACACTTAATATCAGAGATCAGTTTGCCTAAAGTAGTCTCCTACCACTTAAAGAATTTAAAATTAGAGTGGACATATCATTTGAATATTCAGGACAATCCTTTATTGGGAGGTGGGTGGATAAAATAACTGAATACTACTTTGTTTCTAAACACAGCCAGGAGAAAAATCTGTATACTTTCATATTCCTTACACTCACTGTTCATTGGTTTTAAATTAATAATTCCCCATGAAACTAAACTACATTAACTCTATACCATATGAATGTGTGAATAGTATGATCAGTAGTTAGAATTGGGATTAATTTTTTTTGACCTGTTCTCTTGCTTCTGTTTATATTTCAATTAATGGAGGAATATAAGTTATACTGTGAACTGTCTCATGTTGCCTTTGGTGTAATAACATATTTCCATATTAATGCTGTTAAATCAGTGTAGAAATTACTTGTAAACTATCTCCTAAGGACCATGTCAGGTTAAATGTCTATATTATCTTGGTAAAATAGTTTTCTGCAGATTGTAGGAGGTAGAGTAGCATCCAAACTGGATTGCCCAACTGCTGTATTACCATGCTCTCATTCTCTCTGCTTTTTGCGTTGGCTTTGTAGGGATTATATTCCTGTTAGCGACTAGGGATGTGAAAGGTTAAGGTTAACCGGCCTCTGTCCGTGGCAGGCCTGGGTGCTCCACAGGCAGGGGCTGCTCGGGCGTGGGCTGGGATCCGGCAGCCAGCCCCAATGTGGGGCTGGGAAATGGAAATCTGGGGGCTGCTCCAGGCAGGCTGGAGCGAGCAGTTCCCCACCAGATCCTACTTAGTTGGTTAACTGGTTAAATGTTAGGTTAATTTAACATTTGACTGGTTAACAGATTAACTGGGATTTTACATCCCTTTTAGTAACTGATCTTAAAGAACAAACATCTTGTATCTGTATCTGGAGCCTGATGGTAGCTGCATTTTTGTGCCCTTTGTGCTACCTTGGAATGCTTTTCCAACCAGTATCAGAGAAGTCGAAGGCCAGTCCTATCCCAAGATAGTCACCAGGGCCCTGTTGCAGCTAGAACCTGCAACAAAGTTTATTGGGGTGAAATTGGGTTTTTGTTTCTGAAATGCTTGAACAATAGAGAATTTATCGCAAAACCTATTGCAGTTTTGAAGTAGTGAAGACACTACTTACGGATACTAAATCCAGAGGTGATGAGTGTTTTGCCCAATCTATTCTGATCTGTATAACACAGAGCAAAGAACCTTTCTGAAATAATTCTGTTTTGTACTAGGACAGCTCTTTTTGAATGTAGTTCTACCTTGATTGAAAAATTGCCAGTGATGGAGAATACACCCTTTTGGTATATTGTTCGAATTAAATAGTCTCACTGTGTTAAAAAGTTTTTTTTTCTTGATTTCAGTTTGAAATTTGTCTAGCTACAACTTCCAGCCATCAGATCATGTTAGGCTTTTTCTGCTAGGAAGAAGGATCCATTAAATAGTTTTTCTCCAGGCAGATAGTCTGTATTGAAGTCATACCTTCGCTTTCACTTTAAGCTAAATAGGTTGGTCTCTTTGAGTCTTATCACTATAAGGCATGTTTTCTAATCTTTTCTTGTGGCCCTCTCCAATTTATCAACATTTTTCTTGAATTGTGAAGATCAAAAGTGGACATGGTGTTCCAGCAATTGTTGCATTAATGCCAAATACAGATATAAAAAAAAGAGCTTTACTATTCTTACTTGAGATTCTCCAAGTTGTGCAGTCTAGGATAGATTTAGCTCTTCTGGCCACAGCATTACATCGAGTGTTTCTGTTCCTCTGATTATTTGCCATGGACGCATCCCGCTCCTCCCCCCCACAACCCTTTTCAGGATAGAGTCCTCCTATCTTGAAGTGTGGCCTACGTTATTTACATTTATCTGTATTAATACACACATTGTTTGTGCTAGTTTATCAAGTGACCCAGATTGCTCTAAATCAGTTGTTCCTCTTCCTCCTCAATATTTGCTATTCCCCAGTTTGTGTCACCTGTGAACTTTATCAATGATCATTTTATGTTTTCTTTCAAACTATTGATAAAAATGTTAAATTGTATGGGCCAAGAATCAGTCTCTAGGGGACTGCACTGGAAACATATTATGACAATTCTTTGTTGATGAAGATACTGGATAACCGTTCTCAAAGAGTAGTTTTTAATTGTTCACAGCCATGCTGGAAGGGCATAACAAGTGGGATTGGTTCTGTTCAATATCTTCATCAGCGGTTTAGAAGATGGCATAGAGAGTACACTTATTAAGTTTGCAAATGTTACAAAGCAGGGAGGTGTTACAAGTGCTTTGGAGGATAGGGTCACAATTCAAAATGATCCAGACAAACTAGAGAAATGGTCTGAGGTAAATAGAATGAAGTTTAATAAGGACAAATACAAAGTACTCCACTTAGGAAGGAACAATCAGTTTCACACACACAGAATGGGAAGTGACTGTCTAGGAAGGAGTACAGCTGAAAGGGATTAACAGGAGTGTTGTGAGCAAGACATGAGAAATAATACTTCCACGCTACAGTGATTAGGCCTCAACTGGAGTATTGTGTCTAGTTCTGGATACCACACGTTAAGAAAGATGTGGAGAAATTGGAGAAGATCTTCAATCATTTTTGTTGCTCTTCTCTAGATGTAGAAAACATGATCTATAAGGGAAGACTGAAAGACATTAATTTGTTTAGTTTAGAAGAGAGAATACTGAGAGAGGGAACATGATAGCAGTTTTCAAATATCTGAAAGAGTGTTACAAGGAGATTGGAGAAATGTTTTTTTTCCCTTGGCTTTTGATGATAGGACAAGAGACAATGGGCTTAAATCGCAGCAAGGGAGGTTTAGGTTGGACAGAAAAACATCCTGTCAGGGTGTTGAAACATGAGACTAAATTGCCTAGAGAGGTTGTGGAATCTCCATCACTAGAGATATTTAAGAGCAGGTTGGATAGACATCTATCAGTGATGATCTATTCTAGACCGTGCTTGGTCCTGCCATGAGGGCAGGGGACTGGACTTGATGATCTCTTGAAGTTGCTTCCAGTTCTATGATTCTATGATTACATTCTGCGATCTATGTGCTTTGATAACTTTATTTTGTTCTAATTTTTTAATCAAAATGTGGCTTTGGACACTTCAGTCTGAGTGACATATATTTGACGTGTCATGCTGCTAGTACTAAAATAACCTCTTAGATCTCTGAACATTGCTGCTGACAGTTCTCTCAGTGACTGTTACATTGACCATAGTTTTTTTCTATATATTAGAAATATAGGAACCGTTAATATCCTGTCTTTTGCTCATCTGTTAGCACATAGATCTAAAAGCATTCAAGAACATTTTTGTCCAAGTTATCAGTGACTCAGTAAGTAATGCCATTTTTGACAGAGTACCACATCATTTCCCTTTTTGTCTACTTGATCTTCCTAAATAAGTTATGATGATTGATTTTATAATTCCAGTTGTGTGAATTGTCCCACCAGGTTTCAATAATATTACCTAGATCAAATTAATTCTGATAAATGAGCAAGTTGGAATTTTTCTTGTTCGTTACCCAGACTTTGTGTATTGGTGTATAGGCAATTAAAGAATTTCTTGTCTGTGTCCTAGGGTTCCTTGATTAATTTCATTTTCAGCATCTCAGTTTTATGCTGAGTGCTCATATTTTGCCTCTTTTCATCCACCCCTTTTTGCTGTGAGTTTAACCTCATGATGACTCTAACCAATGTGTCCTGAAAAAGATTGGTTCCCTTTCTTCAGAAGTGAAAGTCCATCCAAACTTTTTTCTCTGTTAAAGACGGACCAGTGTTTCACAGAATCAGAACCCTCTATTCTGCATCACATTCCTAGCCAATGTTCACTTC
The DNA here is from genome assembly GCA_030068395.1 of Apalone spinifera. Classification (NCBI taxonomy): domain Eukaryota; kingdom Metazoa; phylum Chordata; order Testudines; family Trionychidae; genus Apalone; species Apalone spinifera. The sequence continues at coordinate 166,717,189 of JANRFK010004149.1, forward strand.
CAGGGTCTTTGCCTTCCTTTGCTCATGGGGTATGAAGAAGATTGTCAAACAGTTCTTTTTTTGGGATGCTTCTGAGTGTCCTTTAAGTAATCTATTATATGTGTGATATCTTGCTAGGAATCATCATCAGTGCTGATTTCATCCATCACCAGTGACTGGTTTGAGAAGCCTATCCAATCTTGGAGTGAGAAGCCTATCCTTCTACTGTCTTGATACCAGGCAGGCAGCATATCATGCTATTTTCCACCTGTCACTTGGAGAACATTTGTTTTTAATCTTCTGAATATTGAATCTCTCTAGCAAGGCGCTTCTGTTTACTTTGGATGTTTGCTCTCTTTGCAGGCTTGATTTTATGACAAGCTGGGCTGAGTTTCCATCAACATGCGTGTCCTATATAACTGTCCTATCCAACACAACTGTTCTTATCTCTCAAGACCCCATAGGTCCAACAGAATCTTATACACTTAGCAAATAAAGAACCTGTTATTGATTCAGATCTTCTAGCTATTTAGAATTCCTTCTCCTCCTTTTCTCTGTGGTGGCCACAACCAGTCCATCTTCCTCTATCTCCTCCTCTGTAGAATGCATCTGTCACCACTTGCCTTTAGTGGTTAAGTGCCAAGCCTTCTCTTTGATGTCTCCTCTCTCTGATTCTTTTGTTGCCAAGTCCATTCTTTTCTGAACCTAGGATGCCTGTGTTTCCCAAATGTGACTATCTGGGAAGTCCTCTGCTTCTCTTATTTTCAGTAGCATCTCTGCTTGCTCATTGTTTTCAGCATACCAGCTACTTGCATTTCATGCACATTAAATCCTTTCTGTCTTCAGGAAGGAAAAAGAACATGATATACTACCACTGTTCCATAACTGTCTATCTTGATACCACATGTGTAGTGTAAAACATGGAAGGAAAGCATCACTCTCTCCCTCTGAAATCCCTCTGAAACTTCACTGTTGAGAGCAATTGAAAGAGGGCACCTAAGTTTGGTTCAAGTGACTTGATACCAGATTTTTCCTGTTAAGCTCAACTCAGGCCCATCCCTCACCACCAAGAGAGCGATTAATCTCTTTGAGATGTCAGGCTGTTGGGCTGATTGTAGCACTAAGGGCTAGTCACAGCATTCAACACTGCCTGCAAGCATAGTCTGAAGCTACTCCTTCTGAAACGTCTTGTCTTTCTGTTAATGTCTGAACCCTCTCCCTAAGATTAGTTTAATGCAGGAGCAAATGAGTCTCTTACTGAGGTGGTTCAGAACTCCCTTGAAAAGTTACTTTGGTCAGTATGCTTAATCATCCTTATGATTTCCAGAAAGGATTAAAATATAAAGTTGTGCTGGAACTACAGTTCTTCAACAGAATACAAATGTTCTGTCATTCCATTCAGAATATGAAGCATCTTAGTAGCTATTGCTTTGGGAAATTGCAGACTTTGGTTGATCTGAACAGAACCTGCCCTCATGGCAGTCTGATCTTGCCGTTGAAGATTCTTTAGTTGTTTTTTTTTTTGTTTGTTTTTTTTTGCCTGGAAGAATAATACTTGTTAAAAACTTCTGTCATTTTGACAAGTTTCATGGGGGTAGCCATGTTGGTCTGTTTTAGCAAAAACAACAAGGAATCTGGTGGCATTTTAAGGACTAACAGATACTTTAGGAAATAAGTTTTTGTGAGATATGACTTACTTCAGATGCTTGAAGAGAAAAGATAGGAAAAAAGGGGAACAGAGATTGGAGAGAGACATCAATGCTAATTGAATCAGAGTAGGGATGTTAATGTGTAGTTGGTTTCGTGATTAAGCAGGTAGCTAATCATAATGACTACACACAACCCCTCCCCCTTGCTGCCTCAGTATCAGAGGCAGCAAGCGGGAGGAGGTGGGAGCCAGCTTTTAAGCAAGGCAAGGCTGTCCCAGCTCGCCCCCCGACCTAGAGTGTGTGAGAGGGGGTTGAGGTGTGGGGAGGAAGAGGAAAGGCCACAGAACTCATGGCTTGAAGTTGCTCAGCAGTCTCCTGAGGAGCAACTGAGCACTGGGGAAAGAGAAGGGAGGGAGGAGGCAGGCAGGGCACAGAGTGATGTGATGAAGTCATGTCCTGCAAGAAAATCTTGTTATATTTAGAGAGATGAATCTGGTGGTATGGATAGGACAACTTAAAAAACCTACACTCTTCTAGGGAAGACAGTAAAAATGCATCCCACTGTCTTAGTGATTCCTGTCCAACATTCAATCGAATTTAGAATATCTCTTGAGGTGTGCCCTGCAGTCATATTAAATAATATTGTAAACATTTTTATTGGGGTTTTTCTGTGCATTGGCATTCGGAAATAGCAAAATACCTTTTCTTAAAAATAAGGGAATATGCTGCGTCTTTTTGATGGCGTTGAAAGTGTAATTTAAAGCAAATTTTGCTGGTCTTTACACATAGAAATTCAAATTTTGTTTCTGATTTTGCTGGAGGATTTCAGAAGATGATTTATTGTAAGCTCTAATACTTAATTTAAGGGATGTGTATTTGTGCTGAGTCACTATTGAAAGCTTCCTTTAATTGAAGTTAATGAGTTACTGACATTAGTTACTAACATTAAATGGCTGTTGACAAAAACTAAGTTTTAAATCATCTGCCTAAAAATCCCCTTTGTTTCAATTTCCCAACTTTTACTCTCTTTTGCTGTTACCATTTTATTAGTTTCCAGGGCATCTTCAAGCCCAAGCGAGCTTGAATTTTTAATGTGAAAAGTAAGAAAGGGAAACCTCTCTTAAAAACACAAACCAGTTTCCCCTCCCTCCCATTTTACAGGTCTTCACACATAATTTTTTTTCCTCTGCAGGTTAAATCCTTGTATTTTATGTATTATGGTCATCTATTACAGGACTGCATATGTTTTCAAATACTAGGAGACCTTAGGAGGTGTGTGTGTGCAATAATTCTCCACTGATAATCAGCAGAGATGAAACCTGGTTTAAGATATTGTTACTGCTGATAGTTGAATAATATACTTTGATCCAGCAATGTGGTTAACTATATATTTGACTTCAAATATGAGAGCAGTCCCACTGAAATCATTGGGGCTATGCATATGTTCTTTGCTGGTTTAGGGACAGAGTTTTTAGCTCCTTGTAGAATCAGACTATAAAAGCACAAGTCTCTACCACTTGAGCTAAAAGAATTGGGAGGTGGAGTTGCATATAGTTAACCCAATGCACTAGTAGGGAGAACAGCTAATTTATCTACTTGGGCCTACACAAACAACCTCCAACCCCTAGTCAATCTACCCTACGCAATTCCAACTACATAACGTAGTAGAAGTTGAAATACCTACAGCAGTGTCTTCCATGTGGCAAGGTTGGTAAGGGCTGCTCTCACGTTGACTCTGGCTACTGTTCTCTTTCTGATGTAGTACTGTAGTCAATGGGGAGAGTGCTTGGAGATTGATATATTGCGTCTAAGTAGACACAATATATTGACCGCCAGTGGCTCAATCATTGCAGTGTCAATCCACCATGTAATGGAGAAAAGGCCTGGAGAAGAAGCATGATGGCTATGGATGCATGTTACACCCCTCAGATTTGCCTTTCTGATAGACATAGAATCTTTCAGAAGGATTTAAATGAACACCAGTACTTCGCTGTTCACAAAGATATAGTTCTCATAAATAGTGTCCTTTATCCTGAAATTGAAAACTTCTGTATCTTGGCAAACTATGTGGTTACCTTTTGGCCTGTATGCTTAAGCATAAAAAAGTTGTACTTTAACAGCACACTCAGTATGCAAAAGGGACACAACATTTTTCAAGGAAACACAGAATTCAGAAAATAGGACCCTGTTTATTTTGTACTGTTCAGTGGGGAGGGACTAAAGCTTCCAAAGTTCTGAAACTCACTGGCTCAGAGTTTGCATTAATGAAATGAAGTGAGAGAATATCCTCATACTCAGATGCAAGTACCAACTGCAGTTTTATGGGTAAAGAACATATGTATTACAATCAAGAGGGGATACAATCAAGGGCAGTGTTCGGTACTCAATTCATACATTTCATGGAACTACAGTGTAACTTACTAGCATTACAGAGTAAAATGTTAGACTCTCAAGCCTTTAAATTTGCACAATTTAATTTTCTAAGGTTTCCCGGTGGTACTGTTCCCTTGCTTGGATAATTCTTGACTATTTTAAACAAACAAACAACCCCCCCTCAAAATGATTGGTCCTGTAGCACCTTAGAGACTAACCATAAGTATATATAGTATCATGAGTTTCATGAGGTCTCTTGCTCCCCTCATCTGAAGATGTGGGTTGTGCCCACGAAAGCTCATGATACTATCTATATTTTTTGTTAGTCTCTAAGGTGCCACAGGACTTGAAAGTTTTTTTTCACAGTCTTGTAAGTGTGTGTGTGGTTTTTTTTTTAAAGACTATCATGACTACCCCCAAAGACTTTTACTATTTGTCATGGTTGTACATATCCTTCTGCTAATATTAGATTCTGTAAATAAGTTGATTATATTTATTTTCTCTGTCTTGAAGAGACTTGGCCATTTAAAGGAATAGCAGCTGTATAGATTGGTAGCTTTTAATATGAGCAGAGACATCATTCTAATCCTGCAAAGGCGACAAAGAGTCCGGTGGTACCTTATGACTAACAGATGTATTGGAGCATAAGCTTTCGTGGGCAAAGACTCACTTCGTCAGATGCATATAGTAGAAATTTCCAGAGGCAGGTATAACTATGCAGACCAGAATAAGGCTAGAGATAACGAGGTTAATTCAGTCAGGGAGGGAGAGGAGAAACTGCTTTTGTAGTTGGCTAGCCATTCACAGTCTTTGTTTAATCCTAAAGTGATGGTGTCAGATTTGCAGATGAACTATAGCTCAGCAGTTTCTCTTTGAACTCTGGTCTTGAAGTTTTTTTGCTTGCAGGATGGGTACCTTTAAATCTGCTACTGTGTGTCCAGGGAGATTGAAATGTTCTCCTACAGGTTTTTCTATATTGCCATTCCTAATATCTGATTTGTGTCCATTTATTCTTTTACGTAGGGACTGTCCAGTTTGGCTGATGTATATAGCAGAGGGGCACTGCTGGCACATGATGGTGTATATTACATTGGTAGATGTGCAGGTGATGAATGAATCAGTGATGGTGTGGCTGATCTGGTTAGGTCCTATGATGGTGTCGCTGGTGTAGATATGTGGGCAGAGTTGGCACTGAGGTTTGTTGCATGGATTAGTTCTTGAGTTAGAGTTACTGTGGTGCGGTGTAACATTATAATCCTGTAGTCTGACTTCTGGTTTAGCACAAGCCATGGATTTCACCCAGTGATTCCCTGAAGTCTAATGAGACTAGGTCAACCATATTTTCCTATTTAAAAATTCTCTCTGCTTGTGTAAATATTTTACACAAACCAAAGAGCAGAAGCCTAAATTATTATACCCTCCTATATATTCACCAACATCTTTACTGATCATACAGAGGGTGTCAGAAACTGCTCAGGCCTTTTGGTTGTACATTTCTCTCAATCCTCATTAAAGATCATCCAGAATGTTTTTCATGCTTAATGAATTTTGTGTTTGGATTTCAGTAGATGTGAAAGTTTTACAGCTTTTATTAAAGAAACCAGCAATTGCTTTTTATCAGTCAAGAATCTAAATATAGAATGTATACTGACATGCATCTCATTTTGTGGACGAGGTGGACACAAAGCTTTTCATATTTTACTTTCTTCAGTGTATCACTTTGATATTATGATGTTCTGAATCTTGCTTATTAATTGTCAAGACGTGCTACACTGTACAATGGCACTTAAAATGCATAATATGTACTGCAGAAAGAAATCGTTGCTATAGCAACTTTCTAGTAGGTCACACACAATGTTGTGTATATATGATTTGGCTGTTAACGCAGACCAGTATGCCTGGTAGAAAAATGGGAAATATAGAAGTCAGGAAAAAGGCAGCAAAGCCTACTTAAAATCAGCTGATACAGTAACACTGTTTCCAGATAAAATGAGGAAAAAATTAAATTTAATTTGAAGTATTGTGCAAAATGATAAGAAATGGAATTCTAGGAACTATAATTAAATTATATCTATTTTTATGAAGACTGCACAAACTGTTTAATAATCTGAAACAAAATACAGGACTATGTAGCACTTTAAAGACTAACAAGATGGCTTATTAGGTGATGAGTTTTCGTGGGGCAGACCCACTTCCTCAGATCAAGTGGGTCTGGCCCACGAAAGCTCATCACCTAATAAACCATCTTGTTAGTCTTTAAAGTGCTACATAGTCCTGTATTTTGTTTCAGCTACACCAGACTAACACGGCTACATTTCTATCACTGTTTAATAATCTCTCTTTTAAAGTATGGCAGTTTTGCTTTGAAAAGGAATGCCGTTTTCATTTATGTTCAGTAGAAAATGTCAGTAGAAAATGTCAGTGTATTTACTAAAAAGCTGATTTTTTTTTAAAGAGGCACAGCAGATGTTATGTACTAGAATTATAGGATTTAAAAAAAACCTGAGGGACCATGCACTTTTCTCCACTTTCAGGGATTGTCATTACATTGCAATAAGAAAAACATTGGAAGCAATTTAGTAACTATGGGTAGCATTTTTCAGATTTGTAGATAGTACATTCTATATCAGACCATGGAGTATCAGACTTTAAAGCAATTTTTAAAATTAAAAAGTTAATATTTACTCTCTTTCTGGAAGCAGCCTTATTACTGTTACAAAGCTTATTGGGGAGGGAAAGACTTAGTTTCATGGATTTCAACAAGAAATTAGCCCTCTATTGCAGGTGTGGCCAACCTGCGGCTCTAACCCCCCCATCAGTGCGGCTCGTGAAGCCGCCCCCGAAGCTCACAAAGCTGCCCCTGCACCTGCTGAACAAGGCCCACCGCCTCCTGGCTCCCCTGTGCTCAGCGGGGCAGGGAAGCCATCTGGATCAAAATGGCGGATGCAATATTGCGGCCGCAGCCGCCAGCGGGAGCCTGTTGAGGCCAAAAAGCCTCAAAATGCCTTCTTAAAGGGCCAGTCCTTTTTTCTTTTCCTCTACATCTTTTTGGGGGCTCCTTTTTAATTTTTTTTCTCTTCAATTTTTTCCCTGGTTCTTAGTGCTGGATCCAGCTGGATCTTGGCTTTTCATCCGGAACGGATTGGCCATCCCTGCTCTATTGTGTTTTTTCAGTGGGTTTCTCAGACTAGACTTTCAGAAGTACTCAATATTAGCAGCTTCTGAAAATCTGTTCACTTTATTTAGGTGTCTAAAAAAGAGCTGACTGGGCATCTGAGGAAGTGGGTCTTGCCCATAAAAGCTCATGATACTATATGTATATTTTTGTTAGTCTGTAAGGTACTACGGGGCTAGTTGTTTTTTAAAGTTACAGACTAACACAGCTGCCCCTCTGAGTGTTCTCAAAAGACAGTATCAGAGGGTTAGCCTTGTTAGTCTGAACTTGCCAAAGGACTCCTCGTTGCTTTTAAGAGTCAGTCTCCTATTATGGATGCAGAGCACACTTGAAAAGCTAGTGCTAACTTTGCTTCAGTGATAGTAAATAAAATTGGGGTTCAACTAATTAATTTTCTAAAGAGATAGGATTTAGGCCATGGGGAAGAAAATATATCAATTGTACGTTACCACCTACTGAGAGAGGTTAAAGGCTTCTTCAAAACCAAACTTATGCTCTCCCACTTTGTGCAGGGATGGGAGATTTCACTGTCTAGTTGAAAGCTGTGTAATAATGGCTTAAGTGAATCAGCTTGCATTTAAGGAAGAAGTGTTTCAAGGATATTCTTTCTTCTGCTGTAGCCACCTGGCAAATCCAAGTGCAAATGACTATCAATCTGAGCTCTTGAGACTAAGGAGCAACAGACTCTTGAAAGTGATCTTCATCCTTGCTCATAAGATATGTAGAAAGAAGAGGTGACTAAAATATTCACTGTGATTAAAGCATCACTAGCTCACCCCTTTCCTGCTCTCACATCCATTAGTTCTCCAGCAACTGCTAATGAAGTAGTTATTGTTAAAACAAAATATCTGTGGCGCACACAAAATAAAATTCTTCCTCATAGGCAGGGCTTAACAAACTGCGGCAAAATCTACTCACCAGCCCCGCACTGCGCATGTGTCAGACCTGTATTGTGCATGAGCGCGCCTCTGGTGAATGGGGTGACGGGCTGAAATCTACTCGCCACAGGCGAGTAGATTCACTGATTTGTTGAGCCCTGCTCATGGGTACATGGTGCTCCATGATCCATTATAAATGGTTATTCCTCCATGTGTTCCAAAGACAGGGGCTGTTCTTCTAATATGTGTCTATTTTCACAAGTACTTCAAGCAGGTGGAGCTCCTTGGAAAACTTACAGCCTTTCTAGCTCCCAATGTCTTCCATCTGCTTGACAGTAAGCCCTTTCCTCTTGCCCTTTCTAGCCCTTTCCTTTTGTAATTTACACTTAGAGAAGGTTTTTCCATTAGATACTTGATTTTTTTTTTGTCTTTCTCCTTACTAGTGAGCAGGTTATTTTTGAGAAATGTCTGCAGGGAACTGGTATTTGAGGAGGAAAGATGGCATTGTAATAGGCGCAACTAAGATAAAAAAGCATCCTGCCACAGCCGGGCTTCACTGTAATGTACCACCTCCCTCACTGTAACAATGTGGAAGACAAGCCTTAAAGTATTGGGCAGAAATTGATAACAGGGAGCCAGCTTTGAACAATCTAAAATCACTAGACTTTTGATACTTAAGACTCCAAGCCAAAATGAAGAATGAGAATAAGTATTGACTCCAATATCGCAATAAAACAGGCAAGCCTTAAGCAGGAAATTCAGCTGCAGGATGTGACATTTTGGAAGAAATATGCCAGAGCCTTGGCTTTTTTTCCTCCTTTGACTGGGGTGAAATATGCTGTCCGAAAGTCTGATTAAAACAGAATGGAAGGAAGAATCACAGATGTAGAATCCCATCCCATAAAACACCTCAATTCCTTCAGATTGCCATTTGCAACCAGGTATTTTTGCCCTGATTGCTCTAGAAGGGTCAAAGTCACCCTTGTATGTGGTCGTTATCCTGAAATTGTGGTGTCTCCTGTAAAGTGCCTGGCATGTCTAGGAGAAGGGTACTTCTATTCATAAGCACCATCTGCTGCACCTTTACTCCAAGAGTCTATAATAGCTTACAGGCAGTCTTGCTCTGAGTCTGTCAGCAAAGCTCTATAGGATTGGATGTGTCTAATATCATGGAATGCAGAACGAAAAGATGAATGTTGGTTCAGTACCAACTAAGACAATGTTGTCTACGGGTACTGTGAAATTAGCACGAGTTGCCTGCAATATGCATTGCACATAAGACAGTGGATTAGATGAAACTTTTGAAAGCTCTTTATTACCCACTATCTTCAAATTGGTTCAAGGCAGAGCCACATGTAAGACCATGGTCTGGTATGGTTCCACGGAAGCCGGGTAAGGAAAAAATGGTTACTGTTAGCAGGTCTAGACTCCAGATGGGAGATTATTCAGATCTATGCGTCAGTTGACAAGCTCCTGAAGGACTTGGAGCTCTTTTTCCACTTTGGAGCTCTTTTTCTTTAGTTTAATGTTAGCACACCTGCTAAAATGCCATTTGAGTCTTTGGTGGAGTGTTCATTTTTTTCATTTATTTATTAAGGTTGCCTTTATTATTGTGATAGCTGCAGTGAGGCAAGTTCATTATGTGCCCATATGGCATACTCTCCTTTCTCAATGCTTTTCAAAGAACTGACTCAAGATCTCTAATCCATGTTGTGTTAGATTTCCATGGTAATCAAACTACAGCTACTATTTTCCCCCTTCAAATCACACAGTAAAGGGGGGAATCCATGAGTTATAATTTTGATGCTAAAAGAGCCATTGCCTATTCAGTAGAACTCAAGAATTTTACAAATCTAATAAATGTTTTATTTCATATCTAGGCACTCATAAGTCAGACAGTATTTTTTAAACTATTTCTAGGTGGCTCAAACTCTGCGTAAGGAAAGTTATAAAATAGCAGCATATTTTGATTATGGGTATCAGCTTGTGTTCTGCTAGACCCTTCAAGACATGCCCCCCGCTTGTCCCCCCCCCCACTTGACTCGTATGTGTGTGTTTTAAGGGATACGTAGGGTTGCCACGTGGGACTCTGTACATGCATTCGTGAAACATGCATTAGATCTGGCAGATGGAGCTGATGCACAGGTAGAACTAGAACTGTATTTCAGGTTTAGTTTTGTTAGAATACTGAATCCCTTTTCCTAATTTGGGGTATTGCTTGGTAAATTTTTCCCAGAAGTGGAAATATACAGTGGGCACTCAAAGAAGAAATGGAGGTTATCTGTAACCAGCATTCCCTCTAAGTAGTATGCTTGGGCAACCACCCAGAAAAGGTTGAAATGCCACCTGTTGAGTGAAGTGCCCATAGCTCCACTATGTGCTTATATTTGTTATATGGATCAACACGTGTTCAGATGTGTATCACCAAATTTATTCTTATTCCATACACTGAAAAAATTAGTCTCTAAAGTGCTACCAGACCATTTATCATACTTTTGGGTAATTTTTATGTATCTCTTTAAAATACAACTTTGAACATGTTGTTCTGGTATCTCTCTTTGTTTTTATTAAAACCCTTCAAAGGATAGGGAAAGGAAGAAGAAAAACAACCAAAACCACACCAAACAAACCTCACACCCTCTGATAAGAGGGGGCTTATCATCTTGGTTCATTGTTATGTTTCCTTCCTTCTTCTCTGGAGATTTGTTTTACTTGTTGTAATGGATAACGGAGCATCAGATGTCCATGCAGGAGAATGGAAAACATATTTATCTGTAATTCTTCCTTCTCTGAGACATTGTCCAGGGTATCACAAATTTTTTCAATAAGTTCCATTTGGAGGGGAAATATCTCAGTTCTTTTCCCCCTTTTTGGAGTATTTTTTTTCCCAAGGAGAGGGAGATACCATGGAATTCTTTCCAATTAGGATCTGACTTTGATGTATAAGAAATCAATATATCTGGAGATAACAGACATTAGAAAAGATTAGCTAATCAGAATTGAAAATTTACTTTCTTGGGTTGGGCTGGTGGCTGGGACTTAAGTTTTCTGAACAGCTCCCTTTGCTGGGAGCATGTTAGGATACTTTAGAGCAAGGGTCAGCAACCTATGACTCTCGAGCCAAATATGGGTCAGTATGGAGCTTAATATATCTCTTTTGTCATTCCCAAAATACATCCAACTTGTAAAAAAATTAAAATTAAAAATTAATTCAAAATTTTAAAAAATGTGTAATTACTCAAATTAGTATGGTCTTTTTTTTGTCTATTTGTCCTTTAACCCAGAGGTGAAAGTAAGGTGGAGTGCCTGAGTAAGAACTGGCTGTGCTGCATCAAGAGCTAGTTGGGCCACAGTGCTCATTTACAGGACCAGCTGAGGGCTTGCTGTAGGTATGGTGACCATATTTTCTGAACCAAAAATAGGGACACGTTAGCCACGCCCACTGAAACCACTAGCCACACCCCTAACTCCTTAGGCCCTGCCTGCATGCCACAGGTAGTCCCATTCCTGGAGTAGTATTTCTGGCGTCAAGATGAACACATGACCAGAATTAAAGGGTCTCATGTGACGCATCTAAAGAACCTCTCACACCATCCTCTACCAATAGGGATGGGTTTGGGTCCCATAGAAGCCCCCCATGTAACTATAATGCAATTGTATTAACACAGTGCCCAGACCAAGGGTCCCATGACACTGCAGTGCTAGTTGTCCAACCTCGATTCAAGATGAAATCCAGATTCTAGATGAGATTCTCCCCCTCCTTCTGCAGCTGTGGCGATCCTGGGCTGGCCCCTTGTCCAGCTACTGCTGCCCGGGTGCAGCAGCCCAGCCCCCGCCAGGTAAGGTAATCCGCCCCTAAGGGCCCCCCACATACTCTCCTTTCCACCCCCAGTGCTCTGCCCTGTCTTCTGCACCTTCCACATCCACAAATCGCACCCCCAACAGCTGCCAAAGTCCCATTAAATAAAGTTGATGTGTACAATGTTTCATTTATGCTTTTATTAATCATCATGACAATTCCCAATAATATTAAATTGTATATTTTTCAGTCATGCAAATAGGCATTCTTATATTGGCTTTGTTGATCACTTATTCTGAATTTTGATGTAGTTTGGCTCTTTGGTTTGAAAGGTTGCTGACCTCTGTTTCAGAGCAGTGATATTTTAAAAGGAGAGGAGTGTCTGTGCCTGGAAGTTGAGGGGAATAAACAAATTGGATTACAGAACATCAGGTACCCACTTCAGAGAAGGATAAATTAAGGTTAGATAATATTTTACTGCTTTGCTTCAGCACAAAAATGTAGTCTTAGTGGTAGTGTTACAGTAATGCCTTATGACTGACAGGGATCAGGGTCCATTAGGTGAGGCATGATACAAACACAAAATTGAAACTCCTCTGATGCCAGTTGAATATCTAACTGGCTCCTTCCAAGAGTTTTCATTCCCAAATCCATGTAGCTGAAAGGAGATGGGTGGGATTGCATGAGCCTTGGGACCCCTGGATGGAGGGTTCACTCCTGCATTATTGTTACTCCCAGAAAGGAGGGCAAAAGCATATAAAAATAACGTGTGCTGTTAATTGTATTGATTTTCATACTTAATTCAGTAAAAATGTCCTTTCTTTTAGTGTCTTCTCTATATTCCCACTAATTGGATGCAGTGATTGGTGCAAGCTAGACAGTGGATACATTCTAGTAGAAGAGCTTATAAGATGCTCCTCCTACCCTCGTGTCTGTGTTTGAGAGACTATATAAGGGTGTGGCTCTCCCATACTGCCTGACTTATTTTCATGTGTAGCAAAAGACAGGTATGAACCTCTTCAGATCATTTGACTCCAGATTAGTTTTCAGATCTGGTTTACAGATTTTTGTGCTAGTTTTATTGTTAATCATACTTAGGAAAATTTAATTCCTTTGCTGTTAATAATAGTTATCTCTTTGATTCCATGTCAGAGCTGAAGAATTTAAAAAGCATGCATCATGTCCAGTGTAGGGACCTTTTAAATGGTTAACCAATAAGCAAATGAACTTACCTCTTACTGTAATGATTACACACCAGCTCCTGGCTTGGCTCCAAGAGAGCTGGCTGTCACCTTGTGCTGCTGGCTCTGTATCAGATCTTGCAGTGCGGGGCGGCAGCCAGCTCCCTGGGAGCAGGGCAAGGAGTTGGGAGCAGCTACCTCTGTATCTCGCTGGCTGCCACAGGGAGCCCGCTGTGCTGCGGGCTTTTTAGTGTAAGCTTTATACTGCAGAGCCCACAGCATGTAACTCTGTAACCACTAAGATTTTTAGCGGCTACATGGTTACCTAATTAACCATTTTTTAATATCCCTAGTCTAGTGATGTTTCTGCTGTCTGAGGTTCAAACTAGAGCCTCAGGTGCCTGGATGAGAGTCATTCTCTATCAAGATGTTAAGTTTTCTCCATATTCCTCAACAAGCTCAGAAGGATTTTCAGAATAGGTTGCAAGCTTTGCTACTTCAAGAACTGTTGATTATATGGTGTGTTCATTACAAATTTAAAAAAGTTCTCAATATGAAGAACAGGAGCCCTATTTTGGCCCATGGCATGTCTGGATTCAGCGAGATAGACTTGTGTATATGATACTGGACTCTGAATCCAACACAGTATCTGAATGGAAGGAAATCTTTCAAGCCATGAATTAGTGTCCTGCAACTTTGTCATCTTTGTCAAATGTCATACCACAAGTTTGACATGAGGATTGAGTGCTGCAAATACATCAACATTATATTCACTTCTGCACCAATTGGAAGTCAGCTTTCTCAGTTGCTTCTGGCATGGACCTCAGTCACATTGGACAGTTGGGTTTTGGAAAAATTGCCTGTGCCTTTGAATTAGAAAACCTTTCTCAGTCCCCTTCCTCTCCCCTTTCAGGGAACTGCCCCCACAAGAATGTACTAAGAAAGCAAGTCTCTGATTCTGTTAGGATCAATAAAGGAGATTTCAAGAGAACTGAGAAATGGGTGTTGTGCATGAGATATTTGCTAATGTTAAAGGAGGATGGACACGAAAGCTTGTGTACATAGCAGCAAATTCTGCTATGTTGATGCTGTCTATTATCTGTTCCTTTTTTACCTTAAGTTGGCATTCAATTTTTGACCTAAAGGAGGATGCAAATTGATGAGTTGAGTGGGGGAGGTCTAGGTTGGATATTAGGAAAAACTATTGCACTAGGAGGGTGGTGAAGTACTTGAATGGGTTACCTAGGGAGTTGGTGGAATCTCCATCCCTAGAGGTTTTTAATTCTTGCCTTGACATAGCCGTGGCTGGGATGATTTAGTTGGGGTTAGTCCTGCTTGGGCAGGGGGCTGGACTAGATGACTTCCTGAGGTCTCTTCCATCCCTATGATTCTCAGGGGTCCCCTTCAGACTGTCACCTGGTGTGCTGATGATGCTACAGAGCCTGCCTACTTACCTCCTGAGCTCCCTTTTGCCCTATCCTGCTGGGCCAAGGCACAGAGTTGGAGTAACAGTCTTCCCCCACCCTGAAGACCAACAGAGACACTGAACCAGCTCAGCTCTAAGGCTGTTGACAACACCCAAGAACACAGTCCTAAAGAGGACCAAACCCTGAAATAAATTAGTCTTACTCTGTATAAAAGTTTTACACTTTCATAAGGTCCAACCCCTTTATCAGTTCAAGAAATATTCACAGTAAAAGTTATTTATACTTGGTTTGATGATAAACAATTGTTTTTATTAAGTATAAAAAGTAGGATTTAAGTGGCTGTAAGTGAAAACAGACAGATCCAAGTATGGTATTAAGTAAAACTAAACAAAATACTCCAGCTAATCCTAATACACTAAGAAATGTATTACTGCAAATTCTTACTCTATCAGCTGTTGTAATCATCTCACAAGCTAGGCAGCCTCCTAGTTTGGGTCCAGACTTTCCCGTGGTTCAGTATTAGATGTTTTCAGCAGGCATCTTGTGTGTTAAGTGGAGGTCTCCTGGCATCTGGTCACCACATCTGTTGTTTGGTTCCTGCCTTTCTATCCCTTTTGTCCAAGGCAGGAATTCTTTGTATTCTGTCCAAACTTTTCTCACCAAGTGGGAAAAATACCAGATCCAAAATGGGTTGT
Source organism: Apalone spinifera (assembly GCA_030068395.1). Taxonomy (NCBI): domain Eukaryota; kingdom Metazoa; phylum Chordata; order Testudines; family Trionychidae; genus Apalone; species Apalone spinifera. The sequence goes on from JANRFK010004149.1 coordinate 166,732,345, forward strand.
AGAACAAGGTGGCTTGACCACATGTCTTTGAAGGACCACTTACAGTTTGGCTTACAGGAAAAACGAACTCATTTAGAGATCATTATCTTGAACAACAGGCCATTATGTCTCCCAAGTATTACAGATAGCCCTTGTGAACACATCTAGATTTATAAAAAGATCCACACTTGATGTTTTAACTTTACATGCAAGAAACAGTACATGCACAGACCTAGAACATACACATTCAGCAGATTGTAACTGGAGAAATGTCACAATGCATTTTGCCTAAAGCATCTTTGAGTTATTCATATTAATAAACCAATTTTCATAAAGCATGGGGGATTGTGACAGCATATTTCCATATCTGAGACCAAATCCTCCCCCCACCACACACACAGTTCTTGCACAATCCTAGTCTTAAAGTTAGTTTTAGCAGGCTATCTGAGGGGTTAAAATATTTTTGTCTATTTTTGGATGATTGAGTTCTCAAAGCTTCAACAAAAGAAGGCCTTAAGAACAACACCTACCTTATGTGTATGTTTTATTGGAAGTTTAGGACTCAATGAATATGAAAAAATCTCTTTCCTATTCAAAATTCAGTTTTTAGGGGGAAGATCTTAACTCTCAGGAAGGTAGTCTTTCTTCCAATGGAGAGATTTCAAAAATTTCAGTCTATAATACAGACACTGATACAAAATCTCCTCTGGAGATAATTTTCTTTCAAGGAATTCAGCTTTCGCAATCTATATTACACTTTATGCCAGACTTAGAATGAGACTCTTTCAGCATTGAGTGGTGCAAAATTTTAACTGAAGCAAGGCCAGCATATTAAGAATAGTCTCTACCAAAAGCAGCTGTGGTGGTGTTATTGTGGTGTACTCAACCAGAGAATGTCCTCAGAGGCATATATTCCAGTCTTCTCACTCCTTTGATAATTTTGGACACTACCAAGACAGGATGGAGAACTCATTGAGACTAGTACTGATTTGGAAAATAGGGATGTTAAATTGTGAGAAATTGAATAGTCGATGGGGCTGATAGGCTCTCTGCGATTCCCCAGAAACAGTCACATGTCCCCCACTCAGCTTCTAGGTGAAGGTGCTGCAAGGTGGCTCCGTGTGCTGCTTTTGCTCTGAGCTCCGGTTCTACAGCTCCCATTGGCTGGGAACTGCAGCCATGGGGAGTTGCGGGGGTGGCAGCATGCAGAGCTGCTTCTGCCTAGGAGCTGACAGAAGAACAAGTTGCTGGTTCCATAGAGCCCTCCTGTGTTAAGCGCTATGGAAGAGCCCTTACCCTCTCCTATGCTCAAACTCCCAGCCTGGAGTCCTCTCACACACCCAAATTTCTTCTTCTATTGGAGGTAGGGGAGCATGGTGTCCTGAGACTGCTCCAGCACTGGCCTCTGCAGATGGCCCAGAGATCCCAGAATGTCAAAGATACTGTGACTTCCATGTTGTCCATTACTAACTTGCAGCCATATTTGAGGGCTATCAGTGTAGCCCTGAAAGAATTTTCTACCTCTGTGGTCTCCAACCTTTTTATACCCAAGATGACTTTTTAAATGTCAGGGCAAGCTAAGATCTACCCCATCCCTTCCTCAAGACCCCACCCCTTCCTTGAGGCCCCTCCCTCTCCATTCCCCTCCTCTCCATCACTTGCTGTCACCATCCCTCAGTCACTCACTGGGTTGAGACAGGAGGTGCAGACTCTGGGGTGGGAATGAGGGATTTGGGTGCAGGAAGGAGTGAGAGGTGCAAGCTCTGTGAGGGAATTTGGGTGCAGGAGGAGGTGGAGAAGGGGATGCTGGTTCAGGAAGGGGGCTCCAGGCTGGAGAGTGTTGAGGTCAGGTGGAGGGTTGGGATGCTAAGCCAGCCGCAGGCGTGTGGATGTGTGTGTCAGGAGTTTGGGTTGGGGTATAGGAGAGGCTTAGTGCAGGGACTTTGGGATTATGATGGGCTCAAGACACAGATTTGCAGTGTATGGATGGTTCAGGAGTGTTGTGGCAGAAGACTGGGGATGTGGGGGTGCAGGAGTTTGAGGATGTGAGAGGCTCGGGACAGGGGGTTCTGGTGTATGATAGGCTCAGGTTTGGGGGTGGGGGTGCAGGAGTGTTCTGATGCTGCGACCAGGTGGCGGCTTGGCCCCAATTGGGGGCTTGTTGGCCAGGCTTCATTTTTAAATAAAATATTATGTCAAACACACAGTGCTTCAGTATTATCTTTATTTATGAGGGGGGAGGGGAACTTGTTTTGGCAGGGGTCACTGACCCACAGAAAAATCAGTTGGATGCAAAAAAAAGCTCCTCCAACACACACCCCTCCCCAGCCTCACTGATGTGGCCCCAACTGAGACACCTCACTTCCCTGGCACTCCAGCCCCACAGGGATGGGGGAGGGTGGGTAGGACTCAGGTTCAAGGCCTCAGGCCACATTAACTTCTCTGGTGTTCCAAAAATGAGGGATCCAGTGGGCGGGGACAGGGCTGCCAATGATTGGGATAGGAATGGGGGTGCAGAATCTGGGTGGAAAATAGGGTACAGGAGGAAGCAGGAGTAGGTGTATGGCCAGGAGGGAGGGGGAAGGAGCAGTGTGCTGGTGTGGGTCTGGCCACAAGGCCAGGGTAGCGTGCTGGATGGAGGTCTGGCAAAGGGGCAGGAGAAGGGTGCTAGTGGGGGTTTGGATGGGGGCAGCTGGTGGGGGCTGAGGCTGGGGCAGATTGCTGGTGGGACCCTGGTTAAGGGGCAGGGTACTCATGGGGATCTGGGCAGGGGGAGGCAGCAGGGTGCTGGTGCTGGCAGGATACTTGTGGTGGTCTGGGCAGGGGGAGGGGGCAGGGTGCTGTGGGGGTCTTGCCAGGGAGCGGGTACAGGGACAGCTCGGGTTGTACCTGGGGGTCCCAGGGCTGCCCCAGATCCAGAGTTTCAGCAAGAGCGTGCACTTCCCTTCCCGTTCTCAAAACAGCCGGTGTGCTTCCTGAGACGCCGGCTCTGGCGCACAATCAGGGACTTCCTTCCCCGTGCTGCCTGCCTTCCTTCCTGTCTAGGGGAGGGGGAGGAGTCCTGCTGCTTTGTGCCAGATACAACTTCTCAGGAAGTTTCTCTCTTCTCCCCCTCTCCCCCCATTTACCTCAGGCAGGCAGCATGGGGGAAGGAAGTCCCCGGCTGTGTGCCAGATCCAAGTTCTCAGGAAGTGCACCGACTGTTTTAGGGAGGAGCAGCGCATGCTTCCTGGGACACCGGATCTGGTGTGCACCTGCGGAACTTCCCCCACGCCGCAGGAAGCTGGCACTACCTCCATTTTCCCAGGAGGTAGCGCCAGCCCAGGCTGCTTCTTTGGGGTGGGGAGGAATGGAACATCTCGCAATTGACTGGTTGTGCCCCCAAAATTGACCAGTTGATGGTGATCAATGGGTTGGTGACCATGGTTCTACCCCATATCCAAAATAAGGTAATCCAAGTCCCCAAGAATAAAGCAACAGCTGTATCATTACCAGAACATGCAGGGAGGAGTTCATGTGTGAACTATAAAAGGAGGCCATCAAACTTCTCTATGCGCCAATGGTAGGACTGGTTGTGTGTGCAACAGTCATTTTTCAGTAAGTTGGCAAGGGCCATGACAGAGCAGGCCAGCTGAGCAGAAACCTGACACAACTGCATGAGTGCTCTATAAACATTTAACTAATTCAAACTTTTTCAACCATGGAAGGCTTCCAGAGAGAATTCACTGGTTGTTGTAATGGTTATTTACCTTTGCTATTAAAAGTGATGTATAAATGTGCTAATTCAGAGTTTCATAAGGATAAATATTATATTTAATTCACACAAACTTCAGAGGGTGAAAGAAGATGTGAGTGTTTTGGTCATTGGTCACCCATTTTGTGTGCTGGTGTTGCACATTCTCAGATGTGAAGGTTGATAGATGTGCTTCATGATGAGGAATGTGGGAAGCACAGTAGGTAGAACTGCTGCTGCGGACCCTTCCGGCTATGCCAGTTTTCCAGAAGTGGGAAGGGCTTAGGCATGTTGTCATAGTTACTAACTATGATGTTGTGTTCCTGGTATGTCTGCTTGCAGTAACATTTAGATGTTGATAAAATAAGATGGAGACAAATGCACGTTGTAGCATTGTGGTTCAAGGAGGTTGACATAAATCACAAGAGCAGCTTCATCAATGCAGGTTTACCTTTGTTTCTCAGGCAGATGCAACTCCCCATGTAATTTCTCTAATCTTGTGGAATCTACTTAAGTACATCAGCTGAGTATGAAATTTAGGAAATTAATGCAAAAAAAAATCCTTTCATTTTGATGACTCTTTCAGGATCCATCAGGATGTGTCCCCTCCACCCAAAGTTTTGAAGGCAAGGAATGAAATGTTTAAGGAAAAGATGCTAGCATTAATTGCTCCCTTCACCATGTCTACAGGGCTTTCTGTAACACAGTGCAGCACTCCATAGTGCATTCACTTCAGTTTCACACATATGGTAGAAAACATGTGTTTTATTCATCGAACTCACATTGAATGCAACAACTTTATATCAATCCCTTGTATTTGGTTTTATCAACAAATCTGCCTGGGTTTCATACAGTCCATTAATTTGGAAAGTTCACTCAGACTTGACTTTGTGATGTCATTTAACTCACTCATCTCCAGACTGGAAGGTTCCTTTTCTGAGAATGCATACTTGTATATTTTATTTTAAATTCTGCCTTATTGTGCAAGGTGAATTTAGCCATGGTTTTGGAATCGTCATGGTTAAAACTCTTTTCGTTATTGTTAGACATTCTTGTATGTGCGGTTTGAATTACTATGGGGAAAAATAATCTAAAACTCTTTCAGCCTGCATTTTATTAGCTAGACTAATCAGGCAGCAGGAGTTCTTGGAAGGTAACGTTAACAAGAATTTTGTCTTAAGGCCTTCTTCAGCTCAGACTTAACTTTCAGGTCAAATTAAACCCTACTGAATAGATTCCATTTTTTCCTGGGTTGAATAGAAAGTTCATTCACTATCCCCTCGTGCTCATCTCCTTGTTTACATTTATTTTGTATTGTTTGTATCTTCATTTTTTTGTTTTCTTAGAATAGTATGTATACAGATTATGTTAGTGACATCAGCATGAATATACATATGAGAATACAAAATGACACGTGAAATATCTTTAAAAAAGGTCACTCCATGTTGTTCAGATTACTGTGGTTAGACCCAGTTGTAATGACTATATGCAAGGATATAGCCAAGTTGCCGTAGCATATTCATTCTGAATTTTTGGAGTTTCATGTGATTGAAATAGCAAACTTAATACAGAACTAACAGATTTTTGTATATAACAGTGCCCCTTTAGTCATTTAATATGTTGAATGTGTATTTGAAATTGTGACTTTAACAAGTTTTTATCTTTTCATTTTATAGACTGGACTTTCAGATTCATGAAAAAAGTTTCCAGGAAGTTGTTTTGTAACATCATCACTAGAAGAAATTCTATGTAGTTCTAATATTTCATACAGGGTGCTGTGCTACAAAAATGATTACTTCAGATTTGCCGGTGTTACAGTGAGTAGTTGAAATTTATTTTTTCTTTACTATTTGAATCCTTCAGATGTCTAAAAATAAGAGGAATATTACTTGGGGAGGAAAAAAATGGCTTTAAGGCATAGGACTGAGAGATTAAGGTCTGTATTGTGCTTTTGCTACAGACTTCCTGCATGGACTGTTAGTCACTTAAAGTAGTAGTCTCCTTTGAAAAGTGACTGTGTAAAAGCGGCACCATCTCACTGAACAGATGTTTTTGTATATTTTTCTTTTAGTCTTGTTCCCATAACAAAAATATTTTTCACTATTTCTTATAGCACTGCAGAGCCAGTAGAACTTTGGAAGTATGAGCTAAATTCTAGTACTCATAAACAAAATGGTCAGTTATTCCAATTTTACATTTGCCTTTATAGCCAGGCCTATGGACTTTCACCTTCTGCTATAGCAGGGATGGGCCGGATCCAGCTTGCCAAGCTGGTGGATCTGCTCCGTGGCTGCTCTTTTGCTCCCTCGTTCTCAGGCCAATCAGGGCCTAGGGGAGGGGGAGCGCACAAAGTTTCCTTGCCTCCGCAACAGTGCGTGGCGGCTAGAGAGACATGCTGGCTGTTTTAAAACAGTTGGCATGTATCTCTAGCTGCCACGTGCCTTTGGCGGGGGGTGGAGGGGAAGCTTTGCATGCTCCCTGCCCCCAGGCCAATCAGGGCCTGGGGGCAGGTCACGCGCAAAGTCTCGCACGTCCTGTTCCTGCCCTGCCAAGGGTGCGCAGCAGCTAGAGAGACAAGCTGACTATTTAAAAACAGCCAGCGTGTCTCTCTAGCTGCCGCGTGCTCTTGGATGTCAAGGAGACTTTGTGCGCTCCCCCGCCCCGAGGCCCTGATTGGCCTGGGAGCAGGGAGAGCGTGCGAGGTCTCCTCCCACTAGGCGCCTAGAGGGAACCATCAGTTGTTTTAGAGCAGATGGCATTTTTCTCTAGGTGCTGGGGCGGGGGAGAGAGGGGAAAGACTTCGCATGCTCCCCCACTCCAGGCCAATCAGGGTGGGGGTAAGCACAATCATAGAGCTGGAAGAAACCTCAGGAGGTCATCAAGTCCAGCGCCCTGCCCAAGGCAGCACCAATCCCAGCTAAATCAACCCAACCAGGGCTTTGTCAAGCTGAGACTTAAAAGCCTTAGGGATGGAGATTCCACCACTTCCCTAGGTAACCCATTCCAGTGCTTCACCACCCTCCTAGTGAAAAAGTTTTTCCTACTATCCAACCTAGACCTTTCCCACTGTAAGTTTAGACCATTGCTAATCATTCTGCCATCCGTCACTATTGTGAACAGCCTTTCTCCATCCTTTTTGGAACCTCCCTTCAGGAAGTTGAAGGCTGCTATCAAATCCCCCCTCACTCTTCTCTTCTGAAGACTAAACAAAACCAAATCCCTCAGTCCCTCCTCATAGGTCATGCGCTCTAGCCCCCTAATCATTTTGGTCGCCCTCCAAGAAGTCTCTTGGTCCCTCCCCTTCCGTCTGAGGCCCCGCCCCTTCCGGGGTGGCCTGGGGCCAGTCCAGAAATTTCTCAAGTGGCCCCCTTTTAAAAATTATTGCCCACCTCTGTGCTAAAGGATAAAAAGCTGACTGTTCGCACCTGCAAGCACCCCATAATGTTGCTAGGGAATGTAAGTTAGGGATGTAAAAGGTTAACCGGTTACCTGGTAAGCATTAGCCTTACTGGCATGCTTACCCAGTAACTGGTAATCAGCAAGAGTCACAGTCCCCCTTCTCCTGCAACCCAGGACCGTGGCTGACTTTGCGGCATAGTGGGACTGTGGTGGGCCAGATCAGCCCAGCCATGCGCAGTTCAGTGTGGCGGGTTGTTGGCTGGAGCAACCCTGCTTTCCATGGATTTTTTTTTAAATTTAAAGTGGACTTTTAATTTTTTTTAAACAATCAGAATACTATATTTCTCATTTAAAAATAAGTTAGTTACATTTCATCACAAACATGCTACACAAACAGTCTTTTATAAAAATGATTTAATGGCTCTAGTCTGTCCAGCCTAACTACAGGCTCTTGTTTCTTGAAAGATCTGGGCTTCCAATTTCTGTTTTTCAGGAGACTAAAGAGTAATATGTGCAAAGAAGGACACAAGCTGAATAGGATTGTTTTTGTTTTGTGCATTTATGGTTGTGGACGTTGGCTATGCACAGCAGAGGAGTTAGGTAAGATATTGTCTAAAGACAGGGACAATATATAAAAAGAACAGAGGTAGCACAGACAGGAACAGTGAAGTGGACTGGAAAGGAAAAGGGAAGATACTATTGAGCGCACATAGAGCTTCTTATATTCCCCCATGCTTTTGCCGCAGAAAAACTGTCAGAGTCTCTCTTATTCCCAAAAACTATATCTGGGAATACTTTGTTCCCTGGGTAAAAAAGGAAAACATGTCCAGTGTAAGCAGTGCAGGAAGATGATGCAGGGCCTAATTGCAAGAATGAAACATCATAAGGAAAACTCCTTATTGGGAGAAAATGATGTAGATAAAGATGTGGACATGGCTGAGTAGATCAACTGGTTAGTAACTTAAATAATTAACTTTGCAATGCATCGTTCTTGAAGACTCTGTGTCTTTTAGTATGTGTGATTTGACAAGTAAATGCAGCCAATGGGAGTGATGTGGGCTGGTGCCTGCATGGAGCGCTTTCATGGATATACAGAGCCGCTTTCCCACTTGCCAGATAGAGCCCACATATAGGATCTGATCCCAGCTTGCCTGGATTGGGCCCATAAGGTTCTTCCCTCCCCTCCCCCCTCCTCTCTGAAGTGTCATGCTCCCCTCCTCACTGCACTGGCTTGCGCCCCTGGTGTGGGGAGTAGTGATTAAGCCTTGTAGGCTGGATCAAAGAAAGTCACAGGCCGGATCTAGCCTGTGAGGTGTAGGTTCCCAACCCATTCAGTATTTGTTTTTCTCAAAAAGCCAGAAGTGTAAATGAGTTCAATGGGGCTTACTCGAAAATTAAGTACACTCTTAATTTTCTTTTTTTTGAAAAACAACAAATGGTCTGGTAGCACTTTATAGACTAACAAAACATGTAGATGGTATCATGTTCGTGGGCACAGCCCACTTCAGATGACCCAAGTTTTGAGTTTAGGATGTGCAGACCCAAAATAAATAGGGGAGAAAGGAGAGGGGGGGAAGGGGAAAAAAAAGAAAGGGGACAGGAAACGAGCAGAGTGTATGACAATATCAAAGGGAAAAACAAGTAGGCAGAACTGGTAACCTATAAGCACCTAAGGATTGGATAGTTAAAAGAAGCAGATAAGGATCATAGGATAGCAATTAGATAGGAAGGGTACTAACACAAGCATCTACACAGACAAAGAGCTTTTGGCACCTTCATTGAATGTCAGGTTGATAATGACATTTATATTTTCTCAATTTCTCCTGATGAGGATCCCATGCTTTGATCAGCAGAAGCACTCTTGGGGAGGACGTGCATCACTGGCCTAAGAAGAGGGTATTGTGTACATTTACCAATTCAGTGATCAGTGCGGTGCCGGTGAATTGATATAAGTTGACTTCCATTTGTAGTATAGACTGTCGTTCGTCTCTCAGTGACTTGTGGATAAGATTTGCTTGGTGTGCAAGTGAAAAAATTTTTTTCTAACCCCCCAGAGCCATAAACTCAACCTGGGATGAGTGTCAAGCTGAGGTTTCTCTGAATTGCATCATCACCAGCAATAAAGATTCTTTAGGATAAATCCTGCCCTTATTTGCACTGTATTGTTCATTGTATTTGAGTGCAGCTTAGTTTAGAATTTTGCTCTCTAATTGGAATTTACATAATCATTTTAATAAAGTAATATCTAGGATAGAATCTAGCTTGCTTTCCTGATAGCTTTGTCTTTCAAGGATACTGAGTAAATAGTAGTGTAATCTTATTTTTGTCATGAGGGCCTGCTGATACTACTACATATATACATGAATGGATCTGTTAAGAAGGTGCTGTTTAACATAGTCAATTTTCAAAGAAGAATTTCATTTTAAAAGAGCCAGTTGTTTAAATATGTCTTCTGGTCTGAGCGCACACAGTGTAATTTTTAGCTTCATAAAACTTACATAGTTTAGCATTCCTCTATAGGTGGTAGTGTTTGATGAATTTGCAGAGTGAATGCTGCACAAAGCTTTTAAAGGATAATATGTTTTGTTTTACACTATACCTAAATATTTAATCAGTGGCCCATTCATCAGTAAATGAATAACTTATTTCAAATCCTAATTTAACCAGTATTTTTTCTCTAGGGATTCAACAAATGAAACTACTGCACATTCAGATGCTGGCAGTGAGCTTGAAGAAACAGAAGTCAAAGGAAAGAGAAAAAGGGGTCGCCCTGGCAGGCCTCCAGTATGTGGTGTTCAGTTATGTTGTGTATCATGTGTTGTGTTTAAACTTGATTGTAGACTGTTCTCCAATCCTGTCCTCCTACTGATCACATCAGTAGGTTTTCAAATACTCATTTCTCAAACTATATGAAGATTTATAGTGCACAGTAGGGATGTTAGATATCGTATATTTTAGTAATTGTGTAGCTGCAACAATTTTTAGCGGTTACATGGTTAATAAAGTGCTCCCTGGGTGTGGGGCCAGCAGCCAGTGGACTCCTGACTCATGGCCCCACTCCTGGATATCCTCCTTCCCCTGCGCTACCTCCTCTGTATCAGAAGCAGCAACGCAGGATGGCAGGCGGAGCTGGTCTGCGAAGGGAGCCAGTTTAAAAATGGGCTCCCTGTGCTGACAGGCTCCTACCTGCCGTCCCACACAGGTACCTCTGATCCAGATGGGGCAGCAGCAGTCCCTGTTAGCATGGGGCCTGAGGTCCCTGTAGACGGAGGCTCCTCCACCATTCATTCTCTCTCTCTCTCTTCCCCCCTCCCCCCGCCCCCCTCTTATATAGAGGCAACTCTGTGGGCTCCAGATTCAGCAGGGGGTGGGGATTGTGTGTAGTTAGGGTTAACCAATAAGCCTAGGTTTATCAATTAGTTGTTTAAATAACTATATGCTAACATCCCTGGTGCATATTATGTATGTAACATTGATCAGAAAAAATTGTGTCTTGAAATAGAAATATAGGCTCTACTTAAAAGATAAGTTGACAATAGCTATTTGTACTTTTTCCTTTACATACATGCACATTACATTTTTGTCTTTTGTTATTTCATATTAATAGCGGGCTGTGACTTGTGCTTGCTACACTTGACAACCCCCCTCTCTCTGGCTGCTTTCGTGTCTTAAAAGCGTGATGATGTCAATCTGTGGCCCAGCAGGCAAAACTTTTTTATATAGCAAGAGACACAATATTCTTCCTAGGCCTGAGAGTAATTTTATTAAGTATAACTCTTTTTTACTTTTAGTGAAACAGTGCTTGAGCTATCTTTTAGTGGCTTCTAATTTCCTCATGTGATCTGGAAAGTATGCTCATGTTTTCAACAGAATGTTTAGTAAATCCCTAGGAAGATCTACTAATGCAGGTTAAAAGATTTAAGATAAAGCAACTTATTTTGTGTTGTGAATCTGGATAAGGAGCTTTATTCTTTAGTATAATATGACCATTATCCCTAGATTTGGTATCTGTTTTGTAGGTATTTATTAACCAGTGTCTTCTAGGGCCTTAGTACATTACACACCATGAATGGGAATGTACATAGGCAATTAAAAAACTTGCAATAACTAGTAAGTAACCCTTTTTGTTTGTAAGATATTTACTTCTCTTATGAGTAAATTGCCCAGCAGTCATAAGAATGGCCATACTGGGTCAGGCCGAACGTCCATCTAGCCCGGTATCCTGTCTGGCGACAGTGGCCAATACCAGATGCCCCAGAGGAAGGGATTATAACAGGTAATCCTCATGTGATCCCTCCCCTGTCTACCACTTGAAGAGAAACAGAAACTAGGGACACCATTCCTACCCATCCTGACCAATAGCCATTGATGGACCTAACCTCCATGAGTCTGTGTAGCTCTTTTTTTAACCCTGTTAAGGTTCTAGCCTTCACTGCATCCTCCAGCAAGGAGTTCCACAGGTTCACTGCGCGCTGCATGAAGAAAAATTTACTTTTATTTGTTTTAAACCTGCTGCTTATTAATTTCATTTGGTGACCCCTCGTTCTTATATTATGGGAATAAGTAAAGAACTTTTTCCATACCACTCATGATTTTATAGACCTCTATCATATCCCCCCTTAGTCTTCTCTTTTCTAAGCTGAAAAGTCCCAGTCTTTTTAATCTCTCTTCATATGGAACTCATTCCAAACCTCTAATCATTTTTGTTGCCCTTTTCTGAATCTTTTCCAATCCCAGTACATCTTTTTTGAGATGACACGACCAAATCTGTACACAGTATTCAAGATGTGGGCGTACCATGGTTTTATATAGAAGCAATAAGATATTTTCTGTCTTATTCTCTATCCCTTTTTTAATGACTCCTAACATTCTATTTGCTTTTTTCACTGCCTCATCCACACTGAGTGGATGTTTTTAGAGAACTATCCACAGTGACTCCAAGATCTCTCTCTTGAGTAGTTGTAGCCAAATTATTTCCCATCATATTCTATATATAGTTGGGATTATTTTTTCCAATGTGCATTACTTTACATTTATCCACAGTAAGTTTCATTTGCCATTTTGTTGCCCAATCACTTAGTTTGGTGACATCTTTTTGAAGCTCTTCACGGTCATATATAATTGTAGAGGCTATATTCTATCAAAAAGTGCTGTGTAGGTAGGTTGCCATCATAACTATTACTATTAAGTCTGATTAAGTATTAGGAATTATGCAATGTATAATGAGGTTTTTTGTGAGAATTTTGCATCATTTTTGTGAGCTTCATTTTAATAATTTTGTCTGTTTCCCTGTTTTTTCCTTTTGAATTATCTAAAGTACATGAATGGAATATATGTTATAAAAGGTCATAAAAGTTTATAGAACATATCTGCTGTTGTAGATGAACAAGATAATCTCAGAGGAGGAGACCTTTTTCTATGCAGCCTGAGCAGAACTGCTCCTCCAGATTCAACTACAAAGCAACCATACTGACAAGTTGAGGGATTCCAAGTTGGAGGACATCAAGCAACCGTGATCTTGGGACAGCAGGTCCGGTCCTATCCACAGGGGCCAAGGTGGGAGCATGGTGAAGTTCGGACAGCCGAACCCATGTTAATGGGGCCATGCCTTGGCAGCCAGGATGACTTGAATCTTGTCCTGTTGGATCTTCAGCGGGACCTTGCCAATGAAGGCATTTGGAGGAAAGGCATAGAGCAACCTGGTTATCCACAGGAGAAGCAAAGTGTCTCTTTCAGACACTTTTCTGCTGCAGTCCATCTTCTAGAGTTTGATTTAACGGGTCTAGAAAAGACCTGCTAAATTGAATGCTGAGAGTCCCTCTATTGATGCCGGAACTCCTACTCCTCCTCACAAGGAGTAAGGGATGTCATAGAATAATACAATACTAGGATTGGAAGGGACTTCGAGAGGTCATCGAGTCCAGTCCCCTGCCCTTATGGCAGGACCCAGTACTGTTTAGACCATCCCTGATAGACATTTATCTAACCTGCTCTTAAATATCTCCAGAGATGGAGATTCCACAACCTCCCTGGGCAATTTATTCCAGTGTTTGACTACCCTGACAGTTAGGAACTTTTTCCTAATGTCCAACCAAAACCTCCCTTGCTGCAGTTTAAGCCCATTGCTTCTTCCTCTATCCTCAGAGGCCAGGAAGAATAAGTTTTCTCCCTCCTCCTTGTGACACCCGTTTAGATACCTGAAAACAGCTATCATGTACCCTCTGTCTTCTCCTTTCCAAACCAAACAAGCCCAATTCTTTCAGTCTTCCTTCATAGGTCATGTTCTCTAGACCTTTAATCATTCTTGTTGCTCTTCTCTGAACCTTCTCCAATTTCTCCACATCTTTCTTGAAATGCAGCGCCCAGAACTGGACACAGTACTCCAAATGAGACCTAATCAGTGCAGAGTAGAGCGGAAGAATGACTTCTTCGAGTAGTGTCCCCAATGGGTGCGCCACTCGAGGTGCTGGGCTCGTCCCGGTGCCACAAATCGGGGGATCTTCAGTAGCAGTAACTCCCGCCACCGGATCGCGTATGCGCGACCTCTGCTTCGCACCTCTCAGCTGAGCACGGTCCGGCTAGTCAGTTTCCTTCCAATCGTCCGTGGCCACAGACAGAGTTAGCTTAGGCTCCCCCTCCTCTTTGAGGAGTGAGGGAAATTAGTTAGTTTAGCCTTTTCTTCTGTTTCTGTTATAAGTTGTTACTGTTAGTTTAGTTGTTAGTTTAGTAGTAGTTCTCAGTCAGTTTAAAAAAAACAAAACAAAACACTTTTTTTTTCTGTGCTTGTCTGTCAAGCTTCAGGTCGCATTAAGGATGCCAGGATCACCTGGCTTTAAAAAGTGTACTGAGTGCCAAGATGCCATGCCGGTATCAGATGGACACTCTCGCTGCATACAATGTCTCGGGGACGGGCATGTTCCCCTGAAGTGCAGCCACTGCGCCAAATTGACAGCGCGCGCCAGGAGGGATCAAGAGCTCCGACTTAGAGTTCTCCTGTTCAGCAAAGCCCTCCAGGCTCCGGACATGTCAGTTTCGCTCCCTGTTGGGGAGCTTGATGATCGGATGACTCAGGAGAGCCCCCTGCAGCATGACAGGCAGAGTAAGCAGTGGGGACAGACCAGGAACCTCTGGCCATTAGCCGAGGTTTCCTGTGGATAGGACGGACAAGGGCCGAAGCTCCTCAGTTCCCATCAGAGCCCATCGCAAGGAACCGGTCCCAGCACCGGCGAGGGACTCGAGCGGAGTCGGTGCTGGCAACGGTTAAAACCTCCGCTCTAAAGCCGCCAGCGGACGCCCCAGCACCGGCTTTTCCCGCACATGCGTGGATGACTGTAGCCGCAGCAGCAGCGGTGCCGGCATCTTCCCCAGCTGTTGTTGCGGCTTCTTCCCTGGTGCCGGAGTCAGTGGCACCGGGATCAGTGCCACAAGAGGGTGCTTCTGCTTCACAACCTTCGACACCGGCGTTACATAAGAACATAAGAACATAAGAATGGCCGTACCGGGTCAGACCAAAGGT
>JANRFK010004149.1:166751978-166765132 GCA_030068395.1 Apalone spinifera
AACAGAACCGGTCCCAAAACAGATCCCTGCAGAACCCCACTTGTTACTCCTTTCCAGCGGGATTGTGAACCGTTATTAACTACTCTCTGGGAATGGTTATCCAGCTAGTTATGCACCCACCTTATTGTAGCCCCGTCTAAGTTGTATTTGCCTAGTTTATTGATAAGAATATCATGCGAGACTGTATCAGATGCCTTAGTAAAGTCTAGGTATACCATGTCCACTGCTTTTCCCTTATCCACAAGACTCGTTATCCTATCAAAGAAACTTGTTATCCTATCAACCTCCTGCTGTGAGGACAGCATCAAAGCCTTAAGGTGTGTCAACTCTAGTTATATTTTTTTTAAGTAGCTGAAGCTGACCTTTGGCTGTATTGTGAACCTAGCTTAAGAGACCCTCAATACTGCATTTAAAAAACCACATTAGTTACTGTAATCTCCCCATTAATTCTCCACTCTTTACCTCAGTCAATATTGCTCACAGACCAGCTCTTTAACTATAGTCTTGTTTCAAATACTGAAGGGAATAACCAGTGGAGACTCAAAGGCAGAATTCGAGAGGGAAAAAAACTTGAAAGCTTTTAATAAATGAATAGATTTTAAGGCCAGAATGAATCATGACCATCTAGTCTGAGGCCCTACATATCACAGGTCAGGAGAGCTTCACCCAGTGTTTGCCGTATCAGAGCCAATAGCCTGTTTTTGAGAGTATGTATATTTCTTAAAGACATCAAATCTTCAGTGAAATATTCCTGCATGACAAAGATGCTAACTTATCCCTTGATAATATGTTTCTGTGGGTAAATATGGTTGCTGTTAAAAATTTGCACCTTATTTCTAGTTTGAATTTCCTATTATCTGTTTCTAGCCATTGGGCGGTCTTATGCTTTTGCCTGCTACGTTAGAATGCTCTAATACTTAGATGAAGAGAAGTTACTTACTTATTATTTGTGAACCGTGATCGAATTGCCTCTCAATGTTTTTTCTGATAAACTAAATATACTGTGCTCCTTAAGTCTCTCATTTTAAGGCATGTTTTCCACACGTGTGTCATTAGCCATCCTGTACGTTAAAACCTATGGCAATATTGTATTTTTGGAAAATCATTCTCAAAGTATGGATCGCGACCCAATACTGCGTCGCAGAAAGACAGTCACTGGGTGGTCTTGCTGTAGGGTGAGAAGATGACCGGGGAGGTGGTATGACCAGCTTCCTGCCTATTCTGGCATCGCAGACTATGCTGTGCCCTGGAAGCAATCAATAGGAGGTCCAGCTCCTGCACCACCAGACAGAGCCTGCACCTCTTGTACCCTACCTCCGTGCCCCAGCACAGAGTCCTTGCCCACATATTGAACCCCTTTGTCCTATCCTCCCTAGCCTGCACCTGAAACCCCTTATTTCTGGACCTACCCCAGAACCCCCTCTTCCACAAGACCCGTTATGCCTCATTTTTTTTAGGAAGAATGGCTCTTGCGGAAGAGGGGAGTTTTGCGCAAAAAGGAGCCGTCTACACAGCTCCTTTTTGTGCAAAAGCAGCTGCTAATTAATTATGCAAATGAAGCACGGCAATATTCAACTCATGCTTCATTTGCATAAGCTTTTGCAGAAGAAGGCTACAGTGTAGATGTAGCCTCAGAGAGCAGTTACAGAACTGCCTTAATTCCATGTGCTTCAAATGCAGAAAGCTGCATATTCTTTAATCTCTCTATTCCTGTGATACCTGAAAATATTTCTCCAGTAACAATTAAAAGGACTCCTTTTGTGAGAAGGTGGTTGTTGTGGTGGGGATGCTGAGCCTACTTGTCCAAGGTTTAGGGATCAAGCTGGGGAAAAAAAAAGTTCATGTCTGCCCCCTTGTGATACCCTTTGTGTTCAGCTGACCTTTGAGAAGTCTTCCTCTGTCCTCATTGACTCCTGCCAATCAATATTTTCTCTCTAGAATCAATGTTTACAAATCAACCATGCAAGTCAGCCTCTTACCTGCACTTCAGATGTTTCTGAAATTGACAAAGATCCTAGTATTGACTCTCACATAGGAGGGAATAATATCTTTCACTATCAGTTAAGCTTTGTCCATAAAATAGTAGTCTAATACAAACCTAGGATAACTCATGCTCATTGTTAACTTTCAGTGTAACTTTTCATGCCACATCAAAATGCTAATCACCTTATTATTTTGTGAAAAAAGCCTCAAACTATATAGTAGAGACAATGTCAGTTTCTAAATATTCCACAGTCTTGACATGGAGCTGCTTTTAGTTAACTGGATTGATAGTTTAATATGTGCTTTTTCTGTGTATGGTCTCTCATAAGAAATGGAATTTCTTTCCATCTGTCAGGCCACATCTACACTATGAGATGAGGTCGAATCGATTCTGGTCACCCAATTTTGCCAAATCAAAGGTCTGTCCCCGCACTGTGGGGAAGAATTTAATGTAGTCCACATTAGCACGTCTCCATTAGGAAGCCTGTAGTTGAGTGAAGAATGATGCAC
This sequence comes from Apalone spinifera, assembly GCA_030068395.1. Lineage (NCBI taxonomy): Eukaryota > Metazoa > Chordata > Testudines > Trionychidae > Apalone > Apalone spinifera. The sequence continues at coordinate 166,754,472 of JANRFK010004149.1, forward strand.
TATGGGTAAATATCCTATAGTGTCTGCACCGCTTTGCGTAATGGGTTATGCTACCTGTGCATGCTGAGACCAAAACTGCAGTGGATGGATGGTGGTTCTTCGAGTTGTGTCCTCATGGGTGCTTGGCCTTTAGGTGTATCAGCGCTGCTGTGCCTTTGGTCAGAGATTTGTGACAGCAGTGCTTGCAGTCAGCTGCGCACGTGGTGTGTGAGGTCTAAAGCGGTTACTCTGCATGTGCAGCCGACAGCCTTCTCAGTTCCTTCACAACCGTCGCCAGCTTTGGTTGCAGCTCAGCAGTCGCTCTTCTACCTCACTGAGAAGTTACATAGTTTAGTTAGTTGTTACCATAGAATTCGTTTTAATAGTTATTATTAGTTTGTCTTACCCTTCATTGCGATAGGTTTTTAAAAAAAAATTCTCTCTACATAGGATAGTAGACTAGAAGTAGTTTAGAGAATTAAATATCAATCTCAACCATAGCAATATCAACACCTTCTGAAACCTTACTTTCCCTGGAACGTGCCTGGCTTTCCCTGTTTGAAAAGATGCATGAGGTGCAGGCTGACAAATTTCTGTTTCTGATGGACACTAACAGTGTGTCTGTTGTTTGTGGGAGGAGCATCCCACAGAACAGTGCCCTCACTGCAAAAAACGTACATCCCAAACAGAAAAGCCAGAGAGCTACAATTAAAAATGATTCAAATGGAGAAAAAGGCTTGGCCAGCTTCAGACCCGGAACACACCACCCTGCCCAGGCAGATGTCCCTTGGGACAGTATCGGAGAAAGGGTGCTTCCACTAGATTGAGCTCAAAGGACCGGGAAAAAGCTCAGGAACAAAAATAGCGGTCCTTTTCCTCCTCAGGGATGGATTCTCCTTTGAGGAAGCGTCCCCTCCCCAAGAGTACTGTCCCTGCACCCTCAATACAAAAAGGGTCGGACAAGCAGTCTGGCAATGATAAAAGCTGCGACTCCAAGCAATAAAGCTCGTGCCTTATCAAAGACACCAGCAGAGGTGAAATGCAAAGCCTCTATGCTGGCACCGATCAAAACGCTGTTGGCACTGGCTGCAGCACCATTCCGCCCAGGACAGCAGTGTCACCACCAGTGAAACATTTGGTGCCGATGAAGCACAAAAAAGTTGGCACCAAAATAAACGTCACTGCAGACGCCGTGAGCCCTGCTGGTTTCCATACTGCCCCCTCCTCTGCTGATACTGCAATTTACAACTGCGGCGGAGTGCTCTATTCGGTACCGGGAATACCCTTGTTTGGCACTGATGGTACCCCGAACGCATCCAGGTATAACTTCTCACCCACCCCAGCCACATCAGTGGTCCCAATATTTAGTAGTGAAAATGATGTGCCCATTCAGACACACTTACCAACACACTCCTCACCCAAGCCTAATTAACAGTTACAACAATGGCAACCACTGCAGTGGCTCCCACCACCTGTCCCACCCAATTGGCCATCCTGGGACCCATGGGCAGCATATGGAATACAGCAGATGCAGCAGTCACAACTGCCATTTCCAGGGTCATAATCGTATGCACCAACAGTACAGTCTCCAGATCAATACAGTTCAGATGCAGAAGAGGAGGACATGGATATTACATGCGAGGAACAGACACCTCGCTCGCCTGCATCCACACGTCTCATCGTCCCCTGACGATACACTCATGTCCCACCACCGATCTCGGGGGATGATTTTAGGTTGTTCCAAGAACTTTTAAAGAGAGTTGCGGACACTGGAGATTTCCCTGTCAGCTATGTCAAAGACACAACATAAACTGATGAACATATTACATACATTTCCACATACGAGATTAGCTATCCCCATGAACGAGGCTGTCATGGATCCTGTCAAAAATATCTGGCAGATGCCTGCCACAATATCTCTGACCTAAAAGAGGTCAGATAGAAAATACTATCTTGCCCCTAAAGGAGCAGACTTCCTATTTTCCCACCCAGCCCCAAATTCCCTCTTAGTAGAGGCTGTAAATCAAAGAGGGAAATGACAAGTTATCCAAACCATCCTCTACAACATGGACTGGCAGAGGCTGATCTCGATTGGGGAAAAAAGCATACTCATCTGCAAGTCTCCAGCTCAGAATAGCCAATTACTTGGCACTACTAGCAAAATACGCACTCCATATTGTTGATTAATTAGCATCTTTTATTGAATCCCTCCCAGATAATAAAAAGGATCAGTTAAAGTCAAATGTTAATGAAGGAAGCGCTAATTTCTAGTATTGCCTTACAGGCCCCACTGGATTCCACAGACATGGCAGCCAGCTCCTTAGTCTCTGCAGTGGTGATGAGGCAAGCATTGTGGCTTCAGCTCTCAAGAGAAGTCCAAGCAATAGTCGAACACTTGCCATTCAAGAGTACCAAGCTTTTGCTGAATCCCTAAAGGACACACCCTAAAGGACTCAGGGGCCACATTTAAATTAAAGACTCTTGACATCCACGTACCTGTCACAAAAATAAAACAGGGTATGTCATTCACACAGAGGTATAGACCCAAATCCTTTAACCAACAACCAATAGATGTTGACTATGCCAAAACAGGTGCAGACAGGCCTCCGAGCAGTCAACATGCCAACAACCATCAACATCCCGACAAGCATTTTTAAGTCCTGGTCGAGGGTCAGATGACCTCAGAATTTCCATGGCAGCAATTCAAACACTCCACAACGTTTGACCGCAGACTACCTGTATTCTATGCGGCCTGATGTACCATCACCACCAATAGATGGGTGCTGGAAATCATAAAAACTGGTTACTGCATCCTGGTTTTTATCATCTCTCTCCCCCCCCCCCCCCCCCCTTCCTATCCTGATTGCCTGTCCCTCTTCATGGACCTCTCTCATGGACATGTCCTCGTACAAGAGGTGGAACACCACCTAAGACTTGGTGCCATAGAAGAGGTACCAAAGGAGCATAGAGGCAAGGGTTTCTACTCCCGTTACTTCCTCACTACCAAGAAGTTGGGAGGATGGAAACCACAATATTAGACTTCTGCAAACTCAGTCACTTTGTACGTTACCAATGATTCAAGATGGTAACCCTCGCCACAATTATTCTTGCCTTGGAAAAGGGATCGTGATTGTCTACACTCAACCTCCAGGATGCCCATTTTCATATATCAACACACCCATTGCACAGATGCTTTCTTCATTTCATAGTAAAGGGCAAACACTTCCAGTACACAGTGCTACCATTTAGACTCTCAGCAGCCCAACGAGTGTTCTCAAAGATTTGGCAGTAGTAGCTGCATACTTACGCAAAATGGGGATCACAATATTCCCATACCTAGATGACTGACTACTAATGGGCACCACAGAGTGAGACATAGAACAAGCCATCTCAACTACCAGAGCCTTGGACTCCAGATGAACATAGCAAAGTGCACACTGACCCCAATGCAGACATTAGAATGTATAGAGGCATATTTAGATTGCAGAAAGACCATAGCTTCTTTTCCGGAGCACAGATTTTCAGCAATCTTGGAGTTCATATAAACAGCGCAGAGCAGTCTGATCATAATGGCCTGACACTGCCTACATATATTAGGGCACATGTCTGTGGCCACGTTCGTGGTGCCGTGCACCCGCTTATACATGAAGCCTGTCCAGGCATGGCTATGCACAGTATACTGGCCACACATCCATCATATAAGCAACTTACCATGCCGGCCAAGATAAGAACCTCACTCACATGGTGGACTCTGCACAACAATGTATGTGTAGGGGTCCCTTTCCAATGAACCCCACCATCAGTAAGGATTACTACAGATGCTTCACTACTGCGCTGGGGTGCACACCTGGACCATTGAGTGTTAAAGGCTCAATGGACTCAGGGCGAGACAAAACAGTACATCAACCTACTGGAACTCAGGGCAGTACAAAGTGCCTGTGCATGCTTTCTACACCTGACCCAGAACAGTCCAAATTCTTACTGACAATGTCACTAGAATGTATTGTATCAACCAACAGAGAGGAGGCAGGTCATATCAACTCTGCTGAGAGATGGGGCTGCTTATGAGAAGGGTGAATCCCACGGAACACACACCTGGTCACAACTTACCTCCCTGGCAAGGACAACGTACTTGTGGACAATCTAAGCCAGTGGTCTCCAATGTTTTTAAGCATGAGATCACTTTTGGAATTAAGTGCAATCCAGGATCTACCTCAAATACCCTTGCCCCACCTCCTTCCCACCCCTTTTCCAAGGCCCGACCTCTGCTCACTCTATCCTCCCTCTCTTTCCCATCCACACTCACTTTCATCAAGCTGGGGTAGAGGTTTGGGATGCAGGCTTGAGGGATCTGGAGTGTGAGAGGGGGCCCTGAGCTGATCTTGGTGCAGGCAGTTGGGATGTAGGAGGGGGTTCTAGCTTCAGACTGTGGGAGGGCAATTTGGATGCACGGGTGCTCGGGGTTGACAAGGACTTGGGGTGCAGGAGAGGGTTCATGATTGGGGTAGGAGTTTGGGACGTGGGCTCCTGCTGGGCCCTGCTGCTGGCTCCTCGTTGGTGATACAGTGGGGCTAAGGCAGCATCGCCCTGGCCCACTTCCAAAAGCAGCCAGAAAACTCCATCCCAAGTCCTGTTGTTCCCCCTCTCTGCTCTGTGGAGAAATGATACAGAGTGGGAGAGTGGGCACCCTGACATCAGCTCCCCTCCCCTCCCCTCCCCTCCCTCTCCCACCCTGCACAGAAAGCAGGAGGCTCCCAGGTGGAGGGGCAGCTCCAAGCAAAGGGCAGGAGATGAGCAGCAGTGGAGGGAAGGAGCAGCTGAAGTACATACAGGCACTTGATAGTCTCTTGGCCAAACCAGTCAGGATCACCTGTCAGAGGCTCTAAGATCTACCAGTACATCCCAATCTGCTGGCTGGTGACCACTAATCTAAGCAGACAACTCCCACAAAATCATGAATGGGAAATTCATCAATGCTGACAACTCTTCAAGAAGTGGGGGTTTCCAACAGTGGACCTGTTTGCTACATTTCCCATGAAAATGCTCATTGCCCGTATTATTTCTCCAGAGCGGGCATAGGCCCTTACTCCCTACGGTACGCCTTCAGTATGCAGAAGAAGGCACTTCTGTCCTTCACATTTCTCTCGTTCTCACTAATACAATGGGTGATCCTCAAGATCAAACAGGACAGGGCCAGAATAATCCTCATAGCCCCCAACTGGCCCAGACAAACATGGTATCCATACCTCTTATAGATGAGCATCCGACCACTGCATCACTTCCCACCAGTCCTAGCTCTCCTGACACAGCGCAACAGTCAGATACACTATCCCAATATTCACACATTGCATCTCCAAGTGTGCGTGCTAGCTGGCTGAACATCATGAAGATGACTTTCCCAGACCAGTGTAGCTCATCCTCACAAATTCCAGAAGACCACAACAGGCATGTCAAACTTGAAGCCTATTGAGGGCTGCACAAACGAAAACTGATAGCTTTCAGGGTCACCAAAGAAAATGTACTTCTATGGGAAAGTCTTAATTATTTATTATTATTAGATTACGTTTTAAGTATATTTTATAATATTTTTTCAGGTCTTGTTTGAATATAATACAATAATTTGATGTGTAAAATTATTTGCATCCATGAACACTTTGAGTTTAAGGTGCTTCAGCCCCCTGCTCTAACCCAATGCCCTCTCTCTACCACAGAGCCAGACACCCCCAGCTTCCCCGCTCTAACCTAATGCCTGGGTCCCGAATCTGCCATCGCCATGCACTTCTCCCTCCAGGCACTGGGGCGTATACACAGAGTGGCAGGCCATGAGCATGCACTTTCCAAGGTTCCCACCTTCTAATATTACTATTGCTTCATAATCACCTAAAAGTGGAGCACCCGTGGGATACTTCTCGAAAAAGAAGGTGCAGTAACTGGAGTTCTTAGAGGTGGTTGTGTCCATGAGTGCTCCACTACCCACCCTTCTTCCCTTCTGCTTTGGAATTACATACATCTGGATCAGAGAAGGAACTGAGGCGGCGGTCAGCTATGCATGCAGAATAGCTGCTTCAGATCTTGCGTGCCGGCACCCCGCAAGCACAGCCGACCATGGGCACTGCTGTCACAAGTCTCCAATCAGAGACGCAATGGCACTGATGCACCTAAAGGTGGAACACCCACGGGGACAACCATTTCGAAGAACTCCAGTACTGCACCTGGTGAGTAACCTTCCCTTATGGGTTCATGTTGTCAGCATCCTATAATGCATTTGTCTAGTCCTTTCCCACTTGCTTGAGATGAATGTGCCCTTTTTTGGCTCTGATTGCCCACGTAAACGCCATAGCAGCGTGAACGTTGAGCCCATTTTGCATCAAACAATTGTGATGTTGCTGTCTACTTTTATGTGCCTAATGGTTCAGTATGTTGAGAGTGTATGCACGTCACTCCACCAGGAAGAGGATGAGGACAAATTTTGGGATTCCATGGACTTTCCATCAGTGCAAGGACTTGCATGAACAGTAACGCAGCCAGCATTTGATCCTCTGGACAGAGAGGGATGCCAGCTTTGGTCCTGTGAGAAAGCACAGATTGGTGGGAGCACATAGTGCTCTAGGTCTGGGATGATCAGCAGTGGCTGCAAAACTTCCAAAAGCATAAGGCCACGTTCTTGGAGCTTTGTCCAATGTCTTTCCCTTGCCCTGTAGTGCAAGAATATCAGAATGACATGCGCTCTGACCGTGGAGAAGTGTATGACAGTTGCCTCTTATGGAAGCTTGCAATGCCAGACAACTAGTGGCCTGTTGGGAATCAGTTCAGAGTCAGGAAATCTGTGGTGGGGGCTGTTACACAAGTAGCCAAGGCAATCAATACCATTCTGCTATGGAGGGTTGTGCCTCTGGGAAATGTGGATACCATAGTGGATGACTTTGTTGTGATGGGCTTTCCTATCTGTGGTGGGGTGATAAATCGAATGCACATTCCCTCTTGGCCCCCAACCACCTTGCCAAGGAGTACATAAACTGCAGGGGGTACTTCTCCATGGTGCTGCAGGTGGCTGGTGGATCACAAGGGCCATTTAACCAACATCAACGTGGGATGGTCGGGAAAGATGCAGGATGCATTCATCTTTAGAAACTCCTGCCTCTTGAGAAAGTTGTATACTGGAACTTTCTTCCCTGATTGGAAAATCAGAATCTGAGAAGTGAAAATGCTAATAGTGATCCTAGGTGACCCAACCTACCCCTTGCTCCCTTGGTTCATGAAGCTGTTCACGGGCAGCCTAGACTCCAGTAAGAAGCAGTTCAATTGCAGGCTGAACAAGTGCAGAATGGTGACTGAATGCCCTTTTGGGTGTTTAAAGGGACTGTTTAAGAGTCTCCTGACTAGGTTGGACCTCAGTAAATGCAACATTCTGTTTTTGGTAGTAGCCAGTTGTGTGCTCCATAATCTTTGTGACAGCAAGGGGCAAACTTGTTTGTCAGGGTGGAGTGCTGTGGCAAAGTGCCTAGTCTGAGAGTTTGAGCAGCCAGACACCAGGACAAGAAGGAGAGCACAGCAGGAGGCAGTGCAAATCAGAGAGGCTTTGAAAGAAAGTTTTTTGAATGGTCAGTTTTGAGACTCAACGAGGTGCGTTCAGTGTGTTTGCTTGTAATACCCCACTCCCACCCTGCAGTACAAGCAATAAAGAGACTGTTCAGAAATCATGCATTTTTATTTAGTGAAGACAGCAAGGAAAGAAAAGAAGTCCATGGTGGGAACCCAAAAGAGGGGGAGGGGGCTTAGAAACACGAGGAGGACAGCATTTTGTCTCCCAAGGCCCTAGAGATTGATTGTGAGGCTGCCCGTGAGGTCCCCACTCCCCATGAGGCTGCCCTTGGGGACCCTTGGAGTGGAGGCTATGGAACTGGGGGAGGGGGAGAAGTTACTTTGCATTGGTTGGAAAGGATCCTGCAGTGTGTTTTTTCTACAGGGAAGCCACAAGGAGCTCCATCACAGCCATCAGGGAGGCAAAGATATTGTCCTGTTGCCTTGCTTGCAGCTCCCTGCACATTCTCCTCTCCTGCCAGTCTGCCTCTCCATCCTGGCACTCAGCCCACATCTCCTCCAGGAGCTTGTTCCTCCACTCCATTTGCTCCTTAAACGTATCTTGCTTTGTCTGTTTTTGACTTGTGCAGATTTGCAGGCAAAGAGCTGGCGGAGCCAGGAGAGTGCAAAACAGTTTTGCTGTTTACATGGGAAGTGATAAGAAAACGACAGCGACCTGTGTACAGTGATGCTACCCCAAGATTAACTCTTTATAAGGAGCTAATCTGGAACAAAATGACTAATGTACATGAAAAGACTGATCTCCTAGCTGTGCGGCTCAATACACAAGGGAGAACTATAGATATTTCATTTAAAATAAGATTTCTTTAGTTTTAATGTAACGTGCAGGGGTGGCCTGTCCATATAGGCGAACAAGGCAGTCGTCTAGGGTGCCAAATTAAAAGGGGTGCCAAATGGTGGCGCAATATCATTGAGGGGTTTGGAAGTGGGGGCGCCGATTGCATGGTTCGCCAAGGGCGCCAGTTGCTGGCAATTAGTCTAGGGCCACCGCCCCTGGTAAAGTGGGTTCATAGGTAGAACTCTTGTTGACTTCAGGAGGGCCAGGATTTCAACCACAGATTTTGTGTCAAGAGACCATTGTCATCAATTGTAATAATTGTGTCCTGAAGTAACTATGATATAGTAGTTCTGTAAATAAGGTGCACGAGTTATTGTGTAAGTATGTACATGGCAGGTCTGTTTCTGCATTGACCATAATTTCTAATCTTGATGTTTGTGCGTAATTGCAAGACATGACATGGCATTATTTTGTGTATTTATTATATTGGTTAAGACTAGTGTTATGGAAATATGTTCTGCTAGTTCTTTGGTACTAGGAGTTCATACTTCTCTACATGACATGTAAAATGCATACCAAGCACTTACCCCAGCAGTTGTTGATTGATATGTATAAATGGTTTAAAGATATTTTGAATTAATTCTTTCAAATGTTAACTATACCCAATTTTCATTATGTTGTTCCCTTTATCCAGTCTGCCAATAAGAAACCTCGGAAGTCTCCAGGAGACAAGAGCCGTTCTGAACCTGGAACTAGAGGAATAGGTCGTGGAAGAGCAAATGGTCACCCTCAACAGAATGGAGAAGGGGACCCTGTCACTTTGTTTGAGGTGGTGAAACTGGGGAAAAGTGCGATGCAGGTAAAATAACAAATGTGCTGTTTGTTCATTTTTGTTACAGCTTGATTACTTAATATTGTCAGACTGTAACAAACAAATTTTGTAAACCTCGTATCGTGGTGGCTATATTTTAGATAATCTGTATCAGATTGATGGAATTTCAGAATATTATGTCGAGATTCTACCCCCACCCCATTTTAAATGTTGAAATAAAGAAAGAAATGTGGAATGTGATCAAGAAGGAGACTATATGTGGAATCACCAGTGTGCTGGAAGAAATCTTGAACTTTAGTTAATTTCTTCACTATTTTGTTTTTAAAATGGAGAAACAAGTGAGTACTAAAATTAGGGAATATATTAAAGCAGCTTTTCATGAAGGTTATCGTGTATTAAGTTTAGCAAGGAAGAAAAGATGTGAGATTTTTAAATGCAGCAGGTAAACTTTTAAACAGTACTGAAGTGACTTAGAACTCAAGTCCTTTTTTCAGTTAATTTTAGAAAAAAGAAGTCACGTCTTTCACCTCCAGGATTATAAACTTCTGGCTAGTAAAATAATTTCATTATAACAACTAATGAGTTATTTTTCGTCGAGGTCCAAGTTTCTTGGTCAAGTTTCAGACTCAAGAAAATAATGAAATAATCATAATAATTAGGCTGTGATTGTGTCATGGAGGTCACAGAAGTCATGGATTTCTTGGCTTTCTGGAACTTCTATGACTTCTGCAGCAGCCAGTGCAGTTGGCCCAGAGGCTGCCTGTTGCTTTTATATGTATAAGCATCTCTTCGGGAGATTTGGGCTAAGCCACTTAGGTGCTTTTGAAAATTGTATCTTAAATGACTTAGGCTTAGTCCCAATTTCAAAAGCTTCCTTATAAACTTAAGAATCCAAGTCTCATTGACTTTTAGCAGCACTTGGACTCTTAAGTGCTTAAGTCAGTTTTGAAAATGAGACTGTCTGAAGACTCGGAAACCCTTTGGAACTTTTATCAACCAGACATTAATCCATGAAAGGACTCAGTTGTGCATTAATGTAGGGAATGGACATTAATCCTTAAGAAAGGAGTAAAACTTAAGAAAATCAGAATTCTAAAGTCTCTTACATTTTGTGAATTTGAGGATGTAGAATTTATCCTTCTTATCTAGTAGGTGAAGACAGAACAAATTTTCTTATAAGAGAACTAAGGAATGCTTTCTGGTGTGTTTTCTTCATTTTGGTTTACTTCATCAGAGCTATCGCTTTTGTTTTTCAACAAATTTTCAGTTTTGTTTTGACAGGATCCCAAAGGATTTTTTGAAGTTTTAATTTTCAGTTTTATTATGAAGGAACAGATATATAATTGTGTTGGGATGTTTATCTGAGAGCTATTGATGTAAATTGAAGCCAGAGAAAAGGTAGAAATGACTGCTTTGCTGCTGGAGACTTTATTTTTTGTGAGTGCCTTTGTGAGTTGCTTAGAAAGTAGT
>JANRFK010004149.1:166778865-166821763 GCA_030068395.1 Apalone spinifera
CCCCCCGTTGCTATCAGAAGCAGCAAGGAGGGTGGGGTGCAGGAGCCAGGTTAAAAGCTGGTGCTCCACAGTAATGTCTCCACAGCGGGCAGAGGAGTAGCGGGGATGAGGCATGAGCCAGGAATCACTTGATTCCTGGCTCGCACCCAGTCCCAGACTCTGCTTTTTAAAATGTATTAAGAGATTGCAGGATCCGGTGTGAGCCTGGACTCAGCTGGTCTGGCTCACACTGGGTCCCCCCCCTTCTGCATTTTAGCCTTTTAAATGTGTTAAGAGCCAGCAAGCTCTTCATACATTTAAAAGGCAGACTTGCAGCAGGGTTAGCTCTCGTGGCTGGGAGCTAACCCCACTGCGGCTCCCCCACTTATCAACTAATCGACTAGTCAGTGGAAAATTCATTGACTAATCTATTAATTAATTAACCTATATTTAACATCCTTATACCTCAGAAATGTCCCCGCTGCAGTGGCTTAAAGGCTAGTGCCTGTTGGGAAAGGAATGTCCATCTTAAAATGATTCTGTTGGCGAAGTGTCTCCGGCTGGAGACAGACAAGCAAACAAAATTTTGCCTGCTTCTCAAGTAAAAAGAGGGCATGCCCGTGTGAAACCTAAAAAGAGGGCTGCTTGTTCGCAGAGAAATCCACAAAAGCAGAGGCAGTCTCCTGCAAGGTTACTAACCTTGATGCTATTCTACATGAGGGGGAGCTGCCATGATGTTCCAGGCACCTCCAGGTACCACAGAGATCTGAGGGACCATAAAAAACATGTTTTTGCCAGAATCTCCAGCTCACCAATATGGGACTTGACACTAGCCACCCCAACAGCTACTATGCTGCAATCCTTGGCACTGAACACTCAATCCACACTGGCAGACGAGTCTAAATCTGTACTGATTGCAGCTACCAAACAACATCCCTGCTTGATGCTGACCTATGTACACCCTGGCATGGCACCAACTTCCCAAAAAGCAGTATCAGCAGAGACTGGTGAATCAGAGAGACTTAGAAGTATCATCAGCACTACAGTCACCCATTCATGGGTCCAATCAGACTTAACAACCAATAAGACTTAGCCAGATTCTCAAGTGATGAAGAGGAAAAGATGCATCCCCACAGCTCTCTTCAGCAAAAACCCACCATCCAGTGCAGAGACACGTGGGCCCAGGCGATCATATGTACCAACCATAGTACAGACTACCATGGATGTGTCTCCCCTGGGCTTTCCAGTACAATGGGAAATTGGGAACCCACAGCTCTAAGGCGGGATCTCTGTTGTCACCTGTGTTCACCTACAGAATTATCTCAGATGCATGAAGGGAAAGAGGACACAGACCAGTATATGTTACCAGTGCACAACTCTTCTTCTTCATCCCCAGACAAGGCCATAATGACTTCACCACTGACTTTGGTGGACAGTTTTAAACCATTTCAGGAACTGTTTAAGAGAAGTGCACAAAGCCAAGTGATACTGCTGTAGGAGATAAAAATAAACCAACATAAGCTGCCACAACTATTAAACTCTCTTCTACCTCTTAAGTTTCCCCATCAATGTGGCCATCTTTGACCCTGAAGAAACAATATGGCAGACATTGGCTTTGATTCTGCACACTTGTAAGAAGGCACATAGTATTTTCTATGTGTTGGCTTCATTTTTGACCCCCAAGTTGTAAGTTATTGAGGCTATCCACTATCACAACAAATAGTTGCAGTTCAAGACTTCTGCCTCAAGATAAGGAACAAAAATGAATTGACCTATTCAGGATGCAAAGTATACTTTTGGGGCACCCTTCAATTTTGAATGGCTAACTGTTCTTCTTTACTTGCCAAATATGACTAATAATTATGTAAAATTGACAGCTTTCATGACTGACCTGCCTGAGGAAAACCATGCACACTTTCAGGCAATATTTAAAGAGGGCCAAAAATTGCACTCCAGGCATTCTTAGACATAGCAGATTCTTTTGCCAGAACAACAGCCACAGCTGTGGTCATGTGCCGAGCATAATGACTCTAGATATTAGGAACACCAAAGGAACTTCAAATGAAAGTGAAAGACTTGCCTTTCCATAAGGAGCATTTGTTTACAAAAAAGACGGATGAAGTCATTGATTCTATGAAAGACTCAGCATGGTGCTTTCTGCATGCTAAGAGAAGATACCAATCATACAAGTACTTTCCCTTACCTGCAAGAAAATACCAATCATAACAGAGAGCCAGAGGTTCCTCAAACAATGGACAAAATATGACATGACAAACAACACCAGTTTCAACATCCCAGTGTAGATGGTGGCTTCAGTCACAAGCACTTGCATCCCATTCAGTAACTCCAAAATTACAATTTTGAAAAGTTGCTCAATGGTTCGAATGACTTCATGTATGTTGCAACAATAACACCCAACTCATCCCCGACCTTTGAACATCAACTCAGACTTTTCTACAACATCTGAGCGTCCATAACATCAGACCAATGAGTACTGGAAATAATCAAATTGGGATATAGCCCAGCTCTAGCCACTACATCAAGAGTTTTCTCCAAAGCACTAGTGGTAGGTGCTCATTTATACAAAGAGGGGGATCGTGGTTTTTGCCTATCAAGATGATTGCCTAATCAAAGGACACACATTCTGAGGCATGATGGTTGCTGTTCAAACCACAGTCACACTATTCCGTGAGTAAGGTCTTCAAATAAATGAATGGAAATCAACAGTTCAGTAAACAATTGGAGCACAACGCAAGGGCAAGTATCAAAGCATTGCTATCCATGTTGAGATTCAGAAGCCTCATATCAAAACCACAAATCAGTCCACAAATTCGTTCTCGCACAGTGCTACAACTACTAGGGCACATGGCGATCATTTGTGGTAAATTACTCAAGATTACACATGCAATGCCTACAGAGTTGGCTTTGAAATGTACATCGTTCTTAGTAAATACAGATTACACAAAAGACTTACAGTTCCAACAAATGTGTTGGAGCTGGCTCTTACTATTACGTTTAAAAGGCAGAGCCACATTTCTGGGACCCTGGTGGCTCTTACTACATTTGAAAATCAGAGGTGCAGCAGTTGAGGGCCCAATGTAAGCCAGAACTGAAGCAGGGGTCCTTACTGTGCCTCTGCCCCCCCCCCCCCCCCCATGGAGATGGTGCTAGAGGGAACCAAAGCCAGCTCCCTCCAAGCACAGGCTCCTGCTCCCCCCTTGCTGCCTCTGATACGGAGGCAGTAAGGGGGGGACGGGCAAAGCAAGTAGCCGAATAGCTACTTGACTAGCTGATAAGCCTAGGCTTATTGGGTAGTTGACTACTCGACTAGTCGATTACATCCCTATTCAGAATATGACCTGCCAGACATCCAGAATGTGACAATGGATACCATTAGCAAATAGTTTTCCCGAAAGCTATGTTTTTTAAGTGAGAAATCTGAAGAACTGTCTCAGATTGAGTTTTTGGAACAAATTGATTAAACAGTAATAAGTCACCAGGACCAGATGGCATTCACCTTAGAGTTCTGAAAGAACTCAATTGTGAATTTACAGAACTGTTAACTATAGTTTTGATAATTGATAAATCATCATCTGTACCTAATGACAAATGTGACGCCAATTTTTTAAAAGGTCTTTCGAGGTGATCCTGGCAATTTCAGGTCAGTAAATCTAACTTCGGTACTGGTAAAACTGGTTGAAACTACAGTAAAGGACAGAATTGTCAGACACACAAATGAAAATAGCTAATTTGGGAAAAATTAACATGGTAAGCAACTAGAAGATAATAGAGTTATAAGGAATAACCAGCATGTTTTTATCAAGAACAAATTATGCCAGACCAACCTTAATTTTCTTCTTTGATAGGGTTAGTAACCCTACGGGATGGGAAGAAGTAATATATCTTCATTTCATTAAGGCTTTTGACATAGTCCTACATGACATGCACATAATCAAACTAAGGAAATGTCATGTAGAAGAAATTACTGTAAGAGGATGCACTGCTTGTTGACATCCTGTACCTGGAGTAGTTATCAACTGTTTGCTGTCAATATGGAAGGATATAGCTGGGGGGAGGTCACACAAGTGTCTATTCTGGGTCCACTACTATTGAGTATTCTCATTAACGACGTAGATAATGGAGTGGAAAATACGCTTATAAAATTTGCAGATGATACCAAGGTGAGAGAAGTTGCAAGCTCTTTGTAGGAGTGGATTAGAATTAAAAATGACCATGACAAATTTGGAGAATTGATCGAAATTCAACAAATGAAATTGAATGAAATGGAAAGTTATTTAGGAAGGAAAAATCAATTGCAGAAGTGCAAAATGGGGAATAACTGGCTAAATGATAATGCTGCTGAAAAGCTAGGAATTTTAGGGGATCATAGTTTTGAATATGAATCAGTCGTGATGCAGTTGCAAAAAGGCTAGCATTTTTGGGGTGTTTTTCCAGGTGTATCATGTGTTGCCCTACTTGGCACTAATGAGTTGTCCACTGGACTACTGTGTCCAATTCTGGATGTTACACTTCAAGAAAGAGGTAAATAAGTTGAATAAAGTCCAGAGGAAAGTAGCAAAAGTGATAATTAGATAACCTAATCTTTAAGGAAAAGTTTAAAAAATGGGCAAGTTTAGACTTGAGAAGACTGAGGGAGGAACCAGATGAGTCTTAAAGTATGTGCCAGGATGTTATAAAGAGGACAGTGATGGATACCAACCTAATTGCCATGTTCAATAAAGTTAGGAGAAATAGTAGTGGGTTTACTCTGCAGCTTGGAAGATTTAGGTTAGGTATTAGGAAAAGCTTTCCAAATAAAAATTAAGAGAACCAAAATAATGCTACCTTAAACAAGACTGATACAGGTAATTAGAGACATAAGAGATCATTTACAAATTGGAGACGAAATCCAGTAGGGAAAATGGTAAAGAGCATAAATTCTAGCAAATCAAGTGTAACCATATAAAAGGCAAAAAAAGTATTTGAAGAACAACTGCCAAAAGAAACTAACCACACAAAGTTTTAAGAACTTCAGAAGCAGGAAACTTGCCAATCAGTGTGGTCATTGGATAATCAAGGTACTAAAAGAGCACTCAAGGAAGACCAGGCCAGTTCAGAGAAACAAAATGAGTTTTTTTGCATCAGTTTTCACTGCAGAGAGTGTGATTGAGATTGCCATACCTGAGCTGTTGTTTTTAGGTGACAAAACCAAGGACCTGTCCCAGATTGAGGTGTCAGTAGAAGAGATAATTGAAACAAATCAATAAATTAAACTAGTAAGTCATCAAGAGTATATAGAGCACTCACCCAAGTGTTCTTAAGGAACAGATTAGACCTACATCTATCTCAGATGCCACCAGGATTAATGTGAAATTGCAGAATTACTGTGTGGGTAACTTACCTTGTCATGGGATAAGAGGGAAGGTCCTTTTATGGATTGAGAACTGGTTAAAAGACAGGAAACACAGGGTAGGAATAAATGGTAAATTTTCAGAATGGAGAGGGGTAACTAGTGGTGTCCCCCAAGGGTCAGTCCTAGGACCAATCCTTTTCAACTTATTCATAAATGATCTAGAGAAAGGGGCAAGCAGTGAGGTTAGTAAAGTTTGCAGATGATACTAAACCGTTTAAGATAGTCAAGACAGAAGCAGACTGTGAAGAACTTCAAAAAAATCTCACAAAAGTGAGTGATTGGGCAATAAAATGGCAAATGAAGTTCAATGTGGATAAGTGTAAAGTAATGCACGTTGGAAAAAATAATCCCAACTACACATATAGTATGATGGGGGCTAATTAATTTGGCTACAACAGTCAGGAAAGAGATCTTGGAGTTATCGTGGCTAGTTCTCTGAAAAAGTCCACACTGTGCTGCGGTGGTCAAAAAGGCAAGTAGAATGTTAGGAATTATTAAGAAAGGGATAGAAAATAAGACACAGAATACGCCCACATATTGAGTACTGTGTTCAGATGTGGTCTCCTCTCCTCAAAAAAGATAATTTGGCCTTGGAAAAAGGGCAACTAAAATGATCAGGGGTTTGAAACAAGTCCCATATGAGGAGAGGCTAAAATGACTGGAACTTTTCAGCTTGGAAAAAAGGAGACTGAGGGGGGATATGATAGAGGTATATAAAATCATGAGTGGTGTGGAGAGAGTGAATAAAGAAAAGTTTTTCATTAGTTTCCATAATATAAGGACTAGAGGACACCAAATTAAATTAATGGGTAGCAGGTTTAAAACTAATAAGCGAAAGTTCTTCTTCACACAGCGCATAGTCAACCTGTGGAACTCCTTGCCAGAGGAGGCTGTGAAGGCTAGAACTATAACAGAATTATAGATAGCTAGAGATGCTAGGTAAATTCATGGAGGTTAGGTCCATAAAAGGCTATTCGGCAGGAGGTAGGAATGGTGTCCCTGGCCTCTGTTTGTCAGAGGCTGGAGATGGATGGCATGAGACAAATCACTTGATCGTTGTCTTCGGTCCATCCCCTCCAGGGCACCTGCTGGCCACTGTCGGCAGACAAGCTACTGGGCTAACTGGATCTTTGGTCTCACCCAGTACGGCCTTTCTTAAGTTCTTATGTACCTCCTAAATCTGTCTTTGTACCAGATGATTGGAAGATAGTTAATGTGACGTCAATTTAAAAAAAAAAAAAGCTCTAAATGCAATCTTGGCAATTACAGGTGAATAAATCTAACTTGGCTGCCCTGCAAATTGATTGAAACTGTAATACAGAACAGAATTATCAGAGATAGGGATGAATACTTTTGTTCAGGAAGTCAACTCTGCTCTTGTAAACGGAACTCATGCCTCATCAAACGTCTATAATTCTTTGTGGGTGGCCAACAAAAGTGGAGAAGGAAAATCCAGTGGATATAGTATGCTTGGACTTTCAGAGAGTTTTTGAGAAGATCACTCATCAAAGACTCTTGAGTAATATAACTGTCATGGGATAAGAGGGAGAACCCTCTCATAGATCAGTAGGTATTTGAATAAAAGACAGGACTACATGTGTTGTTTTCACAGTAGAAAGAGCTAAATAGTGATGTCACCTAAGGATTTGTACTGGGACCAATCTCTGTTCAATGTATTCATAAATGGCTTGAAAAAAAGAGGTAAACAGCGATGTGGCAAGGTCTGCAGATGATACAAAATTACTCAAGACGGTTAGTCCAAAGCAGACTGAAGATTTACAAAGGGATCTCACAAAATTGGATTATTAGACAACAAAATGGGAGATGAAATTCAGTATTCAGAAATGCCAAGTAATGCACATGGGGAAAAAATTCCAACTATGCATTCAAAATAATGGGGTCTAAATTAGCTTAAGAACATAAGAATGGCCGTACCGGGTCAGACCAAAGGTCCATCTACTTTTATTACCCAAAGTGTTCTTGGAGTTGGCATGGATAATTCTCTGGAAACGTCTGAAGACTCCTTAACAGAATGTTAAGAACCTTTGCAAAGGGTTAGAACAATAGAAAAGATCATAATGTTACAATGTAAATTCACTTGGAATACTGTGTGCAATTCTGGTCTCCTTATCTCAAACAAGATATATTTCAATTTAAAAAAGTACAAAGAAAAAGGCAATAAAATTATTTGGGGTATGAAACAGGTTTTGCAGTCCCAGTCTTTTTATCTTAGAAAAGAGAGGACCGTGTGAGGGGATTTATTAAAGTTCTATATAATCAAGAATGGTGTGGCAAAATTGAATAAGGAAGTATAATTTACTCCTTCACACTAGTATCTCCCAATTGAAAGTAATAAGCACGAGGCTTAAGGTAAACATAATGGAATACCTCTTCACAGAATGCAGTCAACATGTGGCTCTCATTGCCATGAGATTTTTTGTACAGGCCAAAAGTGTAACTGGATTTTAAAAAGATGTATAAATTCCTGGAGTATATATCCATCGATGGCTATTAGTCAAGAAGATCAAGGATGTAACCTTGATCAACACCTTTATTAATGACCTGGATGAGGGGTTTGATTGCACCCTCAGCAAGTTTGCGGATGACACTAAGCTAGGGGGAGAGGTAGATACGCTGGAGGGCAGGGATAGAGTCCAGAGTGACTTAGACAAATTGGAGGATTGGGCCAAAAGAAATCTGATGAGGTTCAACAAGGACAAGTGTAGAGTCCTGCACTTGGGACGGAAGAATCCCAAGTATTGTTACAGGCTGGGGACCAACTAGATAAGTAGTAGTTGTGCAGAAAAGGACCTGGGGATTACAGTGGATGAGAAGCTGGATATAACTCAACAATATGCCCTTGTAGCCAAGAAGGCTAATGGCATATTAGGTTGCATTAAGAAGAGCATTGCTAGTCGATCCAGAGATGTGATCACTCCTCTTTATTTGGCTCTGGTGAGGCCACACCTGGAGTATTGTGTCCAGTGCTGGGCCCCCAATTACAGAAAGGATGTGGACGCATTGGAGAGGGCCCAGAGGAGGGCGACCAAAATGATTAGGGGGTCTGGAGCATATGACCTACGGGGAGAGGCTGAGGGAGTTGGGTCTATTTAATCTGCAGAAGAGAAGAGTGAGGAGGATTTGATAGCAGCTTTCAACTTCCTTAAGGGAGGTTCCAAAAAAGATGGAGAAAGGCTGTTCACAGTAGTGACGGATGGCAGAACAAGGAACAATGGTCTCAAGTTGCGGTGGAAGAGGTCCAGGTTTGATATTAGGAAAAACTATTTCACTGGGAGGGTTGTGAAGCACTGGAATGTGTTACCTAGGGAAGTAGTGGAGTCTCCATCTCTAGAGGTGTTTAAATCCCAGCTTGACAAAGCCCTGGCTGGGTTGATTTAATTGGGATTGGTCCTGTCTTGGGCAGGGGGTTGGACTTGATGGCCTTCTGAGGTCTCTTCTAGCTCTGTGTTTCTATGATTCCATGATAACCCTGTGCTCTGGGTGTTCCTAAGTTTCTTGACTGTCAGAGGCTGCAACTGTATGACAGGCTACATTGGTAGGGGAGATATAAATCAGGTCTCTGACCATAGGTGACTCGCAAACCTTACCTGGGAAGGCTAGCCCTCAACACTGCTCCTGTGTGCCCTGGAACCCAGAGCCTCCTCCACATGCAAGTCCTGGTCCCTTCCCTAGGCTGGCTAGTGTCGGCAACTCGCCCCCTGACCTGGAGTGTCAGGAGGAAAAGTGCACCATTTCACCACAGCTCCAGGAAAGGGTGTGATGTGGCCCCAACCCCGGGAGCCCAGTGGCCCTGCAGAGGTGGTACCATGTGGTTGAAGTGTTAGGAGGGTCACACCTTGCTGTTTGGGAAGTTTCAGTCTCCCCTACAAGCTGACCATGTCTCTGTCAGTTTCAGTTCTGAAGAGAATTTTAAAACTCTTAAGATATATGTGGAGGAATGCCTACTATGTTAGCATTGGAGCTGCATTTCCTAAGGTTTGGGAGGCTGCCCTGGAAGGGCACATAGGATTACATGGGAGAAGGGGGAGGAGATCTTTTAAACGTTTTCTAGAATTTTAGCAGTGTCTAGCTCTTAAAGTTGCAAAGAAAACCTCAAAACCATGAAAAGACTGTAACTGATGCATAGATGTCTGCTTGAGTTTGCAGAGAGACTGAAAGAATAGCTCTCAGGTGTGAACTGCATCATTCGTTTTGGTGTATGCTAACTCAGATGCCAGTGATGATACTTTAAACATCAACTTTGTTAACTGTTTCTCTGCTTATCAAAGGATGTAAGATGTGAGAAAGTATCATATCATACATGAAGATATACGCCAATGTTTTCCGAAATATGAGGCAGGTTGCAGACAAGTTAAATAAATAAAAAAGGGGATAGCCCTTAAACTACCAATGGTGAGGTTGAAGGGGGTATGATTGATTTTCATTTTTCTGAATTGGGGACTCAGTTTGAGAAACACAGGTATGGGAAAATAATAAGCTGTCAGTTCATAGAACATGGTTTTTAATCAAATCGGAAGTCACACAGAAAAAATAACTGCAAAAAATGTAATGATGCAGTACCAAACTGGTATTTGAGGCCACACTTTTGTACCTGAATTTATTTTGGTTTTATGTATTGCAAGTAGACGATCTAGTAATTTATGTAAGACTTGTTTTCAGTGTGTGTGCGTGTGTGTGAGAGAGACAGACAGAGACCAAATGGCTGATAAACCCATCAAAGCCAAGGTTTCTTATTATGAAAAGTGCCAAAGCAAGAGTCCAGAGAGAAACTCTGACTGCCAAGCATCGCACAAATGGTCAGTTTTGTCTTCATGCTCTCCTGGATTAATTGGAGCAGAGGGCATTTGTGAACAAGTCTACTGGTTTATGCTCAATCAGTGAATTGGCTCATCCCATACTAAGTCTAAGGCTTTGGCGTGCAGTTACCCTCCTTGATGCTCTTCCTTTGCCAGCTAACTAGAT
This sequence comes from Apalone spinifera, assembly GCA_030068395.1. NCBI lineage: Eukaryota > Metazoa > Chordata > Testudines > Trionychidae > Apalone > Apalone spinifera. The sequence goes on from JANRFK010004149.1 coordinate 166,789,241, forward strand.
TCCTGGTAAACATAGCCACCTGGAGATGTCAGCATTTGTTTCTGATTTAGGAATCCCAAAAGGGGCATCTGAATTTCTACATTTATAGCAGTTTGAGAAGTGGCAGAATCCCTTTACCAAACCATTTGGAGACTATAGCTTGTTTTTCTTCCCCTTATTTTCCAACAGGGTTAGAGTACAGAAACTAGTTGCAAGTAAAGCTGGAATTGTTACTGATTGTAAAGAAATTCCTGGTAAAGTTTAATCTCTCCAAAATAGTGACTTCAGCCAGAAGAAACCTTGTGTAAGTCGTTGCCCCAGCATAGTCAACTAGCTTCTGTGTAAAGTACTGTGTATTTTTTTAAAAGTGGTTTCCTTTCCGTTATATAAAATAAACAAACATAGTAACATTGGACTCAGTTAAAAATGTAATTGTTTTAGTAATGTTGCTCCCTAGAGCAGTGTTTCTTCAAGAGGGCTGTGGGCCCGCCTGCATAAGCCGCTGGCAGGCCTGCTCAGCTTTATCTGAAGTGTCAGTAGCCACAGAGCCTCACAGTTCTCATTGGCTGCGGTTTGCCGTTTCTAGCCAAGGGAAGCTGTGGAAAGTGGCGTGGCCCAGGCTGCCACTTCCCGTAGCGGTGAGGCTCTGTGGCTGGACACTTTTAGGTACACAAAGCAGCGCAGGCCTGTCAGCGGCTTACCCAGGCAGGCCCGCAGCCCACTTTGAGAAACACTGCCCTAGATTAAGGGGACAATGGTGTTGAGATGTGGGAAGAATCTCCACCTATTTTGTGTGTCTCATAAGATAGTGATTTCATGTTGGTGGGGTCTAGAAGAAACTCAGGCCATCTTCTTGTTCCTGCAGAGAGGTTGGTGCTTTTTTCTAGGTTTTTTCCATTGCCTCAGTCTCTACAAATTTCCTTGCCCACACCAGTTGCTGTAATACCTTGTGACACCTCTCCTCCCACTCCACCAATTTTAGAGTACCAGCATTAGCGATTTTTAGGATGAAGTTATTGCATAACAAATAGCTGAAGATATCTCATGTCTGTCTGTCTGTCTGTCCGTACATTTTCCAGCTGATCTTGTGTCTGTGCCATACCCTGTCTTCTACTCCTAGATTGCTCTCTTCCATGACAGGCAATGTTCATTCGGTACCTTAATTTATCATGCAGCTTAGGGATGTAAGTTACTAGTCGACTACTTGCTCCCTTCCTTACCTCCCCTCAATGGGGGCAAAGCATGAGCCAGTGCTGGGGGGAGTTGGTTTAAAATCTAGTTTCCCCCGAGCACTCTCTCTGCAATGTAAGGGGGTGGGGGCAGGGGAGGCAGAGCAACAGCAGTCCTGGAGCCAGCCTGAGCCGCTTATTCCCAGCTCACGGCAGCCCTGGGAGCTACTCCCACTACAGCTCTGCATTTTAAATGTAGCAAGAGCCTAGACGCTCTTACTGCATTTACAATGCAGAGCTACAGTGGTGCTGGAACCAGTGCAAGCTGGGACAGAGGGCCTCCCCCTTATTGACCAATTGTGTTGTCGATACAAATTGTATCATCTACATGATTAGCCAGTTACCTGCTTTTTAACATCCTTAATGCAGCGGAGCCTGCTCTTCATCCACAGTGACCTAGCATATGATAGATGTCAAACAGCTCTTGGCCCCCTGTCTTGTCTGTTTACCTCCGGGCTATAATAACAGTTGATGGTGGCTGTTGTAAAGTTGATTGAATACTGTAAAAGTGTTACCCCAGTATCCCTTCTCAAGTTGTCAGACCATAGCTCAGCTTTTTGTTGGAATGCCATGGGTGGCTTTTTAGTCACAATCAGCGTAAGGATGTCCCATCTATTTTTTTTTGTTTAGAATATGTTTTCCATCACCAACTGTTTAACCAAAGCGTACATGCTATTTTAAAACTATGGCTCATGGTTCATTGACCAATATCACCATTAGAAGACTCCAGTCTTGCAAAATAAATGAGATGCTGATCCCCAGAGAGGGTTACTCTGCTGAATATTTTTTTCTTGGTGGAGTTCTGAAATAAGACGGGATGTTTTTGTTCTCAACATACTAGGTAGATTGAATAAATACCTCAGGCACACAGTTTTGTTTTCTTAATTAATTTGCCTTTGAACAACTAACTATCATAGTATAATGTTAGAAAAGAATGTATACAGACCTGGGCTCTAGCAATATTTGTTCTGTCTCCACCAGCTAAGGGAAGGCATGTTGATTTCTGAATTTGTACTCCCACAGTTGTGGAAAGTACAGTCTCAGTTATAAAATGAATTTTTGAAAAGTTTGCTCTGAAAAGTCATTTATATTTATAAAGCATTTTAAGAATATCTGATAAGTTTTCTTTTTTTCTTGACAGTCCGTGGTGGACGACTGGATTGAATCATATAAACAAGACAGGGATATAGCACTTCTGGATTTAATCAACTTCTTTATCCAGTGTTCAGGATGTCGAGGTACCTTGGAAACACTTAATTTAGATGTATTTTAAATCACTTAACAGTCATACAATGTATATTTTAGTGTGAGTGCTGCTAACTTTGCAGGAGACCTCATGCTTGGTTTAGTTAGGCAGTTGTAGTATTTTGTGTATTTCATGGAGTAATTCCAGTTCAAGTTTGTCGAGAGCCTTCTCTCTCTTTCCCCATCTCTATCCCCATTCTAAAGAGTACAAAACCTCAAAAAGAGATTGGTAAGACTCCATCAACGATCAAAAAAGGAGACAGGAGTTAAGGTAGGTATATATTTATGTATCCCCCAACTCCCCATTTCGATTACCTCCCAAGTGTTTTTTTTTTTAATCAGAAGCCATGAATGCAGCTGTACCTTAACTTTTTCCTTTTTCCTTCACTAGGAATTAAGTTTTGAGAATTGAAGAGAAAGAAGTCTTGCTTAGGCTTCAACTGCCTTGACATTACAGCAAAAAGGACTCTTTTGGGGTCAGGGCACCAGTCCTGCCTCTCTCAAATTCCCGTTCAGGCTATGGTGGAATTACCCCTGCTGCACCCTCAGACATTCTCCATTGGTCTCGGAGCAGCAACCCTTATAGGATCTCACCCGCCACCCCTTCTTTGTGAGCCTATGCTGTGTCGGTGGTTCTCAGCCAGGAGTCTGGAATCCCCTAGGGAACTGAGAACAGGTTTCAGTGAAGCCACCAAGCATGGCTGTTGTAAGAGTCGTTAGGGCCCAGGGCAGAAAACCTAAGCCTCCTCACATGGTACTGCACGTTGGGGCCCCCAGCTCCACCATCAAGGGCTGGAGCAGCTTAACTTTGCAATGCCCCCTGTTGCATTTTATCCCAGGCAGTTTCCCTGCTTGCTACTTGCTAGCACTGGCCTTGGCTTTTATATGCAGAAAAACAATAGTTGCCAAGGAGTTTTTATAGCCTGTTCCTCAGAACAAAAAAGGGTGAGAACCCCTACTCTAAGTGTTTTGTTCTTTCACTTGTCTCTTCCCACCCAAAAAAGTTCATTTCTGTACTTCTCTGTTAGTAGATTGCAACAGAAGAGAGTGGGTTATCCTTCGTAGCCTCTGTAAGATTCAAAGGACTCAGAATCTCACTTTCTGCTTGTTTTGGCTAGAATGGAATAGTTAAGCCAGCAATAATTAGACTGAAGCTTGAGAGCTGCAAATGCCTATTTAACGTGCAGCTCTTTGCAGTATGTGATACAGGACATCCCTGCTATACGTCGCCCTGGTACATGTCGGTTCCACACTAACATTCTTGATACTTATAGGAACTGTTATAAGTCCTCCCATTCCCCACTTTCATGTCACGCAGAAAAAGAAGACCAATTGGAAGTTGTCTGGGGGTGGGGGGGAGAAAATCCTACGTTGTTATTTTGCTATATGTCCACTTTTTTTGAAACGTATCTTGGACATATAGCAGGGATGCCCTGTACTAAAACATTGTGTGTGATTTAATTATTAACTGACCTAAGGTATTAACTAATTGTCATTGATAAAATAATACTTAGTCATTTTCCTGTGAAAATAATATATATATATATATATTAAAATATTAAATGGAAAAATAAATTCACACTTCTGTGGCTCTTTTGGGTAATATTGATTGCTAATTTGGTTCCTGAACCACTGAGGTCTCAGTATCAGAGTTTAAGCATACTTTGAGGCTATGGAACATGCTGGGAATCTCCCCTGTTCTTGAATGTAATAGAATTTTTTTAAGCGGTTTTAGGTGCAGTCCCCATGTTTTCTTAGTAATCAGAGACACAGACCCACCCAAGAGCATTCCCTTTCTGCTCCTAAGTAGCTTGCCTCAGCAGACCTTTTGGCAGTGTGGGACTGGGAACTTTTTAGGTTTTTGGGCTCTCTTTTCTGTGTTCAGATGACTACTTTCTGGCTAAGGAGATTCCCCAGAGTATTTTAAAAATGTGTTGGGTAGCTAGCTGCAAAGTGGTTATATTCTGTGCATTTGATCTGTGTCCCCCTCCCTCCCAATTCCCATTTCCTGATTTTGGGCTGGCATATTAAACTTTAGAACCTTAATATATGAATATTTATTACTGAAGTTGTAAATTGGGGGATGGGCACTCCTTCACCGTGGCCCTCTTCTAATCTTCTGTATGACTTTCCATCACCCTGTCCTTTTCAGGGACACTATTTTGATCACTGTCAGAGAGTGATTCGGGCTGAATTGCATCAACAACTACAAGTTGCTGGAAGAGGAAAGCTTTGGAAAGGCTTCCTATTATCATTAACTCATAAGAAATTCAAGTACAATTTCTTTTTTTACCCTTTTCACAAGGATAAATTCAGTCCTTTCCCAGCCTTTTTGCATGGGCAGGTTTGGTCTCTCTCCACTAAGGTCTTCATAAATCTACTCTGTTAGACATTTAACTAACACGAAGTCCAGTTATCTCAACCTCCAAATTTAATCAGTTAAAAACCTAGCTGTCTTGGCTCTCTGTTCCAGGACAGTTTTCATAAGTCTTACTAGGCCACTGCCTTTGTCCAGCAGGAATCCACATAATTTCCCTAAGCCCTCTCTCCAGGATTTCTCCACAGGAACTGATCTCTCACATGTTGGGTTTTTGTTGAGCCTGCACTGGCCCCTAGATTTGTGTGCCTCAGGGCTGTTCTCTCCCTGAGTTTCTAACTCTTTGTTCCTTTCTTTTGTTCCTCCCACACTTGGTATTAATTGCTTCAATTAAGCTTCTGGATGCTTTTGCTCTAGGGCATAATTTATCAATTTAAGGGGTTGTGATAAATCAGGGCTAGATTAGCAGGTGAGTGGTAGAGGTGAAATATCATCTTTAGGATTATTAAGGTTTTATATCCCGGGTATTGAGGATAGGTTATTATAGGATAATTGGTTTACATTGTTTCAGCTAGTTAGGACCCTGCCTAAGACCTAACAGAACTCTCCCACTTGAGTCAGGCTGGAAGGAGAAAGTTGATTGGAGTTAGCAGTAGTGTTGCTGCTAGTCAGAGAACCAGAATACCAGGGGAAATGCGGCCCTGCCTAAGCAGAGCAGAGGGACTTCGATGGCATGAAGGACTGAGTACTACCCTACGTAAGGAGGAAGAGGGCAAGCAGCCCACAAAGCTGAATGGGCTGGGACCAAGAGAAAGAGAGTGGATCCCTTTGACATTCCCATCTCTCTCTCACTGGGACTTGAGCAGAGCCCACAATGCCCAAGAATAGGGACAAAGGAGGCACCTTAACACACCTCACGAAGAAAAAATGCAGGATTCACCACAGCAATCTCAGCCATTTGGTACAGGGTATGTTGATTAGGAACATGTGTGGAGGCTCTATATTAATCTCAAGAGTCAGTCACTATGTGACAGCATTTTGGCCAATGATTATGGTTGAATTGCAATATGAACTCCTCAAGAAAATGAACTAAGTTTCATATCCTTGTGGATTTCTAATCTGTTACTAAATACTCACACCAATACTGGTTTCAAACAGTGCAAAGTTTTGGCTTCTTCATCTTTTGTTAGACATCTTTTAAGTAAGTGTGTGAATTCAGAATTGAGAACCCCAGACATTGAAAAATCATGTCAGGGACTAAAAAAAAATTGAAATTTTAATAGTAATAAGTTTTGGATACTTTATTCTTGTGTTTGAGTCTTTTGGGTGTCAGTGTTCAAGCTTGTTTTCAGAGTTGAGTAACCATATGATTTTAGGAACAGGGATTTTAAGAAAAACACGCAAGTATCACAAGGTGTGATGAAATCATGAATTGAATTGGCAGCACTGTTTCAAGCTGTGCCAAGGGCCTTCTAATCATAGACAAACTAAACAGCTGTATAATGTGGCAGATTTTTGGAAGAAGGATTTGTTTTTATATGTTCATGGCTGCTGCTGGTACTATCCCTGTCACAGGCACATGTGTTGCCTTCAGCCACCATACTCTCAACCCCCTCGGCAGAACTCTGCATACTATACTATACAGCCCCCACCCACTCTGCATAGATCTCCACTCATTGTACCTTATACCTCTTTCCAGTGGACCATGTAGCCACTCACTGGACCACAGAAGTCTGATCACTGTACTACATAGCCAAGCCCACTGCATAGAGTCCTACTGATTGTACTGTATATCGCTTCACAATAGGAGCAGCACAATGAAGTTTTATCAAGGGTTAGAGATTGTTTTGAGGAGAACATAACATAAGACCGACCATGCTGGGTCAGACCAAAGGTCCATCTAGCCCAGGGTTCTGTTTTCTGATAGTGGCCAATGCCAGGTGCCACAGAGGGAATGAACAGAACAGGTAATCAAGTGATCCATCCCCTGTTGTCCATTCCTAGCTTCTGACGAACAAAGGCTAGCGACACTTTGAGCTCTGCCCACTCAAGATCCTTAACTGGAATTGCATTAAGAGAAAGTTGTGATTAAGCACGCTCCCAAGTTGATTTCCCTTTTCACTTGGCTCAGGAAGCCTCTCTCCAGTGTGTTTTGTCCATTTATTCTTGAATGAAAGGAGCTTCCATTAACTTTTCTTATGAGGTGTCCCAAAAAAGTCCAAATGATTCCAAGGTTTCTATGACTTGTTGGATGGGCATTACATGAAATTGTTGTATATTGCCTGAGACATAGAGAATTTGCCATCATGCTGTTTGTTGAATGCTAAAGATTGAATCGAATTTGTGGGTTGAGAAAAGGAGATGCAACTCTTTGGAACGGAGTGATAGCGTCTGTTTTAGTGTTTTAAATGTCTTTTCGTATCAGACATCACAAGTTGTCTTTGGAGGACACCGTTAGTGGTTTGGTTTAAATTACTGATTCATTGGACACCAGATAACTTGGCTTAATCAGTTCATTAAATCAGCACCATCAGAGAGATTTATATATTACTAGTCTTGAGAACAGTCTTGGTGTAGTTCAGTTTTTAATGTGTCACAAAATACGAGCTTAATTACTTGTTTGTTACAAATAAGAAAATTCCATTGTATTATTTCAGACCTTACTCTTTTTAAAATCTTGTTTCATATATATGTTCAGCACACAAAGATGTCTGTACCAACCATCCTTAGCATACTGTACCAGCCATACACAAAACACTTGATTTTTGGCAAGCCTCAATTAAACATGTATATTTGTGATACATTATGTACATATGAAGAAGCGAGGTTATGGATGTGTACAGTTTAACTACTAGTATATTTCCAGAATAATGTGTAGCAAGAATACAAGGCATAGTGGTCATTTTTTATATTGGTTAACTTTGCTGTCTTTGGGAAATGGATCTAGCATCATGAATCCATTTGCCTTTCAAATTTTGTTTGTGGCTCGTTTGATCTAGGTTACAAATGTTTGTTCTGCATCAAAGGTTGATCTCTACGCTAGTTTTTACAAATATCCTCAGTGCCTGAAGATAGTTAGCAGTCACCAAATTCATGGTAAATGTCTAGTGTAGACAAATGACTCTGGAGGGCATTCTGCACCAAAAAATTAAAAGATCTGTGTACAACATTTTAAAATTCTGCCAATTTTATTGGTCAAATAAATGTAGAGGCTCCACCTTGGCATTGAGGAGCACAGGCCATTGGCTGCACAGAGATCATTGAGCAGCGTTCCAATCACCTTTTTGGGACATGGACTCAGCAGCAAAGCTGCATCCAATCCTGATACAGTGCAAGGATCGTACCTGCCTCAGAAATACCCCAGGGGCCTACACCTCTGCATAGGTTGGCAGGCTCAGAAAGACAGGATCCAAATCTGGAGCAGCTTAATATCTGGTTTTGGGTTCTGTATGGAGCAATCTGAGTGTGGGTGGCTTAGTGGGGGATCTGGATGCAATGGTAATAGGAATCTGCAGGAGGATACAGGTGAAGGTGTTTGGGGATTAACAGGGTGGGCCTGGGGCTATGTTTGGGGGGGATAGAGCTCAGCGGGGGGCTTTCTGGGTATGAGGAACTCTGGGTTGGATATCCAGGTGCAGATGTTTGGGGCTTGGTGGGGGTGGGGATCCTGGTGCGGGTGACTCATTGGGGTGATCCAGGTGTAGGAGAATGAGGCTCCTGGAGAGGGGGTTCTGAGTATGTGCAGTTGGGTGAGGCTCAGCAAGAGGGTCTGAGTATGCAATTTGGATGCATGGGGATTGGGTGGATGGAGCAGCTTCCTCAACAGGTGTCCCTCCCCCTGCAGCTGAGGACCAGTGGGTGTAGGAAGCGGGTGGGAGGGGAGGCTTCAGAGCTTCCTAGAGCCAGGGGACAAATCTGGGTGTGGGTCTAACTTGGTCCCAAATGTAGTATAGTGAAAGAGGGAAATTCCATCATCCCTAGCCCAGATATGACTAGCAGGTAAGCCTGGCACAGGGTAGGAGCCACCAGCCAGATCTTTCCCCATCCTGCTCCTGCCCCACAGTAATTAGCCTTCTGCCAGCTGCCCTGGACATCCAAAACATACCACTGGGGAGAGTTGCACGATAGCTCTTATGGCTTCCTTTTAATTTTCTGTCACTTTTCTGCAGGGAAGAAAAAATATCTGCAGGGGACATACATTCTGTGCATGCATAGTGGAATAGAATTCCCCCATGAATACTAAATGGGTAGTAGAAGGAAGATTTTTTTGAAAGATTCTTCTCGTATGGTCGAGTCCTTACCTTGTGAGACTTATGTGGTTATGAATATTCTTGTTTTTCTTGGACATATTTTCTGGTTCTAATCTAGCAGTTACTAGCTGATGAGATTAACAATTTAGTTATTTGATTCTGAGCATTTTTGCTAGGAAGCACCAGAAAGATTATTAAAGGATCATTTGGAAGCAGTTAACTAACAGTTTCTACTACTGAGGTATAAATAACATCCCAATAATAATTGGACACATTTAGTGTATATGCGTAAAATCATCTCTCAGACAAGTATCCCCATTCAATCTATATATCTTTTTTAACTTTCATAATGGAAGGTACCAAAACCATGAGTAGTATCTTGAAGATTTTCATCATACTGTAAATTAAATTTGTTGGTTTTGTATCAGAAATCAGAGCCCATTGCCTAGGTGTAATTTGTTCTAATATTTTTTCACATAATTTTGGAAATTTGTTTCTTTAAGAAAGTGGTTAACTCATCTAAAGACTCATATAAAGTCCAATAATGCTGATATACTCGAGCTCAGGCTGCATGTCTAGAAATAGCAGTGTAGACATTGCTTCACAGCCTAGAGCCTGAGCTCTGCAGCCCAGAAAGGGAAGAATGGGGGTCTCAGAGCTTGAGCTGCAATCCAAATGGTAATGTATACACTGCTACTTTGAGATATGCAGCCCAAGTCAGTTGACCCAAACTCTGAGACTTAGTGCTCTGGGTTTTGCTTTGCAGAACAGACATACCTATGTTGACTCAAACTACTGACTTCCTATAAAACCCTAAATATACAGGCTTTTAGTTTGCTCTTTCTAAAAAAAACTGCAAAACACAGAGCTAGATGTATAAATAGAATAGACAGCTGCCAAAAATGGCATGATTCTCAAAAGAGCTGTCTTGTGACAGACTCTCAAATGCCCACTTTCCTATCCAGAGGATCTTTTGTTGTTAAAACTCCATAAGAATTTCTGTCTTGTAGGAGCAAAACATAATCATGAAATCTACTTTAGGGAATGAAAACCATGACCACTTGGTTCTGCTTTTCAGTGTGAAGTGGCCTATAAAAGTCCTTGGGAATGTGCTTGAAGACTTCTGCCATTAGGGTTCACCGCAATCCGTGATAATAAATAGGGCCAATATTTGCTAAAATCAGAGCCAAACAGTCATGGTTTTTGCAGGAGGTATCCAGCAGTGTTCGCTAGATCATATTTTATTGTCAATTTAATCTGCCTCTGACTTATATATTTCTTCCTTTTTTACTCATATCCTAAAGAAAACTGCTTGTCATGTGATTTTTGTAGTCATCATTGCCCTGGACTGTACAAGATGGGATTTTTACCCTGGTCTGCTGATGCTCTCCCAAGGCATAAGAGAGTCTTGTCTAGGCCAAGTCATTCTTCAGCGATGCTCAATTGCCTCCAAACTCCCAAAGTCTCTTAGCTTGGTTTGAGAGAGAGCTACTGAAGTGTGTCATTAAAAAAATGAGGAAAGCCAACGCAAAGCATGTTATAGCTGACAAGGAATATTAGCGATAGCAAGAAGGGGTTCATTAAATGTCAGACAAAAATGAAAAATCCAGGAGGGCGTGGCTCTGCTGCTCACTGGAGTAGATAAGAGGGTATGGGAAGATGTTAGGCAGAGCTGCTCAGTGCCTACTTCACTTGAGTCTTCTCACAAAAAATGTGACCAGATGATTAGCAAAGTTACTACAGAGAATAAAAGGGAAGGGGTACAGATCGGGATAAGTGAAGAACCCACCGGAGATCTTTTGACCAATTTGAATAAATTTAAATCTGTGGAGCCTGATGCTATTCATCCAAGGGTAATGAAGGAGCTAGATGATGAAATCTCAGACCTGCTGGCAATAGTATTTGCAAACTTATGGATGGCAGGAAGGTCCTGGAAGAATGAAGAAGGGCATTGCATTAATCTGTCTTAAAAAAAGGGGGGGGGGGGGGGGCGGAGGAGCTGGCGTTTGATACCTGAGACCCTATTAGAGCAATGTATCATACATTCAATTTGGGAATATCTGGAGGATGAAAGGCTAATCATTAGCAGTCAGCAAGGGTTTACTAAGAATAAATAATGTCAGGCCAACCTGATTCCCTTCTTTGACAAGATAACTGGTTTGGTGGATGCGGGGAATGTGGTGGACATAATATATTGGACTTGAGCAATGCTTTTGATGCAGTTCCATCTGGCATTTTGACAAATAAGCGGTAGAAATATTGGCTCAGAATCACTGCCAGTAAGTGGATATATAATTAAACAACGGCAGACAAACGGTAACTATTAATGGAATGATGTCAGATTGTATGGCCGTCTCATGGGGTTCTACAGGGACCTGTTCTGGGCCTAGTGATAGTTAACATCTGACTTTATGATGTTACTGATGAAACTTGCAAATGACACAAAGGAAGGTGATGTTACCAATACTTTGGTGGATAAAGCTAAAATTCAGAGGGATGTTGATAAACTGAAGAATTAGACTATTGACAAAATTAAATTTAACAAAGATAAATATCAGGCAGGAAAAACACCGCAGCAGCCCAACACTGTGGCATTTAATTTCAGAAAGGGGAACTACACAAAAATGGTGAGGTTGGTTAAAAATTAAAAGGTACAGTGACAAAAGGGAAAACTCTGAAAGCTGCATGGAAAGGTTTCAGACACTATAATAGCGGTTCAACTTAAATGTATACCCCACTTAAAAAACACAGTAAGAGAGCAAAAATAGTGCCACCATAGCTTAACATCCAAATAAAAGAAGCAGTGAGAGATTAAAAAGGCCTCATTTGGAAAGTGGAAGTTTAAATCCTAGTGAAGAAAATAAAAAGGAGCATCAACTCTGTCAAATCAAGTGTAAAAATATAATTAGGAAGGCCAACAGAGAATATGAATAACAGCTAGCCAACAAGTAAAAAAGTAATAGCAAAATATTTTAAGTACATCAGAAGCAGGAAGCCTGCTAAACAACCAGTGTAGCCGCTAGATGATTGAGATGCTAAAGGAACACTCAGGGACAATAAGGTCATTGTGGAGAAACTAAATTAATTCTTTACATCTGCCTTCAGGGCTTGAGGGGGTGAGAGATTCCCAAACTTGAGCCATTTTTATAAGTGACAGATATGAAGAACTGTCCCAGACTGAGATGTCATTAGAAGAGGTTTTTGATCAAATTGCTCAACACCAGGACCAGATGGCATTCATTTTAAGAGTTCTGAAAGAACTGAAAAGTGAAATTGCAAACTACTAACTGTCGTTTGTAACCAATAACTGGTTGTACACCATGGCTGAAGCGAACTAGCCATACTGAACTGGCCAAATAGACACGTGTCTAGCATTTTGGACACCACAGCTTTAAATAATCTTTGGTACCAAATGATTGGAGGATAGCTAATATGATGTCAATTTAAAAAAGGGCTCTAGCGGTGATCCTGGCTTTTTAAAGTTGGTAAATCTAACTTCAGTACCAGGAAAATTGGATGAATCTGTAGTAAAGAACAGAATTGTCAAACACAAATGAACATAATTTGTTGGGGAAAAGTTAACATGGTTTCTGTAAATGGAAAGCCTTTGACAAAGTCATTCACCAAAGGCTCTTAAGTAAACTAAGTTGTCATGGGATAAGAGGAAAAGTCCTCTCTTGGATTGATAACTGGTTAAAAGAAAGGGGGGGGGGAACGGGTGTAGGACTTAAATGATCAGTTTTCATACTATAGAAATGTAACTAGTGGTATCCTGCAGGGGTCTGTTTTGGGATCACTCCTATACAATATATTCATAAATGAACTGGAGAAAGGGGATAAAACAGGTGGCAAAATTTGTAGATGATACCAAACAGCTCAAGATAGTTAAGTCCAAAGCAGACTGTGAAGAGCGTCAAAAGAATCTCACAAAATTAGGTGACAGGGCAACAAAATGGCAAATTAATTTTAATGTTGATAAGTGCAAAGGGATGCATATTTGAAAACATAATCCCAACTATACGTATAACATGATGGGGACTAAATTAGCTGTTAACACTAATGAGAGGGATCTTGAAATCACTGTGGATAATTCTCTGGAAACATCCATGCAATGTGCAGCAGCAGTCAAAAAAGCATACAGCATGTTGGGCATCATTAAGAAAGGAATAGAGAATAAGACAGAGAATATATTGCCTGTATAAGTCTATAGAAATCCATGGTTTGCCCACATCTTTAATACTGCGTGCAGATATGTTCACCTTATCTGATAAAAGATATCTTGGTACTGGAAAAAGTTTAGGAAAGGGCAACAAAATAGTTAAGGGTATGGAATGGATGTTGTATAAGGAGAGATTAATAGCACTAAGCCTTTTATCTTGGAGACTAAGGAGGATATGATAGATGTCTATAAAATCATGACTGGTGTGGAGATTGTAAATAAGGAAAAGTTACTTGCTTTTCCTACAGCACAAGAACTAGGGGGTCACCAAATGAAATTAATAGGTAGCAGGTTTAAAACAAACAAAAGGAAGTTTTTCTTCACACAACACCTAGTCAACCTTTAGAACACCTTGTCAGAGGGTGTTGTGAAGACTAGGAGTTTAACAGGGTTCAGATAAGAGCTAGATAAATTCATGTTCCATCAGTGGCTATTAGCCAACATGGGCAGAAATGATGTCCCTAGCCTGTTTGTCAGAAGCTGGGAATGATTGACGGGGGGGAGTGATCGCTTAATGATTCCCTGTTCTGTTCATTCCCTCTAGGGTATAATCTCCACTAATTTTAATAATGGAGTAAGAGAGACACTATAATGTTAAAACTCACTGATAGTTTGTGCATATACATTTGAAGGTTTTTTTCATTTGGCTTAATATTTATATTTTCCCTTTAGACTTTAAAGTTTCTCCATCAGCAGAAGTTGAATATTCTTTTGCATATTTCTATGAAGAATTGGCCTCAAAATGCTGCCACTTCCTACTGCTCTCAAAGGGTATGTCTACACAGCAGCATTGTTTGGAATAACATAGTGCACGTCTACACAGCAAGCCATTATTTCAAAATAATTTTGAGATGGAAGACTTCTTACTCTGACTTCTGTAGACCTCATTTCACGAGGAGTAAGGGAAGTTGAAGGAAGAGTGTTCTTCCTTTGACTTTCTGCTGTGTAGACAGCATCAAATGCTGAATAAAGGTATTTCAACTTCAGCTACGCAATTGACATAGCTCAAGTTACGTATCTTAATTCAACTTTTGCCCTGCAGTGTAGACGTACCCAAAGGTACTTAGGCCACATATTGCTCTTAGCAAAGATAAATGTTGTCTCCATTCACCTTCTCCTCATGATATTCTTTTTGGTCACAATAAGTGAACACAATCTTCCCGGTGGGCAGCTGAGCTTCACTATTACTGGGAGCAAAAAGAGGTGAAAGAGGGTGTCTTAATTGAGGACAACTGGAGGCCTCAGTCCCATTGAGAACATTTGGAGATAGTGCTCATTATGGAAGAACAGTTTTCCATGTTTGTGTGAAGATTTTATGGACCATTCTCTGTTGACGCATAAGGTTTGTTATCCAAAATTCAGCAAAAAAAGGGCTACTAATCCCAAATGTTTTTTTTTTAAACTACTTGCAACAGATGTATTTAACAGGGAGATCAGGAGGGACAAGGAAACTACATATGCCTGTGACACAGGAATGCGAGAGAGGAAAAACTGATGAGTGTGTGCAGGGGAATATGAGGAATACTGTGTTGTGTGTATGGAGGGAAACATAGTGGATGTAACAGGATGGAGACTGTCTGGGTTGTACACACATGGCAGAATGAAGAAAAACAGGAAGGAGGGGAAAACTGAGTTGTATGTGTGTAATATATATCAGGCTGGCCTGGGCACTACAGAGAGTGTCAGATCAGGGTAAATTGCTCAAAACTAAGGCTACTAAAGCCCAAGACTGGAGAAAGAAAGAAAAGGTTGAGAGTGAGATTGTTAAAGAGAATACATCACATACACCAATCCCAAGTTTTTCATAGAAACATAAAATACTAGGACTGGAAGGGACCTCGAGAGGTCGAGTCCAGTCCCCTGCCCTCATGGCAGGACCAAGAGTCTTTTGATGCAGACTCTTAGCAGAGATGTAACAAACTGCCAGCTTGAAAGTCTTTGGTGTACATCCTGTGTCAGGATGGGTCCACAGATCCTTCTGGGCCCTCTGTCCTAACCAGGTGTGCTTCTGGAGCAGAGGGCAGGAGTGAAGACCAGATGAAGGTACCCTCGTGGTACTTTTATATTTTTGTTACTTTCCAAACTGGAGCTGATCACATGATCAAGTGACCTGTGTCTGTCTTTCATGCAAGTAGCAATGATGTACTTGTTGGTCTGCAGGTTCCCAGATGGATTCCTCAGGTGTTTATTGGCAGCCTTTGTCTTTGAGAGTTTTTGTCTATGCAGCACTGCTAATTAGCATAGCCATTCATTGGATAACCATTTCTCACAATAGTGGTCGAGGCCTATTGCTCTCTTCCAGACAGCGACCATTTAAAATACAAGTACAGAGCCCATATCCATAATTTTATATATAAAAATCATACAAGTATATGAGTAGTATACATAGCATCAGCATAGCATAAGCTTTCATTTGACATCACACATGGCCCACTTTGCACAGAATTTGGGGCAAGCACATAATGGTGGTGCAGTGACCTGTCTGCTCATGTTAAAATCCAATAATGTGACAGCATGCCAGCTATTTGACAAAGCAGTGCAAATGTAAAGTAGCTATAATCACAGTTTTAATAGCTTAATATGCTATGGCTACTGTGTGATGCTATAGAATGATGTAAAGCAATCAGAGCATACTGGTAAACCTGACCATAAACTTTTTTTATGTTACTATCATCTCCAAATCATTATGAATCACTCTACACAGTGTTTATGACATTTTAATTCAAAAAAGAAAATTCCAAAATAAAAACTGTTAAATAGGATTACAGTTGAGTGTGGTTTTTTTAAATCTAGAGTAAAATATATTACAGAGATGTTATAATTTTGCCCAAACTAATATATATTATTTCCTGATATGCAGAGTTAAGGAAAGACCTAAAACAATCTAAACACATTAATGTATTGAATAAATTCACAATTAGGGCATCCAAAGAACTTTAACTATGCCTTATAGTGACACTATGAGGGAAAAAAATTTAATGTGCAATTACTTTGAATTTATCTGGGACTAAAAACCCTAAATACTTTAATTATAATCACATAGTTATTGCATGGTATTGCTACAGAAATGAAATATTTACAAAATAAAAGTTTTTCTATGATTTGCCTAGAAGATATTCTTTCCTTGAATCCCAGCATTATTTGCACCTCCTGACTTTAAAGATGCCTATATTTACTTTTCCAAAAGTAAGGCACTCATTGAATGATATTGCTCTCTTCTCTGGCCATGAAAACTTGTTACACTAATATTTAGAACTATGGGAATAATTCTGCTAATAAGGGAAGAATACTTAATACACACACTTTTTTCATTAAAAATAAGGAAAATTTCCAACAACTGTCATGGTTATGTTTGTAATACAGATGGGTTTAAAATGCTAGGAAAAGCAACTGTAGCTGACATAAATGTGGAGTATGTATTTCTACAAAATAATAAATAACCCCCACTATACTGTACTCCTCCCTCTTTGTGGTGGTGTTCTTTCCCTCCTGCCCTGCCTTCTGTGGCACGTCTTGATGAATTTTTGTGTGTCCTTTTTCCAGCGTTTTTCCTTTAAGTTCACGCTCCTTGTACTAACTAGCTCTCTTTATTACTTACTCACTCTTTTGTTCTGACCATCCTTTTCCTTTTTCACTTGTCTTCAACTTTTTTATTTCCTATTCTACCCTTGTTATCAAGGTACATGAGCAGCTTTTGAGGTTTGTGAGCTGCTGAGCCACTGAGTGCTGGAGAAGAGCAACTAGAAGAGGGTAGAGGTGGGGAAAGGACTCTTGTTGGCTAAAATCAGGAGCATTACGCTATCCTGTGGAGCCCAGAACAGGAACTATGTGATTTTTTTTTTAAAGGGGACTGGGTAAAATAAAACATCACTCTCCATACTGGAAGATGAGGCCCTAGACTGCAGGTTCAGATGGAACAGATTGGCAGGCTGAAGCTCACAGAATGCCCTTGTTGCTGTGTTATAGTATGCTTAAATAATGTGGCAGTTAAATACAAGCTATGTCAGTCAATTTTAAAGTTGCTTAAAATGCAGATGGGATTCTTCAGCCAATTATTTAGTTACAGTTATTAATAAAATTAGCAAATATGTAATGTCAAAATGTGTATATAAACAGGAAAACTACATTAAAAGAACATCAGGGTTGCAAACTGAAGAGCTCCAATAGTAGACAGTGCAGTCTGTCTTTGTCCTTGTGTGCATAAGCATTGATAGTATTTAATTACACATATGAACATAGGAAGGATCATACTGGGTCAGATGAAAGGTCCATCTAGCCTTGTATCCTGTCTTCCAACAGTGGCCAATGCCAGGTGCTCCATGGGGAATGAACAGAACAGTTAACAATTAAGTGATTCATTTCCTGTTGTTTGTTCTCCAATTCCCGTTACTCATTACCAAGTTGTTATAGTTTATTCCCAAGTAAAAACACAAATACACATATTGGAGAGAGGATGAGAGAACAAACATGTTAATTATATTGCTTAATGTACTGCTGGAAGGTGCTCATATACCACTGTGATTAGTGCAGTATAAGATCCTGTGCAGAATACAATAAGCAGGTGTGGATGTTCAAAACTTCTGATAATCAGACTCATTGTCTCAAGCTGAGCATCCAGAAAACAATAATAAAATGAGTTAGTAACCACCTGTGAGAAAATGGGTTTAAGTAATTTTTCCATCAAACAGGAACTCTGTGACACAGCCAGGGATTAAGTGCATTTCTTTAGAATGGTGGCGATCTGCCTTACCATGAAACCATCCTTTATGCAATCTCCTGACTGACTTGTTCGTCCCTTCCAACTTCTGCAACAAGTAAGGCAGGAATTGTACTGACAGCTGTCTCATCTACATAACCTAGGTTAATTCCTGGAGCAGAGTCCATCCTGCACACTATAACATGCCTCTGTAGATCATATTCAAGGATTGAACACTGGTTATTCAGGACCACAATATAGACCCATGCCACATGCACTAAAAATAAGTGACAATAAGTGGCTGAAACAGAGTTATTATTTGCTGTGGACCAGTCATTAGAGGAATATGCATAACACACTGAAACAGCAGGTTACACCAGTATGAGTAGCCCCATGTTATAGATAAAATGGCTAAGTATATAGATTTGACTAATTCTTTGTTTGAGGAGCTGTTTGTACCATATTGGAAATCTGGAAACTGTTCAAGACTGTGTGATTTCTCAGTGAGATGTGAGGCCTTGATCAAGAATACCAATTCAGAATTATTACCAGGCAGTAGAAGAAAAAGTGGTATGGAATTAATATTTACCTCATGCCCCGTTCAGTGCACTCTCATGTAGGCCAAAGGCTTCTTTGACAGACAGCAGGAAGAGGATAATCTGTTCATTCTATGTCCCTCTTGGGGGTGCCTGATGTGTGACCTACTGAAGTGAGGGCAGTACAAGCTCAGTGTTCAGAATGTTTGGAGTTATTGGTATCAATTTAAGATCAGCTGAGGAAAACACAAGAAATGGTGAATTTCTACAGGTCATTACCTGTTTACATAAAGTCAACAAAGGACATTATCTTAAAACCAGAACTGTATCACCATGCCAAATTTCAAAGACTTGTTTCAAGTCAAAATAACACTAAACATTTTTGTAATGACAAGTGTTAGGCAACCAAAATAGAGGGGTCACTTCTACTCCCTCTGTAATAAGTCTCAAAAGTGAGAATCAAGTTGGAGTGTTTCTTCAGAGAACAAAAATTACAGGTAAATATTTTCCTTTTGTGCCTATCTGATTATAGCTATATTTCAGTAGTGGATGAAATCATCCTTGTTTGTAGTTAATATATCTATGTGAACCATTTGAGAGCCTGTAAAATAAGACAAGACATGCATTTAAAATATTGGTTCTTTCCCTCTAGGTGAGTATTAGGATTTTTGGGAAGTTTTATCACTATCAAGCAGCAAAATTTGTATCCTTGATAAACAAGAAGAATCACAAACATCCCAGTGAGAGATTTTAAGACCTTTGGTCTGAGCCTGCTAGTATCCTACTTTGGAAAGAAAACAGTACCAAATTCACCAAGTAATGGACTTGAACAAGAGAGTAGTTAGTTTTAGAGTTGATTAAAATTTTTAGATGAAAATATTTGTTCATAAAAAACAGCAACTGAGAACAGTTCTGCAGAAAATTTTTTTTTTATTTACATTTAAAATTTGTTTTAAACGTTAAAAAATTGGGGAAACTGAATTTTTGATCATTTACAAAGAGTTTTGTTTTGAAATTGTGGAGAAATGTATACTATCTAATTATTTTTCAACTAGAAAAATGACAAATTTAAAAAAAATTAGAATAATAGTTTTTTGAGTAACAACGATGAGGAGTCTTATGGCACCTTAAACACTAGCAAATTGATTTGAGCATTTGTTTTTGTGCGCAGGAATCCACTTTGTCAGGTAGATTAATGTTTATTTTTTACTTTATGCTTTTCAAAATGGTGTTGATTGACTTCAAAAAGCCTTTGGGATTTCTGAATGTGGCCACCCATCCAACTAGATAGATTTTTGTAACTACGTCGAAGTATCAGTGGTCTGCTCCTCTGATATCTTCTTTTCTTCCACGTGTTCAGGTGATTAGTGACTTTAAGCTTTAATAAAGTTTTAGAACATGAGTTTCTTCTTTAGATGCTTTTTAAGGCTGCTGCTATTTAGGTTTTAAATAAATAAATAAAGATCAGTGTTTGAAGTGAGAGGACAACTAAAAGCACTGGCCATCCTCAAGAACTGTTAAGAGACTAGCAATTGACCAGCTGTTGACTGAGCACTCCACCACCTTAAAGTAACAGAGGACTGAGAGAGGGAAAGAGGGTGGAGCCTGGTTATATAATCCTCCTGTCGTTATCTTTTGCCTCCTAGGTTTGTGGTAAGTGGAGGTACAATGCTTTCTGTACGGAATCTTATTTTGTGCAATGGGAGAAATGGGGACTTGACTAACAAAAAATTTGCTTGTCTGATATTAAGGCAGGGTGGGAGGATCTGGTAATACAAAAATGAGCCAGCTTATGAAGAATGTAGGTGTAACATAGTATTACTGGCATGGAGCTACTATACTCACAGTAGCTATTTTGTCCAGGTGGCAGCAGCAGTTGTTGCTTTAGTTCAGGTGCCAGGTAAATGAGTTGTTGAAGTTGAGGTTTGGTAGAGTTTCTCTTTTCCGTATCTGATACATCTTTGGAACTGGGGGAATGCATTACCAAACTTCCTTGTGGGACTTAAGTGAATCACTGAACAGTGAGACATTTTCCTCTGAGTAGTCTGAGAGAGGTCACAGGGTTGGTGTAGAGCAGCAACATTTGTTTATTTGATGGTATTTATTTATAGTTCCTATGCATCTGCCATAAATGGTAAAAACAATTAATAAAATGAACCAGACAGCAGAATACAATCTACAGCCCTCTCCCCACAGATCTAACACCCATTAGAACCCAGCAGCATACGGAAATGGATTTATCTGCTTAAATGAAGCACACAAGATCTTTTATAGGGGAAAAGGCAGTACACCGCATTTATTGAGACTACAAGTTGCATATGCTTTTCAGTCATTCACACACAAACATACACACACACAGTCTTGCCAGACGATGTTATAGTTACCAGTCCAGAGTCTGTATCAATCTAGTGGCCAGCTAGATTGAACACAGGGGGGAGCAGGGCCTTTGTAGGTCGGTCGATCGATCCGATGCTTCTCTGCATTTGTTGGCAAGACGCACCCAAAGTTCCATAGCAAAGCACCCTGCTTTTATAATCCTTTTCTCTGTTGAAATCAGTGTATTCTGCTGTGTCATTCTGTGACGGGAATGTTATCTTGTTGATGTCAGTTGTTCCCAAACATCTCTTGAAGGCTCATCCTGTAATCAGTTGTCTTTTTGGGGATGCCCGCTTGCTTCAAGGTTCGTCAATCTGCCATTCTGCCAATAGTTCAGTCACTCCTTATTATGGGTATGCACTGATGGTTTCTCTTCGCAGTCTGTCCTTTATAGTTTGTCTTCACCCTGCATTCTCCTTTTTGGCCATCTGGTTCTGAGCAATAACTTTTTGCAAAGTTATCTTGACATATTCATACCCTCCTTTTCATACACACAAGCAAAGTTACAAGGGCTCTCAAAGTATTGCAGCACAACATCAACATCTGCATTGGCACAGCAAAGAGAGGAGTTGTAAATCAAGCAATTAAGGCCTCAGCCTTTAATATTCTTAGCCTTTAACATTTTTACAATCTTCATTAACACAGACACAATATGAGATCCTGTTTCTTCACTTACTAAAACTTTAGAACAAGGAAATACAGGAGATATATACTTTATTAAAGGATTTGACTTACTACAATCTTAAAAATGATTATATATTACCTTACATTACTATATTACTAAACCTAAGATAAAAAAATATAAAAAGAATAAAACTTTCAGTTCCAACAGATTCATCTTCTAGCACATCCTGCAGATCAGTTAATCTGGGCTATTTCAATCTGGGTTTAGGATGCTGTTCCAAACCTGAGGTCTCCTCACAAGGAACATTAATGCTAGCCTCCTCTGTTTGAAATCAAGGGGAATTCAGTTTAACTATTTCTGCAGATTGCAGCTGTGCTAGGATGACCCAGAGAGTAGAGGTCTCAAGTATGAAGGTCCCAAAGCCTTTTATGGTTGTAATAATCCCAACAACGTAAATTTTCGGAAACTGATAGAGGCAGCACGTGATGCTATTGCTGACAAGTTCTGCTAAATTGGTAGGCTTCTGCATTCTGTAGCAGCTTAATTAATTATTCAAGGTGTAGCCCCTCCCCCATAGAATACATTGCAGTAATCTAATATATAAAGGAGAATGTTTGTATGTTTGTGCTGTAATAACTTGAACACTGTAAGAGCTACCGCAACCAAACTTTGCATGGGATAACCTTTCCTCCAGAAGGTTTTAAGGTACTTTTGGACCTGATTGGGCCTGAGCTCAACTGTAAAAACCAAAAAGTAACCCGCTGCGCTGCGTTGCAGGGCCACCCCGCCCACCCTAGGTCCCATGCCTGCTGCTGCGGACCCCAATCCCGTCCGGGACTCCCACCGTCCCCCCTGCGAGGTTACATAAGTGACCTTCTTTCCCCCTCGCCCCCAGCCAGCACGCAGTGCCCCGACCCCCATGTGCACAATGGCTCGGGCACCCGCCCTGCCCCCCGCAGCACCTACAGCCCCGGGCGCAAGCTGGGGTGGCCTCTTGCGTGTAACCTCCCCTCCACCTGGGCGTGCATGTACGTACACCCCCCCCTTCTCTCTCTCTCACTCACACCACGCACACACACGGGATGACGTGGACCTATATTTTAATCCCTATAGAAAGAAGTGCGATTTTTCTACCATTCAAAAAAAAAAAGGGCTACTATTTTTCTACATTTTGTTCCTCCGATTTCCTGAGCAACGCCGGTTAACTCCAGCTAGTCTACTATAAAGGTGGCAAAGGCATGGATCACAATAGCAAGGTCCACAGGCAGAAGTATGAGAGTATGGAAAAAATCCCAGAAACTTTCAGGAACCTCTCCCCTCCCCCCCTATTTTTTCTCAAAGACTGTAATGGAAAAATTAGTATTTTAGTTTAAAAAAAAATTAAACTCATGGGAAACATTTTCTTTCAGAATGAACAGTGAAAGAATTTTTAGATTGTTTAAAATGACATAATTATGGCTGCTCTTTAGTCCTTAAAAAATCTTTTTAATAGCTAATTATTTCAAAATAAGTTAAATTTTAAAAGTTTATAATATTAGGCCATTATAATTCCTGTACACTGTAGTCTTATATACCGTATATAGCTATGTAATCCCCCGGGGCATATTATTTACTTTCCTCTTTCATTAGAGGATACTGCCATGTTTACTAGAGGATAAGAATGAGTACAGAGCGTTTTGTGGATAGCAACCTGCCAGCTTCTGATGACTTCTGTCCTGGAACTGGATTTTGACGTAGAGACAATATGAGCAGGTAGGGAGAAGCAGCTTGTACTCTGAAGCTGCTGGTCTCTTGACTAGCCCTGGTGAGAAGCCCACTCATCCCAGGGCCATTGTGTCTCCTCAGCAGGAGTGTGAAACAGTCTGTCTTGCTGGGGAACAAATGTTCTGCTGCCTGCTTGTTTGTGTAGAGTCACTGGGACAGATAGGAAGAGGCCTGTGCTTGCAGGGACTTGAAGTGAAATCTTGATGGGCTGGAATGGATCTTCCCTGAGAGTCTTGATTCTGAGATCTATAGGAGGAACCAATCCAGCCAGCACAGAGGCAATCTTAATTTAATTTTTTCTTCTCCCTCAGCAAAGAGGAAGCATCCATCTTTTAACATATGTAAGTATTCCCACACTGAAAAGGCAGTCTGATAAAAAAGGACCTGTATTGCGCAAAGACTGCCAGATGTTACCAGTATTACCAGAAATATCCTTACATGTATGAAATATCCAGCAGTTATTAAAAATGTTTCATGAGTGAAAAGATAAAGGTCAAGAAGTGAGGTGGAAAATACTGAAAGTGGTTGCAGTTCCAGCACATGTCCTCATTGCAGAGTCCTTCTGTTTCTGTGATATCACTAGGTGGAAGTGATGGTACACTAAATTTCAGCTCTTCAAGCATCAGAAAAACAACAAACATCTCAAACAACTATATCCAAAAGACTTAATAGTGACTTCCTTTGTAGACAAGATGATACTTGAATATCAACAAACATTGACTAAACCCTCTCCAGCAATATGTACTTCCAGTAGTCCATTATCAGTCTCTGAAAACAGTTAGTGGCAGGTAGCATTTAAACTATTAAGACCATCATATAATTTACCCAGCAGATATTCTTTGACTCCATCTCTTCTGAAGCTGGAATAGGAATATGTGATGCCATCTGTGCAATAAAAAAAATAACTGAAGCACCTTGTCAGTACTTGTCAGAGATGGGTAGGCAAATGTGCAGGGAGAAGGAACCATAAGCTTTGTGATAACTATACCTCAACCAGTGTTTTTCGAGAACATTGAAACAGGAGAGAACAGATATTCTTCAATATTTATTAGTAGTGATGTATATGAAATAAGAGAAGATTGCTAGTGGGAAAGAATTGGCTCTGCTGATTGACAATGCCAGTAAGAATGGGACATCATAGTGGAGAACTATCCACATATTGCAATAGGATGTGCATCCCTTGCCTAAAACTGCTGCTTAATGATTTCATGAAGTTGTGCACACTGGAAAAAAATCTGTAACAGAGCAGATTGTTATAAAATATGTAAGAACTACTCATATTGTAGCTGCATCTTTAAGAAGCAAAAAATTAAGTATGTTACGAATAAAATGGTAACTCTACAACTTTCTAGCAAAACAAAATAGGAAAGTGAGGTGGTGATTAAAAATGTATTTAAAAAAAAAAAGACGCTCTTCAAAAACCACTGGTAATCTTGCATAGCTACCTCACTGTAAAACTTAGTTCTCTTGTCTTCATTATTGTGTATTACTTAGCTCATTGTAAACTCCTTCCCCTTTTTGGCAGTGTCAATGTAGCCTCAGAGAGGAAAGTTGGATGACTGATAGAGGGTGAGTGTTAAGGATGAAGTAGAAATGGTTGCCATTACTAATGCTGCTACAGACCAGACATAAATTCTTGTCAGACAATTTCTTTCCCTTCCCAAAGGCTATATTAATAGGCCAGTTTCATTTTAATTTGGATAATACACTACAAAATGGTAAACTATGGTAAGAAGCAGGCATTAGAACAGAGAAACCATTATTAAAAAAAAAAGATTTTGACGATTAAAAATATCTGTGCTGTCTATTTATTTCCTGTCCATGCCCCTAGACAGTATGCCATGAATAGCACCCTAAAAAGAATACACAGTGAAAGTTAGAGAGCAAAGGGCATTAATTTTTGAAAGGCATGTGAAAAACGCACACAAAAATACAGGGAGAGGAATAAAAATGGGTTAATTTTTGGAGTAAGAACATAAGAATGTCTATACTGGGTCAGACCAATGGTCTAGCCTGTTATCCAGTCTTCCTGCAGTAGCTGCTGCTGTGCTTTAGAGGGAATGATCAAAACAGAACAATTAATGAGTTATCCATTCCCTGTCATCCGGTCCCAGTTTCTGGCAGTAAGAGGTTTGGGAACACACAGAGCATGGGGTTGCATCACTGACCATCTTGACTGATAGCCATTTATGGATCTATCCTTCAGGTACCTATCTAATTGTGTGTGTGTGTGTGTGTGTGTGTGTGTGTCTGTCCACATCTCCTAGCACTGAGTTCTACAGGTTGAATGTGCATGCGTGAAGTACATTCTTATGTTTATTTTAAATTTGCTATGTCTTTCTTAGCACGTCTTTATTCACCTTTCTCATACTATTCATGACATTATGGACCTCTATATAGTCTTCCTTAATCCTCTTTTTTCTAAGCTGAACTGTTCCGTTCTTTTTAATCGGTTTTTGTATGAAGGCCATTCTGTACTCCATATCATTTGTCTTGCTCTTCTCTCTTGTCTTTCCAATTTCTTTATTGAGATGGGGGCAAGGAAAAATCCATGCAGTCTTCCAGATGTGGGTGAATTGTTGTTTATGTAATTGCATTATGATCATTCTGTCCCTTTCTTAATGATTCCTAACATTCTGTTGGCATTTTGACTGCTGATGCATATTGAGCAGATGGTTTTGGAGAGCTAGCCACAATAATTACAAGATTTTTTTTCTGGAGTGGTGACAGCTAATTTAGTCATCATGTATGTATAGTTAGGATTATGTTTTTCAATGTGCATTGCTGTGTATTTATCAATATTGAATTTCATCTGCCATTTTGTAGTGTAGTAACCCAGTTTTTAATATCCTTTTGTAAGTCTTCAGTCAGCCTTTCACTTAACTGTGTTGAGTGATTTTTGTGTTGTCTGCAAACTTTGACACATCACTTTTTTTACCCTTTTTTCCAGATTTGTCATCAATATATTGGATAGCACTGGTCTTAGTACAGAACCCTATTGTTTATCACTCTATGCTGTGAATACCAACCATTTATTCCTACCCCTTGTTTCCTATTTTTTATTCAGTATTGATACACAAGAGAATCTTCCCTCTTATTCCATAAGTACTTACTTTGCTTACCAGCCTTTGGTGAATGACCTCATCAAAGGTTTTCTGAAAGTCCCAAGTACAGTATATCCACTGGATCACCCTTAACCATATGTCTGTTGGCATCCTCAGAAAAATTTCCATTTACAAAAAGCCATGTTGACTCTTCCCCCAACATTTTGGAATTAATCTGTGTGTCTGTTGAATCTCTTCTTTATTATTGTTTCAACCAGTTTGCCTGGTAAAGAAGTAGAGGACTATCTTCCTGACTCTGAAGTAATAAGAAAAAAATTGCTTTAAGATTCTGTAATAATGGCATCTCTCTCAAATAAATCTTACCCTTAATTTATGAAACTGGCAACACTGTCTCTGGAGAGTGAATATAGTGAGCCAAGACATTTTTTTCTTTACATGATTGACTTGCGCAAGTATTGCACACTAATAATCTACGATAGAGAAACAAATAGTGTTGGTAACAAGTAGATATTCAGTCTTTTAATCCATTGTTTGTACCTCTGTTATCTCAAAAGGTGATGCTGAAGTCTTGGATGAATTACGTTAACTAGTGGTTTACTGCAAGGATTTTTTTTAATTAAAATGTTTTTGAATATAAGTAAAGAAGGCTGGATATGAAACAAGAAAATGGGCATTACTGAAGTCTCCAGCAATGTGAGAAACAAATTTGTGCTAATTAAGAGAGAAAAGTGTATTTGTATAAATAGTGCAAAGCGAGTTTTTGCTAGCTATGGCGAAATTCTGAAAGCAGCACGTATCAGACAGAATTATATAATGATTGGTTCTACATAGGTACTTCATGAACTATTGTTTTTGTAAAAACTTAAACAATGAATTATCTAGTAGCACTTTAAAGACTAACAAAACATATAGATGGTGGTATGAGCGTTCGTGGGCACAACCCACTTCTTCAGATGACCGGAGAATAATGAGTCCAGATCCAAGGATTAATAAGGGAAGAAGGAATGGGGAGGGAAGAGAAAGGTGAGGGTACGAAGAAAAAGAGAAAGAGTGAGTAGATAAAACTAAAAAAAAAAAAAATGGTCTAGTAGCACTTCAAAGACTAACAAAACATGTAGATGGTGAATAGATACAGTAGTTTAAGAACCATTAGCACCTCCATTTGTTGTTTGGTTAAGTTATTAAAAGATAGAAGATAGTATATAAGTCATCCAATATCCCTGTTTAGACCATTAGCATAAGAATTAAACTTGTAAATGAAATTAAGTTCTAATCCTTCTCTGTGTATTTGGCTTGTGGAATTGGTCTGAAACAAAATGGCAACTTGAAGATCCATTAATGAGTGTCCAGGAAGATTTAAGTGTCCTCCAACAGGTTTTTGTGTGTTGCCTTTTCGGATATCTGATTTGTGTCCATTAATTCTTTCCCATAGAGATTGTCCAGTCTGGCCAGTATACATTGCAGTGGGGAATTGCTGGCATTTTATGGCATAGATCACAGTGGATGTACAGTTAAACGAGCCTTAGATTTGGTGGCTGATGTCATTGGGTCCAGTGATGAAATCATTAGTGTAGATGTGTGTGCAGAGTTGGCAGCAGGGATGGATTCCAGGATGATTATGGTGTAGCTATGTTGCATCGTTACCAGAAATAATTTGTTTGAAGTTAGGGGGTTGTCTGTAAGCGAGAATAGGCCTTTCCCCCAAGGCCTCTGAGCGTGAAGGGTCATGTTCCAGGATAGATTGTAGATTGTTCATAATGCGTTGAAGGGGTTTAAGTTGTGGACTGTAGATGATAAGTGGAATTCTGTTGTTTTCTCTTCTGGGCCTATCTTGAAGTAGTTCATGTCTGGGTACTTTTTTGGCTCTGTTGATCTTTTTTTTTTACTTCTCTGGGTGGGTATTTCATTTTTAAGAATGCTCTATATAGATCCTGTAGGTGTTTGTCTCTGTCTGTGGGATTGGAGCAAATATGGTTATATTTCCGTTTGTAAAAATGAATATAAAGGTTTTTTTTTAAAATATCTTGTGAGTGGAGTAAAGTATCTCAAAAAGTAATGGCTAACAGTGAATCCCCATCAAGTGAGTGTTTTTCTAGTGAGGTCTATAGGGATCTGTACTTGATCCAATGCTATTCAATATTTTTATGAATTATTTAGAATTACATATAAAACCATTACTGGTAAATGTTGTGGATGGCAGAAATATGGGTGGGGTGGTAAATGATATAGCCAGGTCACTGATATGTTGCTTTGTGGTGACTGGCTTAAAGCAAACAATATGTATTTAAATGCTGCCAAAGTCAATAATTCATAAACCTATTTATATATTTTAGAGCATTTGTGCCTCTCTCTGTCTGTCCATGAGCCTGTCCAAGAACTCCTCCTAAACTGTAAGAGCTAGGACCATTAAATTTGGTATGCAGCTTCCTCTTATCCTAACCTAAAGTGAGGTAAGAGTTTGGTTGTGCCAGGAAAACAGGATGTGCCTGGAATGGAATTGTTTTCCATAACACAGAAAGGGAGGGGGCTGATAGGAGAGACAGTTATACTGCAGAATGACCAGTAGGGGCAGCGAGTGCAATGGCCAGATACACTGCAGAGTGATCACAGGAGGCAGCTGCATTACAAAGAGACTGGCCAGGTGGGGACAGGGCTCTCCATATTTCTGGCCCTAGCCTAGGTAAGGGCCCCCTGCCCAAACCCCTCCCCTGACCCTCAACTGCAGTGCTGAAGTGGGGAGGCAGGAAACCCTGCCAGCCCAGCCCCTCAAGTGGACTACTGAGGGCTGGGGCTGGGTGCCATGTAGCCCAGCCCCCAACCCACTGGAGGAGCACTGCCAGGGCTGGGCCACACAGCCTCCCCTAATCCACTTTCTCCCTCTGGTCCTGGCCCCTCACACTCTCTAGAGGAGCTAGTGGCTGGGGCAGAGCACTGCAAACCCACCTTGTGGGCTGTCCCATTGAGTCCCCCACACCTTCCAGCCCCCTATCCTGAGCCCCCTGTCCTGAGCTCACCACCTCCTGCCTCGAATCCTGTACCTTCCTGCCCTGAGATCCCTCCCACTTCTCAGCCTCCATCCCTGAGCCCTTCCCACCTCCTTGCCCTGACTCGGGAACCTCTCCCTGCTGCTTTGAGCCTCCCCACACCCAACCGCTTCCCTGACTCCTGCACCCCCCCACACTGCCATCCCCATACCCTGAAGGTCTTGAGCAACACCGAGAGAGTCTTCTAGAATAGGTATAAAGAAAGCTGGTCACATTCTCAGAATAAGGCACTGTATTCTGGAAAATAGTGATTGAATAGTTAGCAGTCATGAGATACAGGTCATGGTTAGATGGTTCCCATTGAGGACTGGAGTAAAAAGGTGGTATTACCTCTGTGTATATCATTACTGGAATACTGAGTTCAGTTCTGGTGTTCACATCTGAAAAATGATGTTGAAATGTTGATAAGGATTCAGAAGATAGCTACATTAACGATTTGGGGTTTGGAAAACTTGCTTTCCAGTGAGAGACTGAAAGCTCCATCTGTTTAATTTATAAAGTGGCTGGTTATCAGTTGTTCTCCATGTCCACTGAAGTTAGGACAAGAAATAATGGGCTTAATCTACACTGAAGGAGATTTAGGTAAAATGTAGGGGAAAACTTCCTAAATACAAGGGTAGTTAAACTGTGGAATATGCTTTCTAATCTGTTCTTAACTTCCATTGACATATACCTGTCAGGGATGATCTAAGTTTACTTCTTCCTGCCTCAGTGCAGGGGGCTGGACTTGATGACTTCTCAAAGTCCTTTTCAGCCCTCCATCTCTGTAATTCTATCATAAATGCTTATTGTTTGCTTGCACCCAGTTTACAGATGATCCAGATTGCTCTGTCAGTGGCCTGTCCTGTTCAGTATTTATTATTTCCCCAGTTTTTGTGTCATCTGCATATTTTATCAGTGATGGTCTTATATTTTTCAGGGTTATTAATAATTGTGTTAACTAGAGTGGAAACATTAACTGATCCCTGTGAGACCCTACTAGAAACACACTTATTGTATGATTGCTCTAGGCAAGAGCCTCGCAGACGCAGGGGGCCCAGTGGTCCAGCAGCCTCCAGGCTGAGCTCTGGAGGCCAAGAGGGAGGCGGGAAGGGGGCAAAGAGAAAGCAGCCCAGAGGAGGTTGGATCAAGGGGCCCTGCAGCGCGGTGGAGTGTGGCTGCAGCCCTGCGGTCAGAAAACTGTGTGTGTGACAAACTGTAAGAGTTGGACCGGTAACATTTTCTTTGCATATTCATTATTTGCATAATGAATATGTAAATAAAATGTTGCAGATCCACCAAAAGTTTGTGAATGGGTTTTCCAGTCTTCAATATAAGAAAGTTTGGGAACCACTGTGCAAAGAAATAGCAGTGTGGACATTGTGTCCTAGGAAACAGCTTAGGCAGCTAGCCCAAGCTATTGTCTATACCAAACATCCACGGAGTTATTTTTTAGTGCCCAAGGTGAGCTAATGTTTATGTTCCAACTGTAATCTGATCTCACTCTGAAGAATTATCAGCTTTCTCTGTCTCAAGTTTCATCTAAGGGAGTGTGCCCCTGCAAGCCTTCTTGATGCCTTCACATCATGAGACTGCATTTTGCAATGAGAAAATCAAGGGAGTCCGTTCTAATGTGGGACTGCACCACAGTGTCCCCATATGCACTCTCTACAAACAATTCATTTTCTTTCTGCTCATTCATTTCAACAACTCTGGCTCGGGTTGGACTCAGAACGCCATTAGCTGCTTGCTCTAATTTCATCATAAAGAACTGAAGGATAATTCAGAGGACAATGTACGTGCTTTGAAGATTTCCAAACACTGCTATCTCTGATTCATTATGTGCAGTTGCTCCAAGACTGTATAGGAATAAGGCACTGCCTCATTAACTGACTAAGTAGCAATGTTCAAGAGGTTATTTCAACAGTCCAGTGTTTCTTCAAACTTTGGAAAATCAACCCTAGTTAATCCAGGAATTACAGTAGGAGAAAATTGAGGAGGGTTAAAATGGTGTAAAAACAAAGCACAAGAAATTATTTGTGTACCATAAGCAAGAAAGTTACAATAAAAGAATTAAAGTATAAAAAAGATGTAATGTTTATATTATTTTTTCAAATCACTAGGAGTATCTCAAGGTGGCATTTGTTTTGGGATTCTTTAGTCTTCATACATGACAGTTTTAATAATTTTTTAAAAGAAAGGAAATTACTGGACTAAAAAACTGTATGAAGATTGAGAGTATATATTGGTAATCTCAGGATATAAAATATTATAGGGTTGTGATTATTTCAGAAACAAGGTAGTACAAATCAAGGAAAGCTAGAGATAATGAGAGAGACAAAATACATCTAAGCATAAGAAAATATAGAAATGCATCCTGGAGACTCAATAGTGGTTCCATATTTTGGATTTCTGGTGTTGGTAATTTTTGTCCTGTAAATAATTTAAATATATCTACAATGCTTTATATTCTTAAATTACTGATACATGCTTTCTACCTGAACTCTAAACAGATTTTTTTTTGGGGGGGGAGTATAGTAGCATTTTTCCCAGAAGCGTGGCTTCTGTCTTTGTAGATATACAGCTGAGGTCTTTGCAGATCTGGTGGAACTTTTTGCAGAATTTAAGGGTGCTGTTCCTAATGTAATTTACTAAGTTGGAATTTAGATACGACATTTATAGAATGTGAGCAGGATATATGGCTCCATAAATATTCCTGTATTGTTTGTTTACATTTTTCTTCATTTAGTCTGTTAAAATACAGAGTTGTACTCCACTTTAGTGGTGGGCATTCAATCAACTGCACTAAATTGATGCAAAATTATTTGAGTCACTTATATTGATTTTATTTTTCTTAGATAAGTTTAATATGTAAGTGTTACATCATGGTGGTTTTAGTCCTAAATTTGTTTAGCTCTGACAAGTAGTCTTGATGATTAATTCGATAATGGACACTGAATTAGCAAGATAATATTAATTTGCCTTCGCAAAGTGTTATACTCTGAAAACTAGTTGAAAAAAGCATGCGGAGTTCTGTATTTATTTATGTTTAGTTGTAGAAATAAAAAGATGGGGGAAATTCTAACTACCAGTCCTGTATTGTTTCACAGAATAACTGGGCTATGTCTACACTACACAAAAACAGCTGTTTTTGCGCAAAAACCTGGGGAGTGTCCACACCTCAAGCACATTTTTGCAC
>JANRFK010004149.1:166821863-166840640 GCA_030068395.1 Apalone spinifera
GCATCCTGTACAGCAAACAGGAAAACATCAAAAAAGAGCTCTCCCATCTGGAGTGTCTCATAAAAAAACAACCTTCCCCACAAATGGACTTTACTAAACCTCACCGCTCATGCAGTGTGGATGCTCTCTTGCGCAAAAGTACATCCTTTTTGCAATGTGCTTTTGAGGCGTGGACGCACTTTTGAGCAAGAAATTTTTGCGGAAGATCTCTTTTGCAAAAAGCTTCTTGCGCAAAAACCCTGAAGTGTAGACAAAACCGTAGTGTATAAGCAATTCTTCATGAAAAATACTTTGGAATTGATAACCTGCATAAACAACCACAAGCATACACATTATGGAATTTTTGTTAACTTTCCACTGAAAGAATGACACTACTATCTTGATAAAGTACCACCAGGAATGGCTCAGGGGAGGGCATTTTGGAATCATACAACAATCTGGGATTCTCCCCCTGTTGGCATCAGGTTCTGACACGTCTTGTTATGCATATTCTTGTTACCACTACTGCTAGATCAGCTTTCAAACCAATTTCAAATGGCACAGCAATGGAAAAATTGCAAATGGATTGATGAGTGTTGTTTAGAAATAAAGTGGACTAATTATAATTGTTCATTGATTACATCACAGGTACTGTAAGAATTGAAATGTTCAGGAACATGCAAAATGCAGAAATCATCAGGAAAATGACTGAGGAGTTTGATGAGGTATAGTATATACATATTTACACTGAAGAGTTTTTTTAAAACTGGAAATGTAAGATTACAATATATTTTCCTTCAAAACTGCATAATTTTGTTTAATGGGCACTGGGGCTTTTCAGATACCACGAGTTTATTTTAATGGATAAGCAATATCTAAGTACAAGAAACTATACTGCCTGAGAGAAGACATACAGATGAAATGACAATTTAAACAAGTAGAGAAAAAGTTGGCATTAGCACGAGAAAAAGTATATAAAGAGACTAGCAGAGGAATAGAAAGAAAATAATCAAAATGTGTAATTGGTAGTTTCTAGAAACATTAATCAGACACACAAGGACATTTTCAAAAAATCATCCCCGTCATCCCCTGAAGTCAATGATATTTCTGAAATAGGGGTAGGATCAGACACTGGTGGCTAAAGGATAGTTATAGTAAGGGGTCACAAAAGGGAGGAATCTTGCCCCAAGAAATGTGAAGTTATTTTTGCGTCATGGAGCTGTGAATGGAGTTTGGTGTTCTTATATGTAACTCCTTCAGCCTTGATTAGTTTAGATGCTCAGAGTGTGAGGGTGGGAAATCAAATGGCTATTGACAACAGAGAGATATCCAGACAGAATTCTTGAAACTCAAAAGGAGGAGAATCAGTGTTGGAGACGGGAAGTTGAAGAGTGGAGGAAAAGGAATGGCAGGGCTTTTCAAGTGCTTTTCTATAAATAGTTAGGACACTTAAGGTAGGTGTGATCCTTTATATGGGTCAGATAGTAGCAGGCTTTGATCTTTGCCTCAGGAAGTATACAGTAACTCAGTTATGTCAAAATCTGTCTTTTCTTTGTCCATCTTCCTTTCCCTCTCTCTTCCAAACATGAAGTAATATGAAAATGGTTTCTCATAAGCAGGAGACAAGGTGAGTGAGATGATATCTTTTACTGGACCAGTTTATACAGAGTTCTTTTTCATAAACATAGCATTCTGAGGATATTTACATGTATCATACTCCAACAAAATACACAAGGTAATACACACCACAAATGAAATAACACAGATCCAAAGAGATTAAGATTGCATGAGATTAAGTGGAATTTCAGAAGGTAGGAATGTAAAAGCCCTATCAGATAACCAAAAGTTGCAAGCAGTGGCGTTTTCACCACTTTATTTGGGGGACTACTCCATAGTGTAATTCATTTCATTCCCTTGAGGTATTTCCTGATATTCCACTTACATTTTGTTTCTCTAAAGATAGCATCAATACTGCATTTTTAATTGCAGTACTGAGATGTCCAATATGAAACAGAGTCGTTCAGCTGAAGAGTTTTGTAGATTCCTTGTTTGAGCCTTTGAGGTACAGAAGTGTTAGACAGTGAGCAAGGCCATTCTTCTTAAAGTATTTGTTCATGTTTATTCTAATTAGGGTGCACGTGGATGTTAGCCAGAACATTTTCTCCCAAGCAGCTAGTAGTAGGGTTGGTCTGGGCACCCCCTGGAGTGGAGCTGAAATGGCACCTGCCAAACCCCCACCTCAATTCCTTCTTTTGGCCAGTGATGGTTAGCTGGGACTCCCCAATGCTCTTGTAAGCAAGTGCAGCAGCACATTTCTTTCTTCATAGTATATTTGTTATAGTTATTAGTTAATTAGTTTTAAAAAGGTATAGTAGTTTGTTTTAGAATAATTAAGTGGCAGGAATTTCTCCCTCCTCTGTGCTTTGGCACCAGGGCACGCCCAGGTCTCCAGGATTTAAAGCTAGTGGATTTTGTGGTAAGAATATGTCAAAAAGTTGACCCTCACACATCTTGCTTTAAGTATTTGGGAGAAGGGCCTCAGAAAGATAGCCCTGTACATTGAAAGATAGGGATCAGCACCTGAAGGTCCTGTTAATGGTGTCAGCTCTTCTACCTCAACCAGATTGTGTGCTGGTAGACTTGGAACTGAATGGCGCCTTGTCGGCTTGCAGCACACCAGTGCCATCGGTGCACGGGCAAGTGCATGGCCTGTGCACCCAGCTCCTCCTACATTTAAACTGTAGAGCTGCAGTAGGTATAGCTTGTGGACCTGGTGGGAGCTAGGACTGAGCATCTTTCCTTATCAACTAATCATGTAGTTGATGCAAATTTTATCCATTAGATGATTAGTCAGTTACTTGCATCTTAACATCCTTAACGTCCACTCTGGCACCAATGGGGACACTGGTGCTGACATCATTCCCAGCACCATTGATGCTTGTAGCACTGTCACAGTCCACCATCGATAGTCAATAACTTTGGCACCTGCGGTTTCCACTGAACCTGGGCACAGGCAATTTTTCCACTGGTTTCTACCATCTCTTTGTCCTCCCCAATGAAGCACTATTGGGCTCAACTCCAGCCCCAGTCTTGGAGGACAGTAAGGTACTGCAGCAAGTCCTCAGGAGAGTGGCACAAGGCCTCGATGTGCAGACAGAAGAAGTTTTGGAGGATACAGATCCAGTGGTAGACATTTGGTCTTCCTTGGTGCCGGGATGAATTCCAGTCTCACTTATCAAATTGATAACAAACACGATCAAGGCCTTGTGGCAAACGCCAGTCTCTATACCACCAACCGGTAAAAGGAATGAAAGACATTACTTGGTTCCATCTCATGGTTTTGAGCATTGATATACTCACTCACTTGTCTCCTAACTACCTGATATGGGGGGGAGGTGACAGGGTTTTCATGGGCCATTACCCAAGAATAGGATGGCCAAGAGATGACCTATATGGACACAAAGTTTATTCCACTGGGAGCTTACAGCATGTGTTGCTTAGAAGATAGAAGTTCAAGGCTTGCAGCTCATTGTTTAAATTTACGGAACTGCTCCCCCATGACTCCAGAGCTGAGTTCTCCGCCCTTGTCGAAGGGGGCTAATGTCCTGAACTTCCGTACAAACAGCGTTGGGTTATGGCCATAGGAATAGCCTTGCATAAGGGTGCACTGCAACAGGCATCTGGTCGCCCTTTGAACTCCAACAGACGATCCAGGGCTCCCATTTGAGGGCAATATCCTGTTTTCAGAGAAAACTGACAAAAAGCTGTATAAACTAAAGGATTCCCACACGACACTTAGCTCATTGGGCCTACATACACCCTCTACTCAGAGGAGGCATTTCACACCCGGTCCTCGGTTCTGGTTATACCTGCCACAAAATCGGCAGGATGGAATAGATTCTAGAGAAGGAATAGAAATGGCCGCAGGTGACAGCCTCAGCAACAGAGCCAAGGTTCTCATTAATCCAAGCTTGCCTGTGGTCATAAATAGCTATTTTGAAGGTACGGTAGAGGGCACTGTACCAGTCGTTACCATGGATCCTTCCTGTTTTGTTTTGTCTTTCCCTTTATCCCATTTTTACCATGCATAAACCAGCATTTCCACAGACTGCTGGATACAGTGCATGATACAGATGGGATATCATGTTCATTTTCCCTCCCCCACTGTCCCTCTTCAGGAACCCTTCTCACAAGGAGGTTCTGCTTCAGGAGGTGCACATACTTTTATATCTAGGAGCAGTGGAGGAGGTTCTTCTGGAATTTTGGGATGAGGGGTTGTACTCCCACTATTTCATAATTTCGAAAGCCAAAGACAGATTCTGGCCCATTCTGAATCTGTACAATCTCAACAAGTTCATAAAGAACCACAAGTTCTGCATGGTCACCCTGGCATCTATTATCCCCTCAGTGGATCTGAACGATTGGTATGCTGCCCTCAGTTAGAGAGATGTGTATATCCACATTGCAATTTATCACCCTCACAGGAAGTAGCTAAGATTTCTGATAGGCAATCGGCATTATCAGTTCACAGTTCTCCCCTTTGGCCTTTCCTAGGCACCCGGAGAGGCATAAGGATCTTGCGCAAAAAGGGGTTTTTGCCCAAAAAGGAAACTTCCACACTGCTTGTTTCTGCGCAAAAAACCCATGCTCAAAAATGGACCAGAAGAGATTATGCAAATGAAGCACGAGAAAATGCTAATCCACCCTTCATTTGTATTGCTTCTTCTGGCGAAGCTCGTAGTATAGACATAGCTAAAGTACATGGCAGTGGTGGCAGCCTTCCTACACAGCCATCACATGCAGGTGTTTCTATACTTGAATGATTAGCTCATCAAGGGCTGCTTCAGGGGCTGGATAGAGGCTCAGGTGACACTGATTAGTCACATTCAACAAGCTAGCCTACTGCTCTCTCCCCAATTCAGAATATAGCGATTATGGGGGAAATCCTAGACTCCACACAAGAAAGAGTGTATCTTCCACTAGAACACTTTCAGAGCATATCCACCATCATTCACAGTCCCACCTGTGAGGCCACTATGTCCTGGTTTTAACAGACAATACAACAACAGTCTATTGTATAAGCAAACCGGGGTGGCATGCTCTTCTCCCCTATGCCTGGAAGCCCTTAGGTTATGGAACCTCTGTGTAGAGCAGTCGATATACATATAAGTAGAGTAACTCCCAGGGACGCAGAACGACTTGGAGGATG
Source organism: Apalone spinifera (assembly GCA_030068395.1). Lineage (NCBI taxonomy): Eukaryota > Metazoa > Chordata > Testudines > Trionychidae > Apalone > Apalone spinifera. The sequence goes on from JANRFK010004149.1 coordinate 166,827,052, forward strand.
CACTCAGCCGCTTCTTTGTCTCGTGAGTGGTTCCTCCCTCCACTGGTTGCCCAGTCAATCTTTTGGAGGTGGGGCTATCCCCACATAAACCTTTTTGGAACTCAGCAGAATCAGAAGTATCAAGTTTTCTGTTCATTCCAGAGCTTCATCCCAGGCTCCTGTGAGGGATGCATTTCTCGTTGTTTGGGGGAAGCAGCTATTGTGTGGTTTTCCTCCCATTCCCCTGATTCACAGGGTACTAAAAATCAGATAGGACCAAGCCCAAGTCATCCTCATAACTCTGGCCTGGGCACATCAACATGGGTCAAGACCCTGCTAAACATGTCAGTGGAGCCCTCATTTATGCTGCTCCCAACTCCGGACCTTCTGTCACAGGATCAGGACTGTCTCCTACACCCCAATCTTGAGTCTCTCCACCTCACAGTGTAGAAGTTGAGTGGCTAAACCCCATGAAACTGTCTTGCTCAGAGCAAGTAATACAGGTCCTTCTGGGTGGTAGAAAACCCTCTACAAGAACTACATATGCTTCAGCCTTGGGCTGAGGAGCACACTTGGGTGATCTGCAGACACAGGGTCTGTGGTCACAGGATGAGATTCTTCTCTACATCAATGTCTAGTTGCTCAAGGCAGTTCATTTGGTCTGCCAGACCTTTCATACTGTTATGTAACGTCACAGTTCTGAAAGACTGTATCACCACAATGTTCTGTATCAGCAAGCAAGGTGGAGCTCATTCATTGCCCCTCTGTCGAGAGGCTCTCCTACTATGAGATTTCCGTATAGCCCCATCCAGCTGGAAGTGTCCTATTTCCTGGGAGTGTGGAACATGATAGCAGATCATTTTAGCAGGTCATTTTGCAATTACAGATGGTTCGTAAACCAGGATGTCCTGCATTCCATCTTCCACAGATGGGGGTTTCCCCAGCTCAACCTGTTTGCCACCAAAGACAACAGGAAGTGCCCCCATGTTCTGCTCATTTGAGAACCACAGCCCAGGTTTCATGTGGGACACATTCATGCTTCTGTGTGGATTGTCTAATGTATGTGTTTACCCTGATCCAAATCATCCAGTGTCCTTCTCAAAATCCACGGGGATAGGGCATCAGTGGTCTTACTAGCTCTGGCATGGCTTCATTAGCATTGGTACACCTCACTCCTGGAGTTACCAGTGGACACCTCAATAGAACTTCCTCTCTACCAAGAAACAATCACTCAGGTTCATGGTTGTCTCTTTGATCTGGCCCTCCATTTCATGGCTTGCAAACTTCATGGCTGAATCCCTTGGTGCTCCAGTGCCTCACAGCTGGTGAATCAGGTGCTTCTAGGCATGAGAAAACCATCCACCAGTGCCACTTACCTTGCTCAGTGAAAGAAGTTCTTGTCCTGGTGCACCCCGCATCGACTAGAGCCATCCCAGGCACCTATTGTGGCTGTCCCGGACTATTTGCTCCATCTGAAGGAGCAATGACTAACAATGTCATCCATCAGGGTTCACCTGGGTTATTTCAGTGGACAAATATTTACCAGCCTCATGGTAACACACTTTCTCTCAAGGGCTTAAAAAGGCTCTGCCCCCACTCATGACCACCCCTACCAACATGGAATCTTAACTTGTTTTTCTGAAGACTTCAAACCCATGACTCCCTCCTCTATATCTCATGGAAGGTGGCATTTCTAGTGGCCATTACATCATGTAGGAGGGTGACAGAGTTGAAAGCCCTAATGTCTGAACCCCCTTACACTATCTTCCGCAAATATAAGGTACAGCTCAGGCTGCACCTAGCCTTCCTGTCCAAAGTAGTGTCCCAGTTCCACATGGACCAGGTCATGTTTCTCGTGACCTTCTTCCTGAAACTGTACAACAGTGCGCATCAAGTATACTCCCTGGACATCTGCAGGATGGTGGCATTCTATGTTGACCGCACAGGATCTTTCAGAAAATTGACCCAACTTTTTGTTGCTCTCACTGAAGAGTCTCCCAGTCTCATCTCAGTGTGTCTCATCTTGTGCCACAGACTGTATCTGTACCTGTTTTGAGCTAGTCAAATTTCCTCCCTCGGCAGTCATAGTCAACAAGAGGGCAAGTCTCTTCAGTTACTTTCCTTGCCTGAGTACCAGTCCATGAGATCTGAAGAACAGCAATGTGGATGTTGGTGCACGCAATTATCATCTATTATGCCATTGATCTTCAGTCTAGAAGTGACACAGCTGTTGGCAGAGTGATTCTCCAATCACTGATTCCTTAACTCCAACCTTGTCGTCTTGGGGAAGATCTTGGAAGTTATCTGATTGGAATTGACAAACAAGCATTTGAAGAAGAAAAAATGGTTACTCACTTTTTTGTAGCAGTTGTTCTTCAAGATATGGTGGTTACATTCATTTCAATACCCACCCTCCTTCCCTTCTGTTAGTGTAGACCGGAAGAAGGAACCAAAGGTGGGAGGGCAGGGAGTTGGGTGGGTAGGATCATATATTGAGTACCATGAAGGCACCACTATATGGGACTACACCAATGATCCAATGAGGAGGGCTACTAGGGGGGGAGGTTTCTGATGTCCGTGCATAAGGCATGTATACACCTAATTGGCATAGGTGTGAAAGAACACATCTCGAAGAACAATATTGAGAGGTAGTTACCATTTTTTCATCTCATAAGGGTGGTGTGATGCTAAATTTGTGTTTGTGAAGCATTCAGATATTCCAGTGATGATCAGCATATAAAAGCCCATGAGGAAATTAGTAATTCTGTCTTGAGAGCAGGGTTTGAACAGTGTGCATGAAACAATATCAAGGAGCCTTAACGAGAAAACAAAATATTGAATAGTTGCTCATTAAATGGTCAACATCCATCCTGTGCTCTGAATAGGATTTTTCTTATGGGAAAAAAAATCATGTGTTCATGTAATCAAAGACTGTATCTGAATGCATATTCAGAGTGTGAAGTAAGGTTGCACATGCAGCCAGAATTCTGGCATTTTAAAGTTTTTGTCTCCTTGATATTGCAACCTTAATAATGTTCTTATAGGTTTTTATGTGCATGTTTCATTTGTAAGGAAAAAATACATTTTTGTTTTGGCTGCCAGGTAATAATTGTAGTGTGCAGCTTTCTTCTCAATACTAACAACTTCTATAAAAATAAGAGTTTTACATCTGCTTGTTTACTGCGAACATTTCAGTCTGGTATGAGAGAAGAGTCCTAAGCAGTATTCTCCTTAAAAAATTTATTCTGCACACAGATAAAAAGATTATGTACACTGAAGCATGTGTGAATATGCACCACTACTGGAAACAAAACCTGCGGGCACTTTGCTAATCTACTGGGCAGCATTTGAATCTCCTGGGTGGCCACATAAGTGCACAGCTTACAGGGAATATTGATCCTAAGGAAATACTAACATTTGATCATGCAATTAAAAGCTGTATGAAAATGCATTCGTACAAGGAAGGAGAAATAAAGCTCCACTGAAAAATTTTAACTTTGATATTGCCTGACTTGTGAGCATTTAACTCTGAAAACTTCAAGTTTCATAGTGTTGTTTTGATGGACTACATAATCACTATGATGTTATGGAGAGATAGCAGTCGCTCTATAGTTAAAGCTGTTACTGAGTTTATATTTTACATGTAGTCCTTTCACTCTGGAGGATAAGAAAGCACTTACAAACTTTGTATGTGGATTGCCATTGAAATGCAGCTATATCTGAGATGATCTGGTTGGGAGGATAGTAAGGGAGAGGTGACTGGCTGCACTGACCTAACGATTTCACGCTCTCGCTCCCACAATGAAATTTGGGTGGCTGAAAAGTGGAACTAGGAACCTGGTTGTGTGTCTTATGCAGTCCCATACTTCAATGATATAGAATCCAGCTGTAAGAGAAAGGCAAATACATATACAAGGAGTCCTCAGACTTTCAAGTATCAGAGGGGTAGCCTCAGACTTTCAAGGCTCTCTTACATTGGACCCCACTTATGACGCTTTTCAATTGACTACCTGTTTTGCTCCTACGATGCTTGCTTTGCCCTTACAATGAAAGCCAGCAGGGAGAATAGCACGTATCACATGCCATGACAGTCAATCACTTATTTTACTGTTCAAGCTTACTGATTGGCTGATCCTGGGGCCCGGAGCCCATCAAAAACAAGCAGCAAGGCTATCCAGCTACAAGCTACCCTGGCCGTGGAAGCCAATCAGAAAAACAACTACAAGGGTGGAATGGACTTTCCAATTCCATTCTGAAAAGTCAATGCATATATGATTTTATGTTTGTTTGAATGCTGTTTATTAAATAAATACATTGATGCTGCTATATGCGTTATCAGTAATTCATTTAGTACAAAAAGCTGAGTTACTCTAGTGAAAACATATCAAGCCTTGATTCAGGAACCAGTCCCTGGCTTTATGCCATTGATTCCTGGGGGGGGGGAAGAGAAGTTTCAACTTCCAACATTTTGATTTACAACTCAGTTCTGAGGAACAAAATGCGTTGTGTATATAACAAAGTTGTATATTTTTGTAGAATACAGATTTGGTGTACAAAGTAGGATTGAACGAGAAACATTTGTAATATAGAATAGTAGCAGGTGAGGCCTGTCGTTGACCAGAAAAAGTCATTTTGCGTAGATTACACTTATAGGAAACTTCAGGGGGTAGCTGAGTTAGGCTGTACAGGATAAACTTAAAAAACAACAAATGGTTTTAATTATTTTGTGATTTGTAACAGTAAACATTTTCTTTGCACTAAAATGATGGTTGAATAGGTGACTCAATTTTAATTTTGTTAGCAAATATTTTTATGAACTCTGATCATAATAGTCATGACTCTTTTTTCCAATGAAGAACAAAAATAATTATTTAAACCTTTCACCCAGCATATTCCAGTGTAAAAAGTAGTGCTTTCTTGCTAATTTAAGTGGTAGGATTATTTATGCAAAATTTGGTATCTGTAGGCAATCACGAAGTATGACTTTATTTTTCACAAACAAATCCACAAACAAATAAACTCTTCGAAGTATATAGTAGATGAATGTTTTCTTTCTTTTCAGGACAGTGGAGATTACCCGCTTACCATGCCTGGGCCACAATGGAAAAAATTCCGATCAAATTTTTGTGAGTTCATTGGTGTACTGATTCGACAATGTCAGTATAGCATCATTTATGATGAATATATGATGGATACAGTGATCTCTCTTCTGACTGGTTTGTCGGATTCCCAGGTCCGAGCTTTCAGGCATACCAGTACGCTTGCTGGTAAGTAAGCACAAAAGGTGGAATTTTCAATATACTTGTTCGTTCAAGACTTTCCCCATTGAATTCAAAGCAAGTTTACTGTTGACTTCCTTGGGAGTAGAATAACACATATACTGAGTGCTTTTGAAAATTACACTCACATTCCAAATATCAAACACATTTTAATTGTACTAAAGTTCAGTTTTCCTAAGTAAACTTACTAATTTAATTTTGTGACCCATAGTTCTTCTGTTATGAAAAGGAGTACATAACACTTGCTTATCTACTTTCTCTATACCATTCATGATTTTATAGATCTGTCATATTTCCTCCTTAGCTGTCTCTTTTCCAAGCTGAAAATTCCCGGTTTTATTAATGTTTACTCAAATGAAAGCTAATAATTTTTGTTGCCCTTTACTGTAACTTTTCTAATTCCAGTATCTTTTTTGAGTTGGGGCGACAACATCTGCATGTAGTATACAAGAAGTGAGCATACCATGAATTTATATAGAGGCGACATATTTTTTGTCTCATTATCTGCCCCTTCCCAACATTCTGTTAGCTTTTTTTTGTCTGTCAGTGTACATTGAGTGGATGTTTTCTCAAAGTGGTAAAAACTAAGTTAGACCCTATCATTTTATATGTTTTGATCATGATTTCCAATGTGCATCAGTTTGCTTTTATCAACATTGAATTTCTTCTGTCATTTTGTTGCTCAGTCTCCCAGTTTTGTGAAAGCACTTTTGAACTCTTTGCAGTCTGCTTTAGATTTAATTACCTTGAATAGTTTTATATCATCCGCAGATTTTGCTACCTCATTTTTTACCCCTTTTTTTCAGATCATTTAGGATTAAATTGAACTATACTGGTCTTAGTGCAAGCCGCTGTTTAGCTCTCTGAACTGTGAAAACTGATAATTATTCCAAGCCTTTTTCCCCCTTTTTAACCAATTATTGATCCATGAGAATACCTACTCTCATCCTAGGATTGCTTGTTTTATTTGAGCTTTTGGTCAAGGACCTTGGACTTATTGATAATCTAGATATACTATATCCACTGGATCCCCTTTGTCCACATGTTTTTTGACCCCTTTCAAAGACTTATAGTAGATTCATGAGGCATGATTTCCCTTTATAGAAACCATGTTGACTTTTCCCTAACAAATTATGTTAATCTGTGTGTTTGACAGCTCTGTTCTTCACTATAGTTTTAACCAGTTTTCCTGGTAATGAAGTTAGACTTTACCAGCCTGGAATTGGCAGGATCATCTGTAGAGTTCTTTTTAAAAATTAGCGTTACATTAGCAATCTTCCAGTCATTTGGTACAAAAGATGATTTAAAGGATAGGTTATATACTACGGTTACTAGTTCTGCAATTTTACATTTGAGTTTCAGAACCCTTGGATGAATGCCATCTGATCCTGGTGATTGATAACTGTTTAGTTTATCAATTTGTTCAAAACCACCTCCGCCTGGGAAAGTTACTCAGATTTGTGACCTACTAAGAATGGCTCAGGGTTGGGAATCTCCCTTACATCCTCTGTAGGGAAGACTGATGCAAAGAATTTATTTAGCTTCTCTGCAATGAGTTTGTTGTCCTTGAGTGCTCATTTAGAATCTCAATTGTCAAGTGGCCCCACTGGCTGTTTTTTTCTGTGACTTTCTGCTTTTGATGTAATCAATTTGTTTTCCTATTGTTGAGTCCACTGAAGGTTATATGCATGCGCCATGCATCCAGAACCAAAGATTTTCAAAGTTGTTGATCTTAACAGGTGCCTTTGCTCCTCCTCATGGTTTCATCTGAGGGTGGACTGGCCATGCCTTCAGTGCCTTCTCTGCACTCCCACCCCTCTTCTTCCAATACTATGGCCTGGATTCCAGCTTCAAAAACTGTATTGCTTGCCCACATTGCTTCTCTTTTTGAATTAAGAGTGCCAGCAGTCTACTGCCTGGATAAGGCACACAGAGCAGCATGCCATCTATAAGTCCATCTGTAAGTCCTTCCTTTCCAGGATCAGGGAAGCCTATTAGAAAGCCTGGAGTCCCTGGGTATCCTAGGATCCAGGCCCAGGAGACCCCCGTACAGCAGTCACCACTGATGTGAACACCTTTCTAATGCCATGCATGCCTTGGAACCAGCAGTACTGAAGGCTAAGGAGAAGTCCCAACATGAGCATAGAAGACACTCACATGGGTATAAGACCAGGTCCCCACAGTGGACTGTTCCCACACACAGTTTCCTCCCCAAGCTGATCCAGATTGGGTGAGATGTTGTTCGCAGAATTTGCTGGGCTGGATTCCCCAGATGTAAGGTAACATTAGGCACAAATGGGACCTGGTGGTGATCTCACCACCCAAACAATCAGAGCGCTCACTGGTACATGCATTTCCTGCTCTGCTCATTCCCATGTGCCTGCCAGACAAGTTGGCCCCAAAGACACTTCCAGGCCCCTCCCACTTCTCCATTGGTGCACCTCTGTCTTCTCCTACCACCCCTGCAGTCTCTCCTTTGCAGTCCTAGTTTTTCCTAGTGGGACCCCTCTTTTCAGCTATACTGGGGATCTTGGGATCCCTACCACTGATGCTACTCAATAGCTCTATTGGTGTATGGAGCTAGCTCCAGTGGTTCTGATTGCTATAACCTTGTCACCAGATGAAGCAAACATTCCTCTTCCTACTCTGTCTGCTGGATGATTTCTGACAATACCAGCACTTGTTTCAGAGGGTAGCCGCAGACCTGGGAATCCAGTGAAGGATGTTCAGGACCCACAGTATTAACTGTTGCACATCCTCCAACCCAAGGGTCACCAATGGTGGCATCTTGGAACTGGTGAGGGCAGTGTGGCATGCATAGGCACCTAAGTGGCAAAGAGGAGATACTTTGTGTCAGCTAAGGGGGCAGATTTTTTTATGCACCCACCCAACCTCCAGTTCTCTAGTTATCCTTGTGGCTAGAGAATGAGCAGGGAAGGACCTACAGAAGTCTACTCGTCCAGATAAAGCAGTGGAGACTGGACCTGTTGGGCAGGAATGTCTGTACACTTCTGCGGGCCTACAATTTCACATTGCCAATTTCCAGGCTCTGCTAACCAAGAACTACAGTAGGTTAGCAGAGTTCAAGGACAAGTTCCCTCCAGAGCACCAGGAGCAATTCCAAACACTGATAGATGTTAGCAGAGGTGGGTCTCCAGGCAGCAGTACTTTGATGCATGTGGGATTGGGTGGGCAAAAACCCAAACTCTGATCATTTGTGGGAAAACTTTAAATCTTTTGTCGGTTTGTCAGAAATAAAATTTCAGCAATGTAAAGTAAATTTCTTTTTTAAAATAAAGGTTTTAATACTTAAATTTAAGTGCGGGGTAGAGAGAGATTGGATGTCTAACAGGAGCTAAGGTATTTTTGACACGGTTTAAGGAACATTTGTTTTATTCTTTTAGTGGTTTAAATACTAGTTGAATTTATTTTATATATAAATAAAATATATTTACAGATAGTATTGGTTTTTATTTAGTAGCATGGGGGAATCTCTCTTCTGGGATTTGCAAGAGCTAAAGTTTTTGTGGGTGGGAGGAAGATAAAAATATAAGAAACAATGCAGGCGTGGGTGGGAACGGATATTGTGGGGTGGGATGAGAGCAGGATTAAAAAATAGCCACGTGCAGGGCTCTACTTCAGCTTGGTTGAACAGAGTTGTTACTCATGTTCATTCTCTCTAGGGTGTCAGGATCTACAGAGACAATTTTCAATGGAGAAGGGAAAGTTATTTCCGGTAACTGGACTTCTTAGAGTATATTGATTCTGGAGCTCCACACTCACTTAGTGACCTTCCTCAAACAGGAATTTTAATGTGATTCTAAGAACTTTGGAAGGACTGTGAGGGTGGTTGGGGCCAGTTTCTTTTATACTCTCAGTTCTAATGTTTGGATCAGTGAGGGGGTTGGGTGTGACCTTGATGGGAACTGTTTTCCAGATGGTTCTGTATCCATGTGTCAAGGGTTGCTCACATCCAATGAGTGTGGATCTGCAGAAGCAATATGTTTGATCTTCAGTTACAGGTGAGTAACCTTCCTTTATCTTCCACTTTTTACAGCTATGAAGCTTATGACTGCTCTTGTGAATGTTGCCTTAAACCTGAGTATTCACCAGGATAATACACAGAGGCAGTATGAAGCTGAAAGAAACAAAATGATTGGTAAAAGAGCTAATGAAAGATTGGAGCTCCTGCTTCAAAAAAGGAAAGAGGTAAGTCAAAGAACCAAAGTTATTTTCCTAGTTATATAATTTTTTGTCCTGATAACATGTAAAAGAATATCTAACTACACCAGTTATTTCCTGCAAAAAGTGTAACCTTTCAAAGTTTTTATAATTTTGAAAATGAGGGCATGTCTACTAGGTAATTATTTTGAAATAAGTAAAATTGACATCATAACTCCTGATAAAACAAAATCGAAATAGCATGTCCCTACTACGAGGAAGCATCAAAATTAGTAAGAATTATTCCAAAATAGCTTGTCCACTGATTGGAGCCTGCCTCAGACTTAAAACCCCATGAAGTACTCTGGGGAGGGCACCAGAAGCGCAGATACTTCATGCAGCTGCTTGGTCAGGCAAGCTGAGACGCATGCTTTCAGGAGCTCCTTTCTATGGCCATGTCTCACAAGCCGCTCCTCCACTGCCTCCCCCCTTGCGTGACACAGAAGGGATGTAGTGTGCTCTGGTTGCCTTTGCAGATGCCATAGCAGTGACATCATGGAGCCAGAGCTGCTGCAAAGCAGTGCCAGGCTTTACAGGCCTCATGCTGTGCCTCATGGCGCAGTACTTCGACTACCCACATATTACTCCAGCAAGATGAGGACCAGAACCTGCAGGACAAATCCCAGCATGGACCGCAGGCCCTGCTCCCCCAGGTCCAGGTGCTCCTACTGCTGTGCATGCCCCTCAATCCTCTGGACACCACAGAACACCGCTTGTGGTAGCAGGAGATGAGCTCGGACTGGTGGGACCACATCATCATGGCGGGATGGGATGACCAGCAGTGGCTGCAGAACTTCCACATGTGAAAGGCAACCTTCCTGGAGCTCTGTGAGTGACTTGCCCCTGCCCTCAGGTGACAGGACACTCGCATGCAACCTGCCATCCCCATGCAGAAGTGCATGGCCATTACCCTCTGGAAGCTTGCGACACCGGACAGTTACTGCTTTTTCGGGAACTAGTTCGATGTGGGGAAATACACAGTTGTGGCCATGCTCCTGCAGATAGCCAAGGCCATCAACCAGGTGCTGCTATGGAGGGGTCACCACTCTGGGGAGCGTGGACAGCATTGTCTACGGCTTTGCTGCCATGCGCCTTCTCCAACTGTGGCGGGTTTGTAGAAAGTGCACATCCCCATTCTGGCCACTGTGCCTTGGACTACATCAACAGGAAGGGGTACTTCTCCATGTTGCTGCAGGCCCTTGCGGATCACATGGAATGCTTCACCGATATTAACATTAGATGGTCGGGAAAGGTGCGTCACTCCCACATCTTCCGGAATGCCTGTCTGTTCTGAAAGATGCATGCCGGCACTTTTTCCACCGACCGCACTATCAGAGTTGGGGAGGTGGACATGCCCATCATGATTGTGGGTGACTCAGCCCACCCCTTCTTCCCCTGGCTCATGAAGCCCTACACGGGCAGCCTGGACCCCTCCAAGGAGCACTTCAACACCAGACTTAGCAAGTGCCGCATGGTTGTTGAATGTGCATTCGGCTGTTTAAAGGAGAGGTTCAGGAGTCTCCTCACCTGTTTGGATCTCAGTGAGCGCAACATCCCTTTCATGGTGGCAGCCTGCTGTGTGCTCCACAACCTATGAGAGAGCAAGGGGAAGACTTTTCTGCCTGGATGGGGGGCTGAGGCTGAATGACTGGCCAGGGAATTTGAGGAGCTGGCACCAGTGTCAGCAGGAGAGCACATCAAGGCACTGTGCTTATCAGGGAGGCCTTGACGGAGAGTTTTGTGCAAGTCCAGTTGTGAGACTCTCCCCCCCCCCCCAATGCCTCTCCACAAGGGGCCCCTGCATTCCCTCTGTGTACCTTTCCTCCCTCGCCCTTCCCTTCCCCTGTCCTTCCTTCCCATCTTCCCCCTTCCCCTGCAGAGGAAATAATAAAGACATTTTTTTTTAAAAAAAAACAGGACTGTTTATTGGGGGGGGGCATAGAACAGTATAGGGATGTTAAATTTAGATTCATTAACTAATCGAATAGTTGATGGGATATCTATTAACTATTTGATTAGTTGATAAGGGCGCCTCTGCCTCTTGCGGGGCTCTTGCTACAGTTTAAAAGCGGAAGCCCCGCTGGGAGCATGGGGCCAGTGGGGAACTGGCCCCATGTTTCCTGGGCCTTTGAAATGTACAAGAGCCCCAATGGGACTCTTACACATTTCAAAAGCAGAATCGCAGCAGAACCAGCACAAGCAGAGAATACTTCCGTCCCCCCTCGTGCGGTTTCCTGCTAAACCTCTATCTCCTCTGCCCCACACAGAGACAGTGCTGGTGGGAACTGGCTTTTAAGCCGTCTCACCCAAGCACTGGCTCTTGCTCCGCTCCCTAGCTTCCTCTCTCTGATAGAGGCAGCAAAGGGCAGGCAAGCGACTAGTCGCCTATCTGATAAGGTGAAGAACCGGAAAGGGGGCTCAGGGATGGGGTTAGGACTGGCGCCTGCCTCCAGTTGGTCAGGAGGCTTCAACTGCCTGAGAACTCCTACTTCCCTGTGTTCTGCAGCCCCTGGGGGGGCTAGAAGGGGAAGTCATGGGGAGGTGGCTGAAGGCCAACTCAATGCACAACAACATGCGCTCTTTCATCAAGGTGAGGGAGGAGTGCATGTTATTGTGTTGGCTCGCCAGCTCATTCCAGGCGGCCTTCCTCCAGTCCCAGTCTTCCCAGCGCACCTCCAGGTAGATGGCCCACTTCTGCTGCTCTTCCTCGAGCCCCAGGTGAGGGACTGCAGGCAGGCCATCTGCTCCCTAAGGAGAGGGTGCATTTCCTCCTGCGGATCCCACAGAGCCAGGTAGATGGAGTAGGAGGTGGAGGATGCGCCACACTTGCAGCTAACCCAGCTGTGAAGAAAAGTTACAAGGGCAGTCATCCCGAGAGACACTGAGTACGAAGCCTAGCCCTAATCTCTGAGCCAACACCAAAGGTCTCAGTTCAGACAACGGTGATGTGCTTTGAGCAAGGCCATACGTTGACTAGACAGCAGGTACTGGCCTGCAGGGGCACGGACGTCCCAGGAGAGCGTCGTTGCACCCATAGCATGGGGACAAGCAGGCATGGGAAGGTGCTGGGCAGGCCAGGAGCCTGCGAGCAGGAGGGGAGGACAGGGCATGTCAGCTTCCTACTGTGTCCCGTACACGTTGGTCCAACACTGGCAGCGTCCCACAGAGAGAGAATTTCTATCCCTGCCCACTGGAAGGGTATGTGTGTGTGTGTGTGTGTGTGTGTGTGTGTGTTGGGGAAGATGTGTGTGTGAACGGCAAAGGCTGCTTGCCTAAGAGAGTGCTACTTTAGGCTCCTCTTCTCTTCCTCCTCCCAGCAGGTTCCCATGCACAGGATCGGTCTCCTCTGCATTGCCGCGCTTGACTGGGGGTGAATGCTGTCTGAATGCAGGCATAACACTGTGCCGTATGCAGCACTGATGTGTGTGGTTCCATGACCCCAGACGCCTTAGTGGTGGCTTGGTGTGGAAAGGTGTCCCATTGCAGAGGCCAGAATAAGGCAGAGATCTACAGGAACCTTGCGGGAAAGACCGAGGGGTTCCTGTGTGAGAGCATCATGGGGCTGAGTGCTTCAGCCTACTGGCGCTCTATGTGCATCCACGTGCACTTGTTGTGTCCCCCAGTCGGAGTAGGCAGAGAGAAGAGGATGTAGCCCATCACCTGCCCCCATGTGTATGTAAGGAACGTAATAGAACTCACCTGAAGTGGCTTCCCGGGTTCATCTGAAGCCTGGGAGACATCCTGAGGGTGCGGGAGTGGCTCCAGTGTGAGGAGCTGGTCCTGGCTGGTAGGCATGGTTGCCTGGCTGGCCACTGCCACCTCTTCTATGTAGGTGTCATCCACCACTCCACCCTTCTGGAGGCTGACGCCAGGAATGCCCTCACCAGACTCCACAACAACAACAGGGGAGGTGACTGGCCCCCCTCCCAGAATGGCACCCAAATGGTCATAGTAGCAGCAGCTGTGTGGTGCCTCCCTGGAGTGTCCGTTCTGCTCCCTGGAGCTCTTTAATTTTCATTTGGAACTGGTCCAGTGTCTGAGTGTTGCCTTTCTCGGCCAGGCTGGTAGCGATCCAGCCATAGAGCTCTGCATTTCTCATTCTGGTAAGGA
>JANRFK010004149.1:166840650-166868879 GCA_030068395.1 Apalone spinifera
GCCACCTCCAGCTCAATAAGATCCAGGATCTCTGCGCCAGGCCAGACCAGAGCAGTCTTGCATTCCTGGCCAGTGGCAGCTGAGGGAGAAGAAGAGTGCTGGCAGTTGTGGAAGATCTGCTGGAGCATTGGGATCACTTATGGCTACCTTGCTGGCTGTTGTCTCGCACGGGGCTTCCAAAGCTGGTCATGTGCAAGAAGCCCTTCTGCTGCTGCCAGGACTTTTAAGCTTTGCAGGAGAAGAGGAGTAGTGGAGATTCCAGGTTTTGGCCAGAGCAATGAGGGCTGCAGATGCAATTGGCCTTCGGAGGCCAATTATTTTGAGATAATAGCACAGGAGAGTCCACACTAATGCTGTTTCAGAATAACTATTTTGAAATTAGCATTATTCCTTGAGGAAAGCAGGAGTACATATTTTTGAAATAACCAGTCCATTACTTTGAAATAACAGGCATGGGAGAATGTGGACACTCCGCTTACAACTTCTACCTAAGGGGGGTTATTTTGAAATAACTCCCTAGTGTAGACCTGGGCTGTGTTGTTTTCTGCTCATAGTACACATTTTCAAATTAGTCTATATTCAACCTCTTGTCCAAAAGGAGAGCAAATTAATCATAAGTACACCAAAAAGATTTTGAAATTTAAATTATTCATCCTTTCTTTTGCTGTACTTGGAGAGAGAGTTTGCTTTTCTGGTTCAAGCACAGTATTGGGAAGCAAGAGATTAGTTCTGTCTAAGAAGTGCTCTTCAGTCTCAAACATATTACTTAGGGATATGTTGCCAAATTTTGGGTTCATACACGCAGCAAAGATTGTGAGTGTTGTAGAGTTCTGCAAATCCACTGGTATCATTTTTTGTATCTACAGACTTTTTTTGAGGATAGCACGGATTCAGATACAAATTTTGTATCCATGCTAGTCTCCTATGGTAAAAGCAGATGAGCTGCTATCAGGACTTGCACTTGGATCCTCCACTGCTCTGAGCAGGGAGTTTGCAGAGCTGGGAACAGGGGCTGGGAGTTACTCGGGCCCCATGCCCAGGGCAGGGAGAGGGACTTCATGGCTCCACGCAGCTGACTGCTCAGTTTTTATCATGGCTGGGCTACAGTTTTGAGCTTGGGCAGCTATAGGGAACCTGGGTCCCTCCACCTGCCTTAGGTGGTGGACTGGGGCACTGGGTGGGAGGCTGCTTGGGCCCTTAGCCCAGTGCAGGTAGAAGGTTCACTGTGGCTCCCCCTGACTGGGCTCTGGAGGGAGGTAGTGCCTCAGAGCTTCAGTCTCATCCCTGCTGTAGAGCCCTGCAAATCTGAGGATATCTGCATACAAGGATGTGGATATCCACAGATAATTTTTGAAGATTGCCTGTGGACACACGTTTATGTCTACGTGCAGGGCTCTAAGCACTATCACTGCACATATAAAATGATGGCTATTTGTTAAGAGTAATGTATGTGATGAGACAGAAAATTAGTTCAGAATTGTGCATAGCATGCAGATTTGTGTTTTGTGCTCTATTTTTTTTTATTCCAGGCCATATTATTTATAATTTTTTCTTTTGCATCTCTGACTTTTCTTTGATACAGTCATATGGTCCACTTACTGTTGGTGGTGCTTTCTCCTGGGTGTCCGGTGGATTAGCTCTGCCAGGTGCCACCTTCCTCTGGCAGTTTCCCTATTTATCATCCTTTCTCACTTCCAGCCCCATCTTTCTTTGTGAACTGCACTCTCCTCCTCTAGACTTGGCCCTCCATCCAGGCGACTATGTAGTTCCCCTTTCTCGGCCCCACTCAGTCTTTCTGAAACAAATGGTTCTTTTTCGAGTGATTGCTCATGACCATTCCAAGCAGGTGTGTGCATGCCACATATCCAGTTGTTGGAAGGGTTTTCCCATAGCAGTACCCATTGGTCAGTTGTGGAGACCCATGGAGTGGCACTGTTATGTTGTCGTATATAGTCCACTGCCAACCCTCTCCCAGCTCAGTTCCTTCTTACTGCCAGTGACGTCATGGGAGCTTTCAACTCTCTTGTCTCTGGCAAGCATTTCCCTTAGCTTTATAGTTAAATAGTTGTACATAGAGTTCTATTGTTTGTGTTTAATTAGTGTTATTGTTAAGTAGTCAGAGTAATCCCTCCCATGCCTTGGTCCCAAGTCTTCAAGCCATGTGCTTCTTGTCAGAAGCCTATGCCCAGGGGACATCTACACCCCCAACTCTGGATAAAGGGCGCCAAACAGATAAATGCCAGATTTAAAGGGGCTTTCATCCCAGAACTGAAAAAGAAAGGGACTTTAGGCTAGAACTTCTCCTGATGAAGTCAGCCCTGAACCTGCAATTGGGGCTGGACCCAAAACCAGTTTCTTTGGTGCACAACGTGCCTTTGTTGCAGGGCATCACAGTGCCAAAAGAAGCCTCCTTTAAGACTCTTCTGCACTGAGGTTCTCCTTGGACAAAGGATGCAGGGACATCTTTGTGGCATCGGTCACACTCACGGGTACCACATAAGAAGAAGTGGCCCAAGCAAAGAAGATCACTCATCAAGGCCGATAAGGCATAGGAGTGTGTCAATGCTGGAATATTGTACTGGGCCTAGGGATAAGCCCGCATCGCTGAGTCTGGCACCTCCAGAGGAGCTATGGAATGCAGTGCTCCTGGACTCCCCATGAAAGGATAGCCAGATTGGGGATCTGAACATGCCATCCACCCCAGAGATTTTTGAAGTAGCAAGGGACTTATAGAGGTGATGGCCCAACATTCTCTGTCTCCAAGGGTGACCACTAGACTAGTTTTGACTAGAACTTTGGTGCCATCACGGGATAAGTTTACCATGGTTAGGCAGCAATCTTCATGACCCTGGCACTGTTCTCCTTGGGACTGCTACTCCTCCTAGGACTGTTTCCTGGGCACCACTCTTCTGAGCCATCCAGGACATCAAGGTCAGGCTCAATCTTGGTCTCAGACCAGGACTGTAGTGATTCCAGGAGGAGCCATTGCCATTCCATGCGCTCTCAATGAGATCGATTTCACAGCCATCGGCAATGTGTTGGCCACAAAGGCAGGCACCACTCTGGTGGTCTTTTTGGACTCCATGGGTGTACCTTCAAGCCCAAGCTTCTGGTCCGTGTCAGTAGTGTCAGACAGGAGAAGTCCACAGTCGTCCTCGTTGGTCAGGGTACATCATTCTTATCATGGTGTCAGGTCCATAAGACACCTTGCCACTGAGACTGATGCGCAGCCTAGCACCCAGTCTGGTGGTCAAGCTGGCACCGAGTTGGGGGTGCAACAAGGCACCGTAGCTGCACCGCAACTCAGCGCCAAGAGCAGCATGCTCCCTCGTGCCACACCTGCACAACTGGGCACAGCTTCGGGAACACCATGACCCACACTATATGGCACACAGTCCAGTGCTGGGATTGGGGCACACATGTTTCCATTATAGGGATACAACCAGGCACCGTGATGAGAAGTTTGAGGTCAGGAGGACCCAGGACTGCTGGGGGTATTATTGTTCTCTTTGCCTGTTGAGGCAGTGGTGAGGTCATCTACCCTGTTGCTCCCTGTGGATAATTGTGCCCACCAAGATCTGCTCAGAAGTGTGGCTAATAATTTAGGCCTCCAAGAGGGAGAAGTTATGACGAACTTGAGCCCATGGTGGATATCCTGGCTCCTGAAGGCCCCTTGAGATGTAGTTTGCTGTTCATTAAGACAGTTTTGGCTACAGCAAAATCTTTGTGGCAGACCCCTACTTTGATTTCTCTTACTGCAAAGGGAATGAAGAGAAAATATTTTGTCCTCTAAAGGGTATGAACACTTTTATACACACCTGCAGCCAGATACCCTAGTGGCTGATGTCGTGAATGCCAAAGAAAGGCAGGGACAGCAGGGGCCTTCACCTAAGTACTGTAATAAGAGGGAGGGGAGAGGGGTGTGTCTTGAGCTGAGGATTTCTAATCAGCGAGAAGTTCTTAGCTCATACAACTTTAATTCCTGATCTTCCCTGAGGAAATTTAAAGAGCTTCTCCTGGTGAACTCTAGATGAGAGTTTAAGGTGATCTTAGATGAGGAGAAAATTAGATCAAGAACCTAAATGCAGCAAATTCGGCAGCATGCACGATGTCAAGGAGAGTCTTGATGTGCAGGAGCTCCTGGCTACAGGTCTCTGGAATTGTCCTGGAGGTCCAACAAACTGTCCAAGACCTGCCCTTTGACAGT
This sequence comes from Apalone spinifera, assembly GCA_030068395.1. Lineage (NCBI taxonomy): Eukaryota > Metazoa > Chordata > Testudines > Trionychidae > Apalone > Apalone spinifera. Next base: position 166,844,858 of record JANRFK010004149.1, read on the forward strand.
TCCAGGCTTTCTGCAGAGCAGACAAATTCCAGGCTCCATAGACTCAAGGACACCAGGGCGACAAGGAAGTCCTTAGGTCTCCACAAACCCACCCTGCTGAGGAAGCTTTTCAAACACCAGCCACTGCCTCTTTACTATCCTCCCTACCCACCCTGTCAGAGGCAGAACCAGGGCAGGAGAAACAATGGTAGGAATTGCCTCAGACCATAGAATTCCTCAAATAATCAAGGCCAAGGTTCATCTAGACTGTCCCCTGGATGAAGAAAAACTTTAAGGTGTGTTTGGGGAAGATGTACCAGTTTGACTTCTGGATCCTATTCCTTTTTGGGAACCAATTACTCCACTTCCTTTGGGCGTGGACCCACCATGGATGTCAAGTATAGCTGACTACACAATTAACTGATAAGCCTTCTCACACTTTGTAGTAGTATACTTTGATGTTAAGAAATGCTGTGAATGATAAAAAGGAACAATTAATGCCCTCCTTGATGGATCAGTTATGGTTTTGTGTATTAAAGACAGTTCTGCCTTGAAAAATGATAAAGTGAAATGGACAACTTGTTTCTTCACTGATCTGTTCTCTTTGTGTAGTTTGGGTCATAGTTGCTTCATTTAGTGACGAAAAAGATTTTACTGGTTTTTTTTCCTGTTAGACTATATCTGTGTACAATTTTTGTACTGGTGTAATTATATCTATTGGGGGATGTTTTTTTAGTTATGGTGTTATATGAACAATCCAGAGAGTGGATGCAGTAATACTAGACGTGCTTATACTAGTGTAGCTTATTTCCCTTTCCATATGGGAATAAGATGTATTGACATAAACATATTTATACCATTATATCTGTGTTTGCATCTGGGGAGGAAAAAGGTATGCCACTTTATCTATAGTTCTGTGTGTAGACAAGCCCTAAGTCATGCAAAGCCAACACATCTAAAACTGAGTGAGTTGGATTCTGTTCATGTTTGCACATGGTCAGTAGACTTGCTTACACATTTCTACTTAGTCATACCTTTAAATCCCAATTAGAAACACCAGAATTACGCAGGTTATCAAATCACCGTCTTTGATAGCAGAATCAGAGAGGAAGAATAAGTGAGAATCCCCATTATTTCATGTTTTTAGAGAGTGTTTTTACTGTAGATCTTCACTTCAAGCACAAGACTAGGTGTTAGAGGATTAGCCCTAACATTAAGCACTTAGGCTACAATTCTAGAAAGTTTCCGTATTAAGTAAAGCAGCTAAGCATATATTTAACCAGGGTCGCTGACCGTGCGGGCAAACAGGAAAGCTGGCAGTTTAAAAGGACTGGAGCAACAGTGCCCTAAGCCCTTGAAATGGGTGCTGGAATCCCAGGTGGTGTTGAGGGCTCAGTAGAGGAGGCTAGCCTCCAGCCATGCCCTTTCTGCTTGAGACTCCATGCCTTCCAGGGGGGCCTCAGGGCCCAGTGAAGTCTGTTACTTATATACTTAAAGCGAAGCACATGCTTTCCTGCTTTCCAGAACTGGGGCCACACATTTGAAAAATTTACTCTTCTAAATCCATAATTAGGGCTGGTAAGTGGTCTGATTTCCAGAGATGTGGAGCACCTGCAGATCCACTTACTTAAATGAAGAGTGAAGGTAGTGAGCAGATTTGGGCCTTGCCTCAACTTCCTTTTTAAAAAAGGGAGATCATACTTAGCCAAAGGGCAGCTTTGTAGAATGTGCTAGCTTCCGTCCATTAAGTTACTATAAATGTATGAAATGCTTTTGTTTATGCATATTGGCAAAGCGGGAAATACCTTTGAATGAAGCATACTTTGCAAGTAGAAGATAATGTTTCAGGATGATAGAAATATAAATTATCAGGATACCAGTCTGAAATATTAGTGATCTTTTATTTCTTTTTTGCAGCTACAAGAAAATCAAGATGAAATTGAAAATATGATGAATTCTATTTTTAAGGGTATATTTGTTCATAGATACCGGTAAGAGAATTAGCATTATAAAAGGCCTTTTTTGGTAAATTTCATTAAAAGTTATGTTGATTTTCTTTTGGTGCAACAGTCTAGTTCTCTCTGAAAGAAAACTAAAATCATTATAATCTTCGAGGTTAAGCAAGAGAATTGAAGTGTCTCCTTTTTTACTCAAATAAATAAGGTACCCAGACAAACTTGATTTGGTCCTAAGTAATACCTTAGAGGAGGGGGGAAAAAAGTGAATCCACTGTTAAAAAGCAGTTTCCTACAAGGTAGGGCCATAAAGACTGAAATAAAATAATGATAACGATATGATTATTATTTCATGTTGAATATAGCAAAAAAATCAATTGGGTGACTTCACTGTACATTTACATGTGTTAACATTTTGGATGTCTTTTAAGTTTAACCTTAACTCTGACTTTTCTAGATTTGTAGTTCTTCTTTTAACTACAATTAAAACCAATATTGTAGTGATGTTTATCCTTAAATTACCGTATGTGTTCTCATCAGCTTAATTCCAATTAAACCGGGGTTTTTTTTTAGCTTGGGAATTTTTGAAGCCTTTAAATTATTTTTAAAGCCAGATAAACTAGCAGGTTCTGGCAGCTTTATGCTACTTCACAGCAGTGCAAATCGCTCAGCTTGTAATAGCTAGTTAAAATGGGTTTATGGTTAATTCATAGCACAGTGCAAAGGTGCTAGAGCATCTTGGTGAATTTGTTCCTATTTTACAACCGATTGAGTGGTTTATGTAAGACAAGATAAAATTTTAACATTGTAATGAATTGTTAAAAACATGTAAGTTTGCCAAGTAAGCTGCTGGGATATGGAACTATTTCACTGTTTTAGCCATAAAGAAACGTATGTTCCACTTCCAAATTTTGGTTGTCCATGAAAGCCTTGAGTCAGACAGTGCAGAAAGGGAGTGTAGGCTGGGTGAGACGGGGGCTCTCTGAGGGTCTGTGGAGATGAGAGGTAGCTGGATGAAGATGACATGGGGGAAGGGAACCTCGAGGTTATTTTTTCAGGGTGCTCGCTCATGTCTATTCCAGTTTGGTGCATGTGGAAGGATTTTCCCTTAGTAGCACCTGTTGGGCCAGCTGTGTGCCCCCGGGGAGTGGTGTTTTTGTGGTGACTATAGGTCCCTCCTGACCCACTGCCTCTTCAGTTCCTTTCTATCCCAGAGACAGTTGTTGGAAATGCTGTCTCTTGTCTTCAAGTGCTTCCCCTAGTCTTTGTAGTTCAGTTTTCTGTAAATAGTTTCTACTTAAAATTAGCTTCTTAGGAGTTTTTTTTCCTCCATCCCAATTTGACTCCCCTTTGGGATTTGGGGCATGCCTCACTCCCAAAGTTTTAAATCTTGTGGAATCTGCCACACGCCCATGCCAATAGGCAACCCCTTACGACTGTTGTTTCAACTGTCATGGGGAGGTACCCCACACAGAGCAGTGCAAGATTTGTAAAGAGTTCCACCCAAGGACAAAAAAGGAATGTAACTTCAGGCTGAAGGACATCCTGATGGAAGCAGCCAGATCCGGGCCATCAGGATCTGACACTAAGCACTTCTGTATGGCACGCTCTGACCTCTGTGCATGAAACAGCGCCAAAGAAGGACTCTGGCCATAGAGACCCTCAGAACTGTCACCCCCTGGCAGCAAAACCCAGGGAAGCATCGTGGCACCTCTCTCACTCTCAGGTATCTTGTAAGCAGCACAAGAGCATGGAGAGTGGCCTGATCGGACAGCATGCCTGAGTTGCATCATGTGCTGGAACATGCAGCGTGAATAGTACAGGAGCTGGCACTATCAACTTGGGACCTCCAGTGTGGGCTGTCAATTCCCTTGTTGTTGGACTTCGGATCATGAGTGCCTGGTGGAGGAACTGGAGCTTGCTTCCGTGCTGGGTACTTGTGAAGCCTAAAGGGACTTGATTGCCATGATGGCTCCACAGTCTCCCGTCAGCCAAGATAGGCCTCCAGCATGGTTCAGAGGCGAACCTGCCATGCTGACGTGCTGATCATCTCCATGACATCACTCCCCACAGCACCTGTCCCTGAGGCACCACTCTCCAGTACCTGTTCTCCATGGCACCACTCTCCAGGACCATTCCGCCCCGGCCCTGCCATAGCCTTCATGCTCAAGATTCGCATAATCAGATTCAGAGGTGGAATCCTATTATTTAAGGTGCAGCCAGCATGGATCAGACTGCCACAGACATAGCTAAGACATGAGAATAGTGCCATTGGAAGCGCAGTGGCACACATGCCGCGGGTTCCCACTCAGAGGTGTTGGAAGCACAAGTACCCTTGCTAGCCACGAGCCATCTCACTTCTAAGGGCTCCAAAACAGCATCAGTGGATGACATGGAGCCATGTCCATATCTCAAGCTTACCACTAGCTCTGAGCTTGTGGTCAGTGCAGAGGAGAATGGTGCCAAGCAGGATGAGTCCAGAGGGCAAGGAGGTTCTGGTGTCACCTGTGGGTGCTTCCTCCCCCTCTCTAGATGAAGAGATGGCATGGTTTTCCTTCCAGATCAGGCCCTATTGACAGTTGAGTGCACCAGGACCTGCTACGTAGGGTGGCTCGCAATATGGAGCTTCAGGCCACGGAAGGAGGAAGTCAGATTGCAGGACCCAGTTGTTAACATTATGACCCTGGAAGGGCCATCTAGAGTGGCTTTACCTCTTGTGAAAACTGTTCTGGCCACTACTAAAACTGTGTCAAACCTGTGCCCGCATTCCCCCTACAGTGAAAAGGGTAGATTGGAAACATTTTGTCCCCTTGAAGGGATATGAATACTTTCTCTCTCACATGCAGTCCTGTTCATTTCTAGTGGCCAGGATGAATGAGAGAGAGGCAAGGGCCAACTCTGAAGTCTAAAGACTCCACAAAGTGGGATCTCTTCAGCTGGAAGGTTTAATCAACTGAAGGGCTCCAGTTCAGGATTGCCAACCAACAGCCAGTACTGAGTAGATACAATTCTGTACTGAAATTCAAGGAGTTGGTCCCTGCTGAGTCCAGGACAGAGTTTGGGAGAGATGACAGCAAGGTCCTGACACAAACGTCTTCACAGGTCTCATTGGATGCTGCCGATTCAGCTGTACAAACAGTGTTCTTGGGCATAGCCAGGAGGAATTGTTCATGGCTTTAGGCATCCAGCCTTATGCCTGAAGTACAACAAATAAATCAAGACCTGCCTTTTGATTGCATGGTCTTTTTTGCGGAGCAAACAGACTCTAGGCTGCACAGCCTAAAGGGTTCACAAGGTGCATTGAAATCTCTGGCCTATGTACCCTGGCTACCCAGCAAAAACATTTGAAATCTCAGCCCCTGGAATGCTTCTACCCTTCCCTGCACAGACAGGACTTCCCGAAGAAGGGGAGCAGGAATGGTAGGTGTAAGCATCCCCATTCTACATCCAGCTACAGCCAGGGCTCAGTGAGGCAGTTGTCAGGCTCTAAGTAGGCCTTTAGAAGGTGCATCTGTGGGCAACTCATCAGTCTACACCCTGGATTCTTTTCCCTGTTTTCTGAATTGTCTGTTCTACTTTTACCATGCTTGGTCTCGGATAACCTCAGACTGGTGGGTCTTTTGCATGGGATATTCTCTCCAGTTCAGCTCTTCTCCTTTCTCCCTCCCTCCCCCCTTCTTCTTCGGGAATCCTTGTCAAGAGCATCTCATGCAGGAGTTCCACTCGCTCCTTGCTGCAGGGACAGTAGAAGAGGTTCCTTGGGAGCTATGGGGCAGGGGATTGCATTCCCATTATTTCATAATACAAAGTGGGTCTCAGACGCATCCTAAATCTTCAAGGCCTCAACAAATTCATAAAAAGATTGAGGGTCTTCTGCGTAGCCCACTCTGATCACATGGTAGTGTCCTACCTCCCTCTGAAAACAGAAACAAGTCAGTAAGCATCTCTGCGATTTTGACATTTTCTGTTATTGTTTTTCAATTTTCATACCTTGTCCTTGGTCTTCCTCTTAATTCTAATATATTTGTAGAATGTTTTCTTGTTACTTTTTATGTCTCTATGTATATTGAGCTCATTTTATACCTTTGCCTTTCTAATTTTGGCCCTATGTTCTTACGTTATTTGTTTATATTCATTCTTTTTACTTTGACCTAGTTTCTACTTTTTATAGGACTCCTTTTTAATTTTTAGATCATTCAAGATTTCCTGGTTAAGCTAGATAGTCAATGCCATACCTCCTAGCTTTTCTTTGCAAAGGAATTGTGTGCTTTTGTGCCTTTAGTAATGTCACTTTGAAAAACTTCCATCTATCCTCAAACATAGTTTTTCACAAGCAGCTATAGCTGAGAACTGGGAAAATTCCAGTGAGCCCTCTTGCCCAGCTGTGAAGAATGCTTCTTGCATATTCTTAATTTCAGTTAAGACTTTTCATTGTTTTATAATGAATACACCCTGAAGCATAACATCTGTGATAACCCTATTCAGAATGGCCATTCCAATATGTCTGGCACAGGGTCAGAGGAGAAGGCTATGAAAAAGCAGTGCAGGGGAGATGTAGAAGCCTCAGACTGAGGAGATCTCTGTTCCCAGAGTAACAGGGAGGGACTGGTTTAGAACCAGCAGAGGCTGTCGGGGCAGTGGAACACCTAGGGCTAATTGACCAGGCCTGCAGAGTAAGGCCAGCCTAGGTCAATTAGGACACCTGGGAGTAATTAAGAAAACCAGTTCAGGCTGGCTATAAAAGAAGCTTGCCTGCAGTTGTAGGGTGCATGCAGCTGGGAGGAAAGAGGAAAGTGCTTCTGGTCGTAGAAGGAAAGGAGACCACAACTAGGACCACCAACTGGAGAGAAGGAAGATGCTGGGGAAGGTGTGGGAAGTAGCCTGGGGTCTTGGATTTGTATTCTAGTAGGTGTTAGGGATTCACATGAGCAGCTACTGTCACAGGGCCCTGGGCTGGAACCCAAAATAGAAGATGGGTCTGGGTTCCCCCCAACACCCACCTCCCCATTTCGTCTTGGGGAAAAGGACTGTGGAGCATATTTTCCGTTTTACCACGCACTGGCCGTTGATGAAAAGAGCTCACCAAACAGCAAACTAAAGCCCTGGGCATGGTGCCTAAAATTGTGGGCTGCTGTGAGCCTCTAAGTCAAGGAAACCTGCCAGAAAGAGCAGGATCTACCAAGTTTTTATAGAAGTTTTGTCCCAGTACTATATGATTAAATTGGATCAGGGTTCTCAAATTTCATTGCACTATGATCCTTGTCTGTCAACAAAAATTAGTACCCCAGCAGGGGGACAGAAGCCTGAGCTGGCCTCAGCTCTTCCACCCTAATTGAGGGGGCCAAAATCTGAGCCCCACTGCGCTGTGTGTGAGTGGGTCAGAACTGAAGCACAAGGTCTTCAGCCATAGGCACAGCCCCAGGCAGGGGGCCTTTAACCTAAACCTTGACACTCAGCCCCATCAGTTCTAAGCTAATCCTGGCAGGTCTATTAAAATGGGGGCATTACCCAGTTTGGGGTTCCGACTTACAGATTGAGAATCACTGGATTATATTATATTTGTTATCAACTATTGAATTTTGTCAGCCTCTTCGTTTCTTTCTCTCTGATGAGACTGGTATACTATGGTATAAGCAAAAGCAGAATCAGTCTCAACAATATACTTTGATTGCCAAATACTTGATTCTGGTCTATAAATCCTTATAGTGCTGCAGACATCACTGTTTCCTACTTCATTTTCAGTTATGCTGAACTTCCTGGCTAGGTCAGAGAGACTCTCTTTTAGCCCCAGCAAAGTGGACTGAATATCAGTTTTAAGTCCCCTGAGTTTTGTGAGAAACTCTGACATACCAACTTGCATAGCAAGAAGGATCTCTCTGTTTAGAAGGTGTTTCCTTCAAGAAGCTGAGAGAAATCCCCGAGTAAGAATAGCTTTGTAGAATAGTTGTCATAACTAGATTTCTTTTAGGGACAACATGGAGCCATTAAATTCTTCTCAAATCATTTTTCGGTTTAGCACGTGGCCCATCAGGGTTCTGTGTCTGACTGAGAATTTGTTTTAAACTGTTGCTAATGTTCAGTGTTGCCAAATTCTTCTGGTTTCCATCCATGTAGATTTTTTTCTTTTGATAGTATTAGGGGGTTATGCCCCCACTCGCTATGCTTGCCAACCCCCCCCTTCTCTTGGGGTAGGCAACCCCAGCTCACCCCCCGGCCACCAGAGCGGGCTGGGCAGAGGCCATGCTATTCCTGCCCCAGGCTGTGCCAGCCCTGACTCTTTGCCCACCCTCCTGGCCAAGGCTTTGCCAGCTCCAGCTCCTCCTCCGTTCCCCCTGAAGCTGGGCCAGTCTTGGCTCTGGCCCTCCCCAGTCTAACCTAAACATCCTGTCTCCGGCTGCTCGGGAGGGCCAAGATCATGGCATGCCAGCCCTGGCTCTGCCCCTCGGGGCTGGGAAGGGCCAAGCCCCGTGCCTGTTTTGCTGGTCCATGGACAGCCACTGGTCTGCTTCTGGGGAGGGGAACCCGGCCATGGCTAATGCTGCTGCCCCCATAGATCTGGCAGGGCCTCAAGCGTCTGAGTCCCAGGAGGGGGCAGACATCATGGCCAGTGCCTGGTTCTGTGCTCAGGCTGCAGGGAGCAAGGAGGCTGGCGGGGGGGCAGCAGTGATGGCCTGGAGGAGCAACTGGGACAGTCCTGGGCCTGCTGTTGGGCAGGGGAGCCCAGCCATGGCTAAGGCTGCTGCTTGCACTTGACTGGCAGGGCCCAAAGCATCTGAGCCCCAGTATGTGAGGGGGTGGAGATTATGGCCCGGAGCTGGGCATGGGGAGATGTGAGTGACATGCTGACATCACTCTGTAATCCTGCAGGAAAATTTGTTTAATACATATAGAGAGAGAGATTAAAGTGAAATGTACACAGAGCAAGGGAATGTCAAATGAGGTATGTGCTGATTATACACAACACTGACTGTAAGAGCTGTATGCACCCTCTACGTCCGATTGAGTTATATTGGTTACTTGGTTATAAACAATCATGCAGCCCACTGAGATAGAGGAGGTCCACTTATGCAGCCCACTCACTAGCCTAGGTTGCCCTTTGCTGGTATATAGAGATCTTTGCCTGCTTAGAACCATGGAAACATACGGATAAAATTCATAAAGCTTTTTCTTGAAGATACAGAAAAGAAGGGAGAAAATAGTTAAAGCATTTGAAATATGAAGTATAGTTTAAGCTTTCATTTAACATCCCTTGTTCCCTTTTCCATTAGCTGCAGAATTTTTACAATAAAAACCCCTATGTTTGCTAGTCTGTTAGCTGGTATTAAAGATAACTGTCCTGTAGGCAGAAAAGACAAGAATTTTGTTGAAATGGCCTGGTGCTGTCATTTTTAAAGTCCAGTCCCATTTCCAAAGACGACAAGATAAGCACATGCAAAAGGGGAGAGAAAACAATAGCAAAGATAGAAATGCAGCTATGGTGTCTCATATGTTGATTTTCAGTGGCAGCCTTCCTGCTGGAAAAAAAAAAAACCATGTAGTAAATAGTGCGATCAACTATCTTGAGACCTGGCAAACCTTGCCAGCATTGAAGGGTTTAGGATAATGCTTTTAATTACCTTTTTGGCCATGTGTCATAGTAGTGAATATGCTGTCTTGAATAGCTGAGCCAGTAAATAAGTGGGGAATGAAAAAAACACCTAAAGATTTTTGAAACACACAGATACAGAGTTGAAGCAGGTAAATGGGGCTATGTTATCTGGCTCCAGCTCTCTGGCCTCTCTCTGGTTAGGGCATCATTTGAGATCATGGGCTCACACTGTTCTTGTTTACCAGGTATAATCTTTACACAGTCCTTGAATTCTGTTTGTAGGCTTTTTTTATACTAATAGTTTTTCGCTCTCTTTTTTTCTTAAGCTTTCCCCATTGTTATTTATTATTATATGCCATTGTGATACTTTATGAACACTCATACACTTTGTATAGTTCATAATTAGGGTAAATTTGTAGACCCAAATGTCACAGAAGATGGGATGCACAGAACCATCTAAGACAGGAATGGGTAAGAGAGCCTCTGTGGGCCGGATGTGGCCTTCCAAGCTGATGGATCTGGCCTGTGGCCTCCCTGCCGCTCTCTAGTCCCCAGGCCAATCAAGACCTGGGGATGGGGGAGCGCACAAAGTCTCCTCCCCTGCCAGTGGAGCGCCGCACCAGAGGGAACCACCAGCCAGCAGTTCTCTCTAGCCACCATGTGCTGCTGGCAGGGTGGAGGAAGGGGGCAAAAGACTTCATGCACTCTCCCCATTCCAGGCTCTGATTGGCAGAGGGAGTGTGGGAAGTCTCTTCTCTTCCCCCCCTCCTCCCAACAGCAGTGCTCAGCACCAGAGGGAACCGCCAGCTGTTTTAAAACAACTGGCAGTTCTCTAGTTGCTGCATGCCCTGGCAGGCTGGGGGCAGGGGTTGAGGGGTTTGCATGCTCCCCTCGTCCCCAGGTTCTGATTGGTCTGGGAGGGTAGGAGGAGTGCATGCAGACTCCTCCTGCTGCAGTGCCTAGAGCAGTGTTTCTTAAACTTTATAAGATGGAGGAACACCAAACAATTTTTTTATGAGGAACATCAAGGACTTTTTGTTGAACCAAAAAAAAAAAGGCCAGGGAAAAGTTATTGAACAAAAATAGGGTCGGGAAGAAAGTTATCGGGGGGGACGACACAATTTAAGAAACACTGGCCTAGAGGGAACTGCCAGCTATTTTAAAACAGTTGGCAATTCTCTCTAGATGCCCTGGGGCAGGGGGGGGGGGAAGACTTCACATGCTCCCCATCCCCAGGCCAATCAGGGTCTGTGGGTAGGGGAGCATGAGAAGTCGCCTGCTCCTGCCTCTGCCCCTTCTGGGGCAGCCCAGGGCCACTTCATAAATTTCTGAAGTGGCCACCTTTTAAAAATTATTGCCATGCCTGGTCTACTATCAGTAGGTGGCACTACAACATGGATGCTCACAATCACAACTTTTACTCTGAGGATGAAGGGGAAATTGTGTTTGACTTGGATTCGTGAAAGAATTGTATTCTTTTTTTCTTTTTCTCTAGTGATGCTATTGCTGAGATTAGAGCTGTTTGTATTGAGGAAATTGGAGTGTGGATGAAAATGTACAGTGATGCCTTCCTAAACGATAGTTATTTAAAATATGTCGGTTGGACACTACATGACAGGGTAAGTACTATATTCCTGATCATGACACCAGGAAAATGCTTGTTTCCTTTGCCTGTTTAATATATTACCTTTTGATTGTTTTTCTTCCTTTAATTTATTTCTTGATTAGTGTATTTCAGTAGTCATCATTTTCTTTTGTGTGGTTTACAACAGCAACGTGGGAAGTCCAAGACTAGGTGGTGATCAGCGAGTTGATTGCTTAAGGTGACATGGTGTGGATGACAGAGAAATCACTAAAACATAGAATCATAGGACTGGACTGGACCTATGTCAGGAGTAACTATGATATAGACTACCTCTGACAGATATTGTCTAACCTGTTCTTAAAAATCTCCAATGATAGCAATTTAGTGACTTCCATAGACAATTTATTAAAATGGTTAACCACCATGACGGTTAGGAAATTTTTCTTAATGTCCAACCTAAACCTACTTTGCTGTAATTTAAGCCAATTGCTTCTTGTCCTAACCTCAGAGGGTAAGAACAATTTTTCTCCCTCCTCCTTGTAAAACCCTTTTAGGTACTTGAAAGCTGTTATCATGTTCATCGCCAGACTTTTTTTCTCACGTGCTAAACAAACCCAGTTTTTTCAATCTTCCCCCTTAGGTCATGTTTTCTAGACCTTTAATGATTTTTGTTGCTCTTTTCTGGAGCTTATCCCATTTGTCCATGTCCTTCCTGAAATGTGGTGCCCAGAACTGGACACAGTATTCCAGTCAGTTGAGATATCACAGAAGAATTACCATTTGTTTCTTTCTTACAACACTCCCATGAATACATTTCTCTTTTTTGCAACAGTGTGACATTGTTGACTTATATATAGCTTGTGTTCCACTATGACCCCAGATTCCTTTTTCAGTACTCCTTTCAAGGCAGATATTTCCTGTTTTGTTGTGTGTGCAACTGATCATTCCTTCCTAAGTGCAGCAGTAGGCATTTTTCCTCGTTGAATTTCATTCTGTTTACTTCAGATCATATCTCCAGTTAGTTGAGCTCATGTTGAATTTTAATCCTATTCTCTAAAGTATTTGGAACTCCTCTCAGCTAGGTATTCTCCCCAGACTTTGTAAGTGGACTCTTTATGCCGTTATCTGAATCGTTGATGAAGATATTGAATAGAACCAAACCCAGAACTGATCCCTGCGAAACCCCACTTTTTATGCCCTTCCAGCATGACTGTCAGCCATTGGTAACTTCTTTCTGGGAATGGTTTTCCAACCACATATGTGCCCACTTTATAGTAGCTCTGTAGGTTTTGTTTCCCTACTTCATGAGAAATTCATGTGAGACACTATCAAAAAGCTTACTAAAGTTAAGATGTGCTCCATCTATTGCTTCCCCGATCCACAAGTCTTGTTACCCTGTCAAAGAAAGCTATCAGGTTGGTTTAACATGATTTGTTCTTGACAAATCCATGCTGGATGTTACTTATCACCTTATTATTTTCTAGATGTTTGCAAATTGATTGCTTAATTATTTGCTCCTTTATCTTTCCGGGTACAGAAGTTAATCTAGCTGGTCTTCAATTTCCCAGATTGTTTGGAACATTTGTTGACAGGATGTTGCATAGTTTGAAGTCCATTTCCACACCCACACATAGGCTTGAATCAATTTCCCAATTATGGAGGAGGTTAGATGCCTTTGCCATGTGATGTATGGGTTCACAGCAGACCTTATTTTCCATGAAAGTGAAAAGCTACTAGGTTCTTCATGTGTATTCTTGATGAGGGGTTTCTTGGGATATTGCTGTCTTCTTCCCTACTTGCTACTGATTTTGTGTGTGGGGATGGGAAGGGAGAACCCATGAGTCTTTGAGCTCTTGCACTGCAAGCCAAAAAGGTTGTCTCAATGTACGTCAGGGGTTTCACTTATTGTCTAGGTCTTCCTGTATTGGGAGATCCTTGTTCCCTCAAATATCATGGGACTCCTAAAAGATTCCTAAATTTCAACAAATTTGGGGTCAATGGATGTACACCATTATAGTTATATTTTTGGCTTTACTTTTTACTGTGCCTGTACTAATATGCATGATTGTGTTAAGTTGAGAGTTGACAAGCAATGTGAGGGAACAGTGTGTCCAGATGGGTGAGCAGTATTCTGCAGAAGCCTGTAGAGTTTTTTGCATCAGCTGCACAGGTGGTCCCTTTCTATTTGTGGATGAGATTTATGTGCATCTGTATTTGAAGAAGTGGGTTGTGCCCACGAAAGCTCGTGATACTATTTATATATTTTTATTAGTCTCTAAGGTGCTGCAGGACCATTGTTGTTTTTAAGTTCTTTTAGTTACAGACTAACACGTCTATCCCCTCTGAGACTTTTAAGCATTTTTGTCATGGATATTTTTCAGGTACTAGTGATTTGTGAGGTTTTGGTCTACAGTTAAACCAAAATAGTTCGGGATAGAATTGTATCCTTATCTGCTGGCCACAGAAATCCAATTCTACTCTGTTTAGATTAAATGCTGACACAATTATCTTAGTGGTGTTTGGTTTTAGTTAAAGTAATGTCATCAGCACAGACAAATTTCTGTGCTGATGTTTGAGGAAGATTGGTGATGTAGATATTAAACAGAGTTGATGACTGATCCCTTTGGTAGACACTATTGAGAATTCATTGCCTGCTGACTTGTCACCAAGGAAAACTTGAAATATGTGATTGGGTAGAACTTCTCAGCTTCACACTGAATCCCCAGGGCAAACTCTGAGGAATGGATATTAGAGATTCTTGCTAGCCATTTTTGTCCCTTTGCCAGAATTTGTTAAAAGCTTCAGAGCTAAACACCATCAGCTCCTGTAGCTTTACTAGCTCTAATGAGTTGCAATCACATTGGCTGAGACTTGAAGGTTTTGATGTTTTGCTGGCTTTGCAGGCCCAAGCTGGTGCAATAATAGTCAAATATAGCAACTGGAGTAAGTACAGAGCTTCAGCCATCTCAGTCCATCTTTGACAGTGCACTAACTTCAGTGATTCTAGTAAGTAAGTTGAGTATTTGTCATGAGGTACTTGGTATACTACGCTTTTAGTTTCTGTGTTCCCGCAATAGTGTGTATCCTTTTTGATGGCCATACAGGATTTTTTTCTTGCAGCTATTTGGATTATCTGAGTGAAACAATCACAGTTTTCAGGTGCTGTTGATATCATATGGATGGTAGCTTCAGTTGTCATTGTATCCTGGCCAGTTTGCCTTTTGAAAGTCCCATTGTAATTTGGGCAATGACATGATTACTGGGAGTCCAGTCCCAATATGGATTATCACTAGTTGATGCCGACTGCATGAAATGTTGCCAGCAGTAGTTTTGGAGGGATTCTGACAGATTGTGAACTAGATTTTGATGAGGAAACAGATCTAGGTTGTAGTGGATCCAACTGGAAGAAAAAAAGTGTGTCTTTCACTTTTAAAAGTAGCTAGATGTGATGACCATTCTACAAGTTATTTCCCTGCAGTATTATTACTACCATAAACCCACATTGCATGGGAGCTATTGAAAACACCAACATAGATAGCCAGGTGATAGACTGTGTATAATGGGGGAGAAGCTAGTCTATGTTTTATGTTTTATACATCTTAACTATTGATATATTGAAAAAACTTAAACAACAATGAATTTGTAGCAGCCTAGAGATTAACCAAAAATTTATATAAATAGTATCATGAGCTTTTGTGGGCACAACCCGCTTCTTCAGATGACAAATATGGAGCAAGAGGCACAGAGGTTGAATTGAAAAGCAGAAAAAGAGGAGAGAGAGGGAGGAGGAAAAAAACCCGGTCAGTTAAAGTGTCCATGCTAAATGAGGCTAATAGAGTAGGCTGTAAGTGCCCGTACTGTTATATTGCTATATTGCTGTTTCTTACTGAGATGGTAAAGATTCCAGATTTGTTTCTGGCATCTATCTTTTCATAATACTTAATGTGCTTATCTATGCAACAGGATCATATTTTGGATAATGTAGAGAGGTGACGAGATTGTAGCTGTCACAATATGGCAGTGTGAGTCTTGGATGTCATCTTTGTATCGGTTTCTTGCAGAATAATGTCTTAGGCCATGTCTACGTACGTACCTCATAGTAACACCACTGTACCTCCGCAGGTGCACTGCTGTAAGTCTCCTATGTAGCTGCTCTAGGTTGGTGGGAGAGAGCTCTTCTGGCAGCATAATTAAATAAACCCCCAGTGAATGGCGATAGGTATGTTGGCGGAAGATGCTCTCCTGCCAACATAGCACTGTCCACCCATGCCAGCACTTTGGTCAGTGAAACTTTTGTCAGTCAGCATGTGGGTTTTTTTTCCCCACGCCTCTGACCAGCAAAAAGTTCTTCAAGAGATGTCCTGGTGGGTGCGCCACATTAGGTCAGTGCACCGCTTCAGAGCCAAGATTTCATAGCAGTGTCCCTGGGGCTGCGCAGGCGCACACCAGCAGTCACACGCTGTTAGGCTGCAGGCATTGCGCATGCTTGAGTTCCCCTCCCACTCCTCAGTTCCTTCTCTACCCCCTCCAGCTACAGATGGACTCAGCAGTGCTCCCTAGCTTCTTCACGTCTACGTGGTTATACCTTTTAAACCAGTTCAATTCATTATAATAGTTTAATGAATGAGTTTTTAAATAGTTAGTTAATTACTTTGTTGGTTTAAAAAAAAGAGAAGACAAGGAAGAAATCTTAATTGGTATAAGGGGCTTTCTTCTTTTTTCTCCTAGTTAATCCCTCCCTACAGTCTCCGACTGCTTATGCAGGCATGCCTGGATTACTTGGCTTTAAACGCTGAACCTCATGTAAAGAGCATATTCTGCTTTCGGATGGTCACTCACAATGCGTCCGCTACCTTGGAGAGCAGCATATCTCGCAGAAATGCCCTCATTGCGCAAAGCTAAAATCTCGGGTTCTGAAAGACAGAGACCTGACTCAAATTATTTTTATTGGAAAACTCGCTTAGATCAGCCTCCAATCCGGGCCAACAGCCTGAGGAACAAAAGCAGCTGGGATCCAAAAAGCCTGCCAAAAAGCGAGCCGCCTCAGCATCTGAAGGGGCTACAGCACCGAAACCGCCATCCCCCTCATGGCCAGTGCCAAAAGCAGCGGCGGCACTGCTCCTCAGCATGTATGATGCCGCTGGTGTCTCTGGAGCCCCCAGCGGACACAAACAGTATGCATGCACTAAATCATGCTCTGAGGCAACATGCTTCAAGTTGCCTGCTTCACTGGCTGCAGCACCATTCGGCAATGATATGCTCTTGCCAATGCAGCACGAGATCATGGCGCTGACTATGTTCACAGGCGCCTAAACTTCCACCACAGAGGTTCCTGATGCACCACAACTGCCCTCAGCACTGAGGCTTGATTCAGTGCCTCAGCTTCCATGCCCCCCACTACTGCACTGGCAACTCCTGTTGGGCATTACACTCAACACAGAAACTTGTTAGTCTCATCCACTTTTAACTCACCATTTTTACAACCTGAATGCTCTCCCCCTATGTTAACATCCCAGAGATCACTCCGTCAGGAAAGATTTTCATCTGAATCTGACGATGACTTTTCTAGGGGTTTTTCACCAGAGAATTCCCTTTACACAGCTCAGAGTATTTACTCTCCCAGATTTGGGAATATGCCTCCGTATTATGGCAGTCCCTGGGTACCTCTATCTGAGCCTTACCCCTACTGGCAATACTGAGACAAATGGCAATCTTACCAGAAACACCAGCAGGACTGGAAGCGGCACAGAATGCAGTACTCCCCCTTGGAACAAATACAGGAAAGGGACCCACTCCAACAGGAGGCTGAGACTCCTCCTGACCCAAAGGACCCCTCTCTAGTGGCGAGAGGATCTCTGGCCCCAGTGTCAACAACGTCAGATGAAGGTACATCTTTCCAAGACCTTTTTAAATGTGTAGCTGCTGAATTAAACATTCCTCTCCAGGAGGTTGTGGACAGTCAACACGACATAACAGACATACTGCCATCAAAGTTAGCATTGCCAATTAATCCAGCAATAACGGAAACCAGCAAGGATACTGTAGCAAATTCTGGCGTCAATCTCTTCTACAGCTAAGAGAACTGATAAGAAACATTATGTCCCACCCAAGGGTTCAGAATTCCTTTTTTCTCACCCATCATCTAATTCTCTCATGGTGGAGGCTGCACAACAAAAATCCAAGCAGCAGCAATACCGGTCTACTCCATCAGACCGCGATAGCAAAAGACTCAAGGCATTCGGTTGCAAAATATATGTCTTCTACTTTACAAGTTCGCATTTTGAATTACACAGCTTTATGGAGCAAATACGATTACAGAAATTACACCAAACTGAATGACTTTGTTGCAGACATTCCTGAGGCTAAGAGGCAATAATACAAAGCATTTATATCCAAAGGTCAGATGATTGCAAGAACAGCATTACAGGCTGTCTTAGACGCTGCTGACATGGCTGCACATTCTACAGCAACATCTGTAGTAATGAGAAGGGCATCGTGGTGTAGCTCCACTCCATTCCCCAGGGAGATTCAATCTATAGTAGATCTGCCCTTCGACCACCAGAAGTTGTTTGCAGCTAACACCAATGAAATTCTCCACTGCATGAAGGATTCCAGAGTAACGCTGCGATCTCTGGGGATCCTCAACCAAGCACCTAGAAGAAGGCAATAATAGGTATCAGCCCTATCCGAGACCTAGATACCCTCCATATACACAACACTACAGTAGACAAGACCATCAGCAGCAGAACAGAGGCAGAGGCAGAAACCAACGACGTCACCCTTTCTCTGCCAATTCTCAACGGTCACAGCAGTCCAACAAGCACATTTGATCATCAGGTTGAGGGTCTGTAGAGTCTCTTGCCCATTCCAGTGCCGTCGATGCAAGTAAATCTCTTCCATCACCAGTTGTTGCCTTCCTTCAACAACTGGTAACGTGTATAATCTCTGATAGGTGGGTCCTGCAGATAATCAAAAAAAGTTACCTTATTCCCTTTGTGTCCATACCCCCTCTCTCCCCCACCTTCCCCGTCCCTCTTCAGGGACCATTCTCACGAGATCCTCCTTCAACAAGAAGCAGAGTACCTCTTACACATTGGAGTGATTGAACCAGTCCCCACACGTTTTAGAGGCAAGGGACTCTACTTCCATTACTACTTGAAAGAAAAAAGATTGGGGGGTTGGCCCATCCTGGGCCTTCGAGAAGTCAAAAAATCCATACAGAAACAAAAATTCGAGATGGTAACACTTACTACCATATTACCAACATTGGAAAAGGATAACTTGTTCTTGTCCCTCAACTTGCAAGATGCATACTTTCACATTGACATCTACCCTGCTCACAGGCGTTTTCTTCATTTTGTTGTAGATTCTCAACACTGCTAATACAAAGTGCTTCCTTTTGGACACTCTACCACCCCAAGGGTCTTCTCAAAAGTGCTGGTGGTTGTCGCAGTGTACCTGAGGAAACAAAGTGTTGTAATATTTTCTTACCTAGACGACTGTCTCCTCAAGTTGCGCTTACACAATGATTTCTGCCTCTCAATTGGTCATAAGATACCTATTCCAACACCTGAGCCTTCAGGTGAATGAAGCCAAGTCAACACACACTCCTACACAAAAGATAGTTTATAGGAGCATGCCTCGATTTGACAATGGCCACCTCATCCCTACCTACAGACCGTTTTCAAGAAATTGTGGCCTCAGTAAATACCTTACAATCCAGTCCCTGCACAACAGCACTCGAATGCGTTTGGCTGTTAGGGCATATGGCAGCGTGCAATTTTGTAGTCGGCAATACCCGTCTGCACATGAGATGCTTACAGAGCTGCCTGGGACAGGTTACAAACCCAGCGTCCATCCACTATCCAAATCCCTTGCTCTTCCAGGGATAGTAAAGGAATGCTGGTGGCTGAGCTCACGGAACCTGTGTTCTGGAGTCTCCTTCCACCTACCAGAACCATGCGTCTCCATGGTGACAGATGTATCTCGTACAGGATGGGGCACCCATCTATGTCGTCATACCTGCCAGGGCCTGTAGTCCAGCACTGACAAGAACTTGCACATAAACGTCCTAGAACTGCGGGCAGTCAGGAATGCACGCGTCAAATTCCTCCCATTCATCGCCAATGGACGCACCAGACTGTGCATAGACAACGATACAGCAATGTTTTACATAAATTGTCAGGGCGGAGCCTGATCTTGAGCACTCTGCACAGAGGCCATAGCACTTTGGAACTGGTACCTGAAATACAACACAGTTATCACCGCAGTGCATCTTCTAGGCACCCTGAGCACAACAGGAGCGATGCACTCAGCAGAGCCCTCCCGGTTGAACACGAGTGGGAAATGAACCCACATATATCAGTGAATATCTTCCACCGATGGGGTCACCCTCCCATAGACCTGTTTGCAACACAGTCCAACAGTCAATGCTCCCTGTTCTGTTTTAAGGCAGGAATAGGCAAGGGATCAATGCGAGATGCTTTCCTCATCGCATGGACATCACACTTATTCTACATGTTTTCTCCAGTACCCCTATTGAACAGAGTAGCTCACAAGAGGAGGAGAGATAGGGTTCATCACATATTTCTAATACTATGCCAGCCATGGTTTCCTTTCCTAGCGGCAATGTCCTGTGCCCCACCAATCCACTTACCTTGCATGAGGGATCTCCTCCTTTACCCGGGCTCCCATGATGCCAGCCAAACCTCCACTCACTACACCTGAAGGCATGGCTCCTGGATGGTTCTCTGACCTAGAGTTGACCGGCTCACAGCAAGTATAAATGGTCCTTCTACACAGTAGGGCACAGATCACCTGCAAGACTTACCTTCAGAAATGGAAAAGATTCTCAACGTGTTTGTGCTTGTCACCAACTGGTTCCTTCAACATCCCCCTTACCTTCCATCCACAACTATCTTCTGCACCTTAAACAAGCGGGCCTTGCAATAATCTCCATTAAAGTCCACTTTCCAGACATTACTACGTTCCACTCCAAGATAGACGACTCGTCCATATTTGATTATCCACTCGCCAAGAGGTTCTTAAAGGGTCTCCAGGCACTTTATTCAGATATCAATCCACCAATGCAACTGTGGGACCTACATTTAGTATTGAATGCTCTAACGAGGCCACCCTTCGAACCAATGGCAACCACCTCATTATTACACTTGTCCATGAAAACTGTTTTCCTTGTAGCTATTATCTTGGTCAGAAGGGTAGGAAATGAAAACATTGCTTTGCCACTTGGGTCAGCATCACAATATAAATCTTAATGAAAGATTTAGCGATGTCTAGATCATGGTCCTAATGGCGGTCCTTCCCAAAGTACACTCATCCTTCCATGTCAACCAGACAATACATCTTCCCACCTTCTTCCCCAAACCACACGCCAACTCTTTTGAGATGAAAATGCATACTCTTGACGTGCGCAGAACGCTCTCTTTTTACCTGCGGCGAACAAGACCATTCCAAGCATCTCCTAGATAAATATTTGTTTCAATAGCAAACCACAGTAAGGGCTGGGCCATCTCATCACAGAGACTCTCCCACTGGATCTTGGATTGCATCAAGCTTTGCTATGCACAGTCAGACATGCTCCCTCTAGAGAGCATAAGGGCACACTCAACCAGAGCCATGGTTACCTCAGTAGCATTCCTCCATAAAGTACCCATAAATACATCTGCACTGCTGCCACGTGGTCCTCCGACCACACATATGCAAACCACTACGCACTTACACAGGGACCTCTTTCCAAACTGAAACTAGCTAAGGCAGTTCTTTCCACTGCTTTTTTTGCCCGATCCAAAGTCCCTACCTCCCTAAAGAGAAATTGCTTTGTAGTCACCTAATGTGGAGCACCCATAGGGACATCTCTCTCTCAGAGGAGGAGGTTACTCACATCAATAGTAACTGATGTTCTTCAACATGAGTGTCCCTGTGGGTGCTCCACAACCCTCCCTTCTTGCCCTCTACTTTGGGATCCTTGCCTTCCCAAGCCATGGTTTTGGGGTAGAGAAGGAACTGAGGAGTGTGGGGAGAGGAGGGGCTTGCGCATGCACAATGCCTGCAGCCTAACAGCGTGCGACTGCTGGTGCACACCTGCGCAGCCCCAGGGATATTGCTATGAAATCTCCGCTCTGAGGCTCGGCAGTGGCGCACCGACCTAATGTGGAGCACCCACGGGGACATCTTGAAGAACGTCAATTACTGTTGAGGTGAGTAACCTCCTCTTTTGCTGTCAAAAGTGATAGTGAGAAAAGGAACTGATCTTCTAAGGACACCTCTGCATTTACTTGCTATCTACAATGGTTTGGAAGAGAGATTTCAGTAGTGCCTTCCCCTGAACATCCATACTGCCAGTTGAAGCTTGAACTTCAAGACATGCTTCATTAGTTTTTCCGTCAGCTGGCAATTGAGAGGAATAACCTGAGCCTCCAAGTGATCTTTATTCAACAGAAGGAGACAGTGATCTAATCTTTGATACCCTTCAATTTAGATAGAAAGGAATAATAAAGCTTTCTATTTCTCGTGGGAATAGACCATCTACTGGTAGCCTAGAAGAAAGTTCCTAAAGGTCTCATTGAATAGGGAAAGATGCTTTCTCAACATTCCCTGAAAGAAGCTTATAAATTAGATCTTACACTTCTAGCATTACATTTAGGCGATATTTCTGTCTGTGCTTGTTTGGATATCTGTGGATGCCTGGATAAGAACTGAAGACCTTTTCTCAGAAAGCAAGCAAGCAAGAGAGAAGGTGTGTTCACTAACAAAGTGGATGAAATCTTGCAACAGTTTAAATGAGTTTGTCTCCTAGACTTTAAGGCCAGAAGGAACAATTGTGATAACCTAGTCCAAACTCCTGTACATTGCAGACCACATAATCTCACCTACCTACACCAGTGATAATTCTGTAACTTCTGATTGAGTCCCTGAAGTCCTCAAATCATGATTTAAAGATTACAAGTTACAGATAATCCAGTATTTACTCTAGTTGAAACCTGCAAATGCTCCATGCTGCAGAGGAAGGTGAAAAACGTCAGTGTCTCTGCCTATCTGATTTATGGGGAAAAATCCTTTCCAACCCCAAATTAGGTGGTTAGTTGGATCTGAAGCATGTCAGCAAGACCCATCAGCCAAATACCTGGGAAAGAATTCTCTGTAATAACTCAAAGGCCTCCCCATCTAGTGTCCTATATCTGTTCATTTGATATATCAATTGCCAATTGGCTACATGCCTTTGTAGACAGTTTCATCATACCATCATCCCTTTCATAAACTTATCATGCTCCGTCTTGACACCGGTTGTGTGTGCGTGTTGGGTTTTTTTGCCCCCACTGCTCCTCTTGGAAAGCTGTTCCAGAACTTCACTCCTTTGATGGTTAGAAACCTTTGTCTGAATTGAAGCCTGAACTTATTGATGGCGATTTATTTCTGTTTGTTCCTCTTCAACATTAGCTCTTGAGTTAAATAACTCCTCTCCTTTCCTGATATTTATCTGTGGGGTATTTGTGGAGAACAATCATATCTTCCCAGAGCCTTCATTTGACTAGCTAAACAAGCCAAGCTTTTTGAGTCTCATAAGGTAGGTTTTGCATTCCTGTGATTATCCTAATAGCCCTTCTCTTCACTTGTTGCAGTTTGAGCTCATCTTTCTTAGACATGAGAGACCAGAACTGCACACAGTATTCCAGATCAAGTCTCACCAGAGCCTTGTGTAATGACACTAACACTTCCCTATCTCTACTGGAAATACCCTATCTCTACTGGAACCCTGGCATGATGCCACACTGGGCGCAAAGCTTGGGGGTGCTGCATCATCCCCCGCACCTCTACTTCTCACGTCTCTGGCTGCATCACATTAGTGGCTCATAGTTGTCATAGAATGGACCAGTGCACACTGTCTTCCTCCTCCTCTGTCACATCCAACTGGTATGTCCCAGCTTATAGCTAAAATTCTTGTTAAACTGTCAGTGCATGAACTTACCCTTTATCATTTCTATCTCTCCAGTTTTCAGGGTCTTCTAGATCTTCTTGTATGATATTCTGGTCCTCCTCCATATTACTAATACTTCCCAACTTTCTGTCATCCACCAATTTTTCAGTACATCCTCACTTGTTGTGCCAAAGTCATTAATAAATGTTGAATAAGATTGGTCTCAATACTAATTCCCTGAGGATTTCCTCTAGAAATCTCCCTCCAATCTGACAGTCCACCTTTCAATACGGCTCATCATAGTTACCTCTTCTCACCAATTCCTTATCCATCCTTCAGTTCTCATATTAATCCCTATCTTATCCAGTTTAACTTCCTATGTGGAACTGTATTGACTGCTGTATTGAAAATCCAGGTAGATTAAATCTACTGCATTTCCTTTGTCTTAAAACAAATCAGTTATCTTTTAAAAGAAAAAGATTGGATTGGTCTGGCACGATCTCTTTTTTGTAAAACCATTTTGTGTGTTATCCCAATTATAATTTACATATGTGTCCTTAACTACTTTCTTTTTCAAAATTTGTTCCAAGACCTTACATACAATTGCGATAAAACTAACAGGCTTGTAGTTACCATGAGCTTAAAACATCATGCTTAACTTCTAGGAAGCAATACTCCTCCTCATCAAGCTCCTGTTATAAAAAGGCAAGACAGTGTTTCCATTTCAAAATTCTGAGAGTTAGTCATACTCTCCAGTGTACCAGCAAGCAATCTAACTAGTCTGCAAGAAATAGGTCTCTAGGAGATCCCTCCCAGTTTTCAGCCTTGTCAGTTTTGATACATTTGTCACGAGCACAGAACCAATTTCATTGTGCTCTCTACCTTCCTTTTTAGAGCCACCAGTTCTACTGCCAAACAGAAAGCAGATAGTGCAGAATGACTACCATATCTTTCCCAGCTCCATGCTGCCTCTAAGGCTA
>JANRFK010004149.1:166881821-166899976 GCA_030068395.1 Apalone spinifera
TGAGCTTTCTTGGGTAAACCGACTGGTGCCACAGGACTGCTCATTGACCTTCTATTCTAGACATTCTTCAAAAGCAATTTGAAAGAGGTTTACATGTAGCCACTAAGTGCTTTGGTCCTCCACCATCAACATGCTTAGGGAGGGCCAATCAACAGAGGTTCAGTGCTCTCTTTTGTTAGTTGGTTTCCCATTTCTTAAAGGGAGTCAATCCCCTTTCTTCAGCTCCCATGATATTGTGACATTTAAAATTTGCCTTTAGAGGTTATGTGAATTTTCATTTGATCCTTCAAGGATGGCAGATCTGATTTTCCTTTTCCCTCAAATTATTTTCGTAGTGTGTATTTCCTTGACTATGAACTGAGGAACTAATAGTACTGATGTGTCTCTTGCTTTACATCTAACCACTGAGGATAAGATGGTTTCTCATCTCCACCTTATTAGTATCCTAGCAAAGATGTCACTCCACTTAATACAGAATATTTCTCTTACGAGCTTATGCCATTAACAGCAATCTGCAGAAAAGAATCTGAGGCTATGTCTGCACATCCCGGAAAAACTTCGTCATGTCCAGGGAACATGTCCATCTACTTTTCTGAAATTTTTTTTGGAAGAGGAGAAGCACTCTTTCAGAAGCCCTGTATTCCTCATTTTATGAGGAATAAAGGCTCTTCTGAAACAGGAGGTTTTTCCCATTTTGTCCCCATGTAGATGGGCCAAATGTTGGAAAAGCCTCTTCCAAAAAAAGAATCGGAAAAAGGTATGCAAATTGCAGTGCGCAAATCTGTTCCTTTTTCCGGGAAAAAACCCTGCAGTGTATACATAGCCATAGGGATGTAAGCGACTAGTTGACTAGTCACTCCCCACCACCCCGCCACTATTAGAGGCAGTAATTGTGGGGGAGCAAGAGCCGGTGCTGGGGGCACCAGCTTAAAAGCCAGTTCCCCCAAGCACCATTTCCGAAGGGGACGGGGAGGCAGGGGCGTAGTGGGGACCAGGCATGAGCTGGGAATCTGCTGATTCCCAGATCATGCCCAGTCCCTGACACTGCACCTCTGCTTTTTAAATGTGTTAAGAACTTACCTATTTAAAAAGCAGAAGCGCAGTGGGGGGAGGACCCAGCACCAGCTGGGACAGTTGATTACCTGTATAGTTTGCTTGTTTGCCTATATAGTGTTAGGTTCAGGACATACAGAACCTGGCACATTATCTGAAGACACATTGTACTAGATGAACTTAATATGTTTGAAAGATGTCAAACAGTTATGTGGCCAGTTGCCAGGTGTGCCCATCAAAGACCGTTTATTTGGTAATTTAAATATTTATTTTCTGAAAACTTTGTGTTTTGTTATACTAATACAACTGCTTTTCAGGATCGCATTGTATCAATGACACTTGATAAGGAATATGATGTCGCTGTGGAAGCCATTCGATTAGTCACTCTTATACTTCAGTGAGTATTTTTCAAAGCTAGTATAATTTGCTATAAAAAACACTCATGTGTATTATTAATGACATAGCAGTGGATGTACATTAAATGTGTAATAATGATTTCCCTGAGCAATATTTGGAAATGGAAATAGACCGAAGGAACCAACAGATCATTTAACTATGTTACATTGTTCTCTGTTCGTTTTTTCTTTTAAATGCCAGAAGCTATTTGTGTGCCAAGTGTGAGAATTTAACCACATTAAAGTAAGGAAAAGCAAAGTTACAAAAGCAACTTAAATTCTGTTAGAACAACTTTTATGTCAAAAATTCAAGAATACAGAAGGGAATTTGCAATGTAAGAATGTATTTCATCATATAAAATGCTGCATATCTATATGTGAATGACGAAAAACTGCAACGTCCTATTATATTCAGAACTACTGGAAGAATGTT
The DNA here is from genome assembly GCA_030068395.1 of Apalone spinifera. Taxonomy (NCBI): domain Eukaryota; kingdom Metazoa; phylum Chordata; order Testudines; family Trionychidae; genus Apalone; species Apalone spinifera. The sequence continues at coordinate 166,883,703 of JANRFK010004149.1, forward strand.
TGTTAAAACAGATTTAAAACACACTGAAGCATAAAATATAAGATTTTTTTTCATTAAATACATACTGAAATCCTCAATTTTTAAAAATTTAGTATATAATATAGTTTGTGTGTTGAGATCTGGCAAGACCTAAAGTTCTCATCCCTCTAAGTGCCCAATATTGAATTGGGACCAATACTTGTTATAATTTCAAGAAATGACTTTTCAAAACATTATGATTGTGTTCTGTCATAAAATCAGAAAAAAAATCAAGATAATGATTTACGTAAAACAAAATTATGGCATTAAAATAGTCTATCTAAATTGCTTGAGAAATCAATAAAAAATAATTCCATTAAATTGAGAGGACCATTCTGGGCACAGCTCTACCATTAAATTTGAACTTAAAAAAACAACTAATGGTCTGGTAGCACTTTATAGACTAACAAAACATGTAGATGGTATCATGAGCGTTGGTTAAATTTGAAGCAAGGATTAATCATCTCTGTTAAATGTTAATGATACAGTGAATCCGTTCCAGATTTATAGTACTCAGAGAATAAATACAGAATGAATTTTCAAAGAAAGCTGATAATTGGTTGGTTAAAAAACCTCAATGTGTTTAGATTTCCAAGTTTAAATCTGCCTTAAATTTGAATTAAAATTGAAATCTGCTAAGCTTATCCATATCATATGAGGATGATGAAATATTTTTTAATCCGTTAGTGACAAGGAGGATATTAGATAATATCTACTGGGATAAGTGTTTTAAATCAGCCTTCCTGGATAACTTGCTTATAAGAGTCCTAAATGAATTGGCTGGAGATCTCTGGCCCATAAATGTTACTTTTTGATTAGTCTTGGAATACTGAGGAAATTTCAGAAGACTGGAAGTGAACTGATGTACCATTTTTTAAAAATGACAGGTGGAGTGACCTAGCTAATTACAGGCTAGTGAACATGACATGAATCCTAGAAAAAATAATGGAAAAACTGATTTATGATCAAATCAATTTAAAAGCATTAAAGGTTAGGTGTATAATTAATGCCTTCTCAAACAAACCTGATTTCATTATTTGAGATTGTAAGTTTTGTTGATTAATTTAATTATGTAAGTGCTTGTGACATACTATCACATAACATTCTAATTAAAAATTAATACCATACAGTATCAATAAAACACACATTAGGAAGTTGCTAACTGACGTATCCAAAAGTTAATGCAAAATCTTCATTGAATGGAGGCATTCTGCAGAGATCAGTAGCCTGTTCCATGTTTCTTCACTGATCTTGAAGTGTATTATTACTGCTGATAAAATATGTAACAGGCACAAAGGTTGGAAGATTGGTAAACAATTATGAGACTAAGACAAACATATTGAGGATATGCCTACACAGAAAAGGAAATCTCATGGCTGCCCCATGCCAGCTACCTTGGAGTTGTGGGCTGTTTCAGGCTTGGGGTGGAGTCCAAATTGTGGGACACTCTTGGCATGTAGGGTCCTAGAGCCTGGAATTCTGCCCAAGTCTAGAAGTCTATACAGCAATGAAACAGCTCCACAAGCCAGAGTCAACTAGCATGGACAAGTTGTGTAGACATATCCAACATGATTTGGATCACTTGGTGAATTGAGCCCACTCAAATAAAATTTGTGTTAATACAACCAGATGTGAGGTCATTCAGCTTGTAACTAAACAAAGTGTTTAACCGGGCTATGTAGTATAAGCTTTATACTGCAGAGCCTGTAGCGTTTAACCATGTAACCACTAAATATTTTTAATGTTACATGGTTACCTAATTAACCGCTTTTTAACATCCCTACTTTGTTAGAAAATGTGTACCTAGAATTTGCAGGGCATGCTGGTTGAACTGTTGTAAGCACCTTAATTAGATGCAGAAGTGGTGCTCTGTTCTTAGTCAGTGTTATGTGCAGTCAGCATGTGCCTCATTTCATGTATGCTTTATGAGAATGTCACTTTACTAATACTGGTAGGGAAAAAAACCTATGTGGATGGAAACCAGTGGAATCTGGCAGCCTTGTGGATCATTCTCTGAAAACATCCACTCACTGTGCAGCAGCAGTCAAAAAAGCAAACAGAGTGTTAGGAATCATTTTAAAAGGGATAGAGAATAAGACAGAGAATATCTTATTGGTTCTATATAAATCCATGGTACTCCCACATCTTTAATACTATGTACAGATGTGGTCATCTCATCTCAAAAAAACAAACCTTGTTGGCATTGGAAAAGGTTCAGAAAAGGGCAACAAAAATGATTAGGAGTTTGGAACAGGTCCCATATGAAGAGACATTAAAAAGACTGGGACTTTTCAGCTTAGAAAAGAGGAGACTAAGCGGGGATATGATAGAGGTATATAAAATCATGACTCGTGTGGAAAAAGTGAATAAAGAAAAGTTATTTACTTGTTCCCATAATGTAAGAGCTAGAGGTCACCAAATGAAATTAATTGTTAGCTAGTTTAAAACAAGGGAAGCTTTTCTTCACGCAGTGCATAGTCAATCTGTGGAACTCCTTTTTTTTTTTTTTTTCAGAGAATGTTGTAAAGACCAGGACTTTAACGGTCAAAAAGATCTAGATAAATTCATGGAAGTTAGGTCCATCAATGGCTATTAGCTAGTTTCTTTTTGGCTAAGGCAATGCATGTGATGTCTCAGCCCATGAGAAATTTTCTAGGAAAAAATAATGTCCAAGTGTAAATGAACAATTATAATGCCTTCCCATTCTGAACTAAAATATTAGCTGTAAATATTTTTGTAAATTCTGAAATGTGTACACTTCAATAGAAGCAAAAAGGTTCAGGGTTTTTTTTTCAGAAGGACCCTCTAAAATATTGGCAAGTAATTAAAGCTTGCCACTTGAACTTAAAGGTATTTTATTTTGGTGATAAAGTGTTCAGATATTTTGGGGGCCTAATTCAAAACTCATTGCCGTTAATGTCCCATTGATTTCTGTGGTGTTTAGTTGTGGCCCAGGTAGCCGTATGTGTGTGTGTGGACTGTCTATCATTGAAGTAACTTATGGGAGGTGGTGGAACTGAAATTAAATATTTCTTTTGGTTCAGGTGTTACTTTCTGACTTTTTCAGTGGAAGTGAAGAAGCACTGTCCAATGAAGACTGTGAGAATGTTTATCACTTGGTGTATTCAGCACACCGGCCGGTTGCAGTAGCAGCTGGAGAGTTCCTTCACAAAAAGTAAGCTACCTCTCATCCTGAAATGAAAAGCAGATTCATGATAGATTCCTGAGAATGCATAGTGAAGCGTGTAAGTGACTAGTTGATATATAGAAAGTATAACCTGATTCAGCAAAGCAGTTAATCAAAAGCTTAACTGTTTAAGCACTGACTTTCAGAAGGAGTACTTACATGCTTGAAATTAAGCACCTACTTATGTGTTTTGATAAATCAGGATTTATATCATGTTTCTCTTGCTGTATAGTTAAAACAGTAATTTCTGTTTGTTTAGGCCCTGGAGTTACAAACATATATTACGTTTGTATGCTCTTGTTTGAACTAAAGATTTGTCAATTTATGTTCAAATCCCTTGAGTTTGTACCAGGTTTTCATTGTAGCTTCTGAGGCAATGTCTTCACGAGGAGGAAGATTGATGCTGCTGCAATCGGTTTCCCAGAGTTTGATTTAGCAGTTCTAGTAAAGACCTGCTAAATTGAACTCAGAGGAGCCCTGTTGGCACCAGTACTCCTGCTCCTCACAAGGAGTGAGGGATGCTGATGCGAGTGTTTGCTCCCATCGGCCTCCAGCTGTGGAGACTGTGCAGAAACTTGGATTACGGTACATCTACTCTGGCTATGTAGTTAACGTAGCTGGAGTTGCATATCTTAATTCAACCTTCCTGCGTAGGGAAGATACGGCCTGGTACAACAAATTGTGGACAGGGCTGTATGATTGTTTAAGATATAGTTATTTTCAAGGCATTTATTTTACTCAACTTTGAAATAATAGGAGGCCAATTTACACCAAAGTTAGCTATTGTAACAGAAATTTTTAATTTAAAAAACTTCCTCTATGTGCCTTTACTTGCATGTTAAGAGAGAGTGTGAATTATTAGTGGTAGCTAGATACCCTTGATGTCAGGTGATGAGAAATGTCCAGAAGTTTCTCCTTCACTCTGCTGGATAGCTGCAAACTCAAACGCAAAGAGGCAGAATCTCAGCTGATTGTTTCTTTGCACTCTGGACTAGCTGGGAATCTGGAACAATATTTTTAACACTCTGAAGTCTTTAACATTAATTTTCCTACCCTGTTTTTAAATTTATTTAAGATTTTCATAATTTATTACAGATATTTTTGTATAAGAATTAATTGTAATGAAATATTTCATACCAGCTTATATTTGACACAAAAGGTCATTTACGCAACCAGCAGTTCACTTCAGCAGTGATATTTTGTGTTCCCTTTGTTGTTTGCATTTTTAAGGTGTGAGGGATTTTTTTCCCCCTGCCCATAGTACCCTAGATTTTCTCTTTGAGGCACAAAACACATGATTCTATGCTTGTGGTATCAGTCTTTTACTATGAAAGTGGATATGATGTTGTGGATTCAGTAATATGATCTCACTGCTTGATAGATAATGTAAAAATTAATTCTTTTATACATTGTATTAAAATATTTTCAGTAATTAATAAATGTGGGAAAACAACTATGAAAAATCTGAAAGATAAATTAGTTTGTCTGACACATGAAAATTTCTCCTGTTTAAAGTGATGTGTTATCCTGTTTCCTATATATGTGTTCTTGAAAGCCAAAAGTATTGAAGGAAAAACTGTTGCTCAGTTCTTCAGTTGGCAGTATTTTGAAATTAGAAAACAGGGGTACCCTAAATAAAATTTATCTTTCACCACCATCATTCCTCTTCTGAAATGCATCCCCAGGAATACTCAACCATTGCTTGTTCTCTGTTGTGCCCTGCATTCTTGGTTACACATCCCCATCAACCTATTTTTTCCTCCAGACTTCACATGAAAATGGAACATTCATTATGTGACATCTTATCTCTCCTGTCTGCCAAAAATCTTATGCAACTAGTCCTGGTTATATAGATTGCAACCTATTGCTAATATGTATACGTAACTATCTGTGTATCAACCATACATATGTGTCTCAATTTTTAGATTGATCAGTATGATATAAGCTTTCATCTGATACCTCACACAACATTCATGATAGACAAATTCTGAGACAGCAATGTTTTCATTGCAGTGAGCTTGTCAGGCCTGATAGTAATTGCTAACACAGAATAGTGAAGCCTTTGTTAGCTGGCATTAGTGGCTGCGTCTGTGTCATAGCTACATCTAAAATCTGCAGGAAGAATGTTTGTTGGTCTGTTGAGAAGAATACTTGAAATCGCTATCAAGCCAGGAAGGACCAGAAAAGAACCTACAACCATTTCTCACTCCCTAGACGCCTGCCAGCAGAGAGGAACATAGAAATTGGTATACCAGATCATGCCAGGGAGTTCGTCTAATCCAGTAGCTTATTTATAATAGTGATCCACACCAAGTGTTTTAGAGGAAGTGTAAGAAATACCATAATGTGATTAGCTTATGTCCTGAAGCTTGATATTTTATATCTTTTGTATATGTTTATACTAATGAATGTAAATGTGAATTGCTGTAATATTTATATTACCAGAAGTAAAAACTTGCTAGACTGCTGCTATTTTTTATTTCAAGAATAGTTCACATTTATAGAGACCTTCCATCTAAGGATACCATGCTAAATTATGCGAATTAATGAATAAAGACTTACAGCAGCCCTGTGAAATAAGAATATTCTGCTGTAATTGTTTTAAAGATGGAGAAACTGAGGCACAGGGAGGAGAAATGACTCAAACCATCCAGCAAGTCTGTAGTAAAGCAAAGAACACAATCCAGATATCCTGTCCCTTGCTTTGCTTGAAATATGACTCTTCCTCCCAGCAACCATTTTTGTCTTTTCTTCAGCAGCCCTTTGTCTCGTCTTCCTGAAATTTATATCTGAACACATGGGCAAAAGGAGGAGGAGCTGGGGGAAAGTACAAAATTAGATACTGTGCACAAATCTACGTAAAAGTGAATTTTAAGAAATATACAAAGGTTGAGCTGTAACTCATTTATATCTTTTTTTTTTTTTTTTTAATGAAACAAAGGATAGTGGTAGGATAGGATAGTTGCCTCCTTTTACAGCTATTATTTTGCTTAAATACTTGAATTCAGTTTTGGATTATTATGCCATATGTAAAGGAGGCTGCAATCCAGGTTAGAGTGTCCTACAGTTAATCCTTATATTGGTAGTGTTACAGTAACATTGTTTTTTTGAAAGAGAGCCATACTAGCACCAAACTTAAAAACTTTAATATGCCAGCTGTAAGTTAAACATTTTGTACCACTACATTTCATAACTTTTTCATTGTCTGAAGTGCTTCTGGCCCTTGGAGCTAAATAAATGCAGGTTTTCTTTTGCGTAGAAATGGTTATTTAATTGTTTAATTGTATTTTATGAATGAATGTGTTAACCATATTGTTGAGCAAACAAAGCTAATTAATATAAATATCATAGCTCTTCTTACTTACTTCTAGACTGTTTAGCAGGCATGATCCCCAGGCAGAAGAAGCATTAGCAAAGAGGAGAGGACGGAACAGTCCAAATGGGAACCTCATTAGGATGTTGGTTCTTTTCTTTCTTGAAAGTGAGGTAAAAATATTTCTGATGCCAATCTACTATATATTTCAGTGAGTCTGTCTGTCTGTCATGTTCAAGATCTCCTTCTAAACAGTGAGAGCTAGGAGCACCAAACTTGGTATAAAGCTTCCTCTTACCATAACTTAAAAAGCAACTTAAGGGTTTGTTGTGCCTCCCCTTCAGCTGTGGTAGATCTGTGCTGGGGCAAGTCTTCCCCAAAAACTTCATAAACTGTCGGGGGAGTTTCAACACTGAAATCAATTGCCTGGGGAGGTTGTGGAATCTCCATCACTGGAGATATTTAAAAGCAGGTTGGACAGACATCTATCAGGGATGATCTAGATGGTGCTTGGTCCCGCTGTGAGGGCAGGGGACTGGACTTGATGATCTCTCAAGGTCCCTTCCAGTTCTGGGATTCTATGATCCTATGAAACCCTGCCATGGCATCTCTGTGCTGGGCCAGAGTGGGCGGAAGGGGGGAACACCTCACACCCTATGCCCCCTTGCCATGACAACTCCATACGGGGGAAGTGTGCACCTCCCTCTGCTGGGGGAACAGTGATCTTCCGTGACTCCATGTAGCCTAACCTGGACCCGTCCCAGCCAAGGGACATGGATCCCTCCCCGGGCTGTGCCCGCTGGAGCTGCAGTGGTCATGAAGAGGCGCTTCTCACGTGGCCCCAAACTGTTGCAGTGAGAGAGGGCTGGGGTTATCCTTTTCCTGTGAGGCAGCCAGCACACTGAGCACCTCGTCCCCAGCTCCACCTCAGAGCAATGATTTAAATGGAGCGTGGACATTTTCATTTTATTTTCCAAAAACTAAAAATTATTTGAGTTAAGAACCTGAGCAATAGCGGGTAAATCTTCTAGTTTTATATTTTTAACAAAACCTGAAACTTACATAAGGTGATTGATCAACGTTTGCAAACAGGTTTTAATGTTATGCACACCATATGCATTGGATCCCTTGTCCTTTTTTATAAATTAAACTCATACTAATTTCCTCCCTAGGACTTGTTTTCTCTTGCCTGTCTTCAGTGTAAACTTTAGATAAGATATTTAGTTGCAGTGTAGCTATGTTGGACCCAAGATTTGAGAGAGACAAGGTGGATCTTTAATTGGGCCCACATCTCTTGATGGAAGATACAAACTATCAGATTACATGACGGTCTTTTTCATTTCCCAGACCTGAATAACAACTCTGTGTTGCTCAAAATGTATACCTTCCACTGTCAGAAGTTGATCCCATAAAGCAGTGTAAAGCAGTGTTTCTTAAACTGTGTTCGGCGGCACATAGGTTCTGCATGCCAGTAGAAGGTGTACCACGACCTCTTCTTCCTTTTTTGCGGCGATTTTTTTTTTCCTGGCAGCTGACAAAAGCTCGGTCAGAACACACATCCGTATTTCCCTCAGCTTTTTTTTTTTCTCTGAACAAAAAACCTTGGTGTTCCGCATTAAAAAAATATATATATATTGTTTGGTGTTCCACGGTCTTAAAAAGTTGAAGAAACACTGCCATAAAGGATATTACCTTACCTTACCTACCTTGTCTCTTTAGATAAGATAGACATGCCCGTAGCCTTTCTGTTGTTTTAAAACCCTTTTCTCTAACATTATGCTTTGAGCCTACTGTTGAAATTAAACAGAACTTTGATTTGAAATGGTTGTCTGATTGCTGTGTTTACCACTGGTCACAAAGGAAAGAACTGGAGGTACCCAAAGCCAGTAGTCCAGGACCCTGTTTAAGAGAATTGTGAGATTCCACTCCAGAGAGGTACAGTAAAGGCATGAGGGCTGAACATGTATGGAGGTGCATCACAGAGACCACAAGAGGGGTCAGAGGTGCAGTTAGCCTTGTGACCATGACAAGCATCAAAGAGTTTTCATATCCTGTTTCAGCTCCTCTGGGAACAGCCATGAGCACAAAAGTTCATAAGCGGGCACTGACATCAGCGATTTCTAACACCCAAGATTTCTCTATTTGGGGGGCAGCACCATTACTTGCTAACTAGTGACATCAGGATTTTGTGTCATTACTTGTTGATGATAGCTCCGGATTGTCTTACAAGTCAGTGAAAGCTAATGGCTATTCTTTCCGGAATTATTTTTGTTTGTTCAGTAGAATACCATTATTATAAAGAAACCTCTGATGGGATTTTCAAAAATATCCGTCTAATTCTGCATCCGTTGAGGTTAATGAGCGATTTACCATTATTTTCAATGAGATCCAAGTTAGCCAATGCTGAACAATTTTGAAAGTATCTTCCGTTATGTATCCAGATATCAGAGTTAAACTCAGTAGCTATTTGGTTCTTGTTCCACGTGCACGCTGAAAAGTGGATAAATCTGCACATAATGTGAAATTTTTTTATTATAATGTCTTATCCATAAATAGTGCCCTTCCTTCTAAAATGTTTACACATTTCTTAAGTAAATGTGTCAGACCCAGTTGCTCTTATTGAACTATGTTGTTAAACTATAGTTCAGTAGTTTTACACTTTTTGGTAGTATAGTTGCAAAATGTTGAATGAACATGGTTCTGTCATTTTTCATTATTACAGTATATATTATGATGATTATAATGTACTCAGTTTAAAGCTAATATTACATTCCCTATGCCTATTGCATACTGTTAGTAAAAGAAAAATAAACACCTTGATAGAATGTCCCTTCACCCCACTCCTCCTGTCCACTATTATGACACCTTAACTCTACAGAAAAGTGTGATGGGAGTGAGGAATACTGTCCTCACTCAGGCCATTATTATAATTGATGAAGCTCCATTTGAACCAGAAAATTTTATTGACATTTGTGTTATTTCTAGTTACATGAACATGCAGCTTACTTGGTGGACAGTTTGTGGGAGAGTTCTCAAGAACTACTGAAGGACTGGGAATGTATGTCAGAATTGCTACTGGAAGAACCAGTTCAAGGAGAAGAAGGTATTTGTGTCACTTATTTACAAATAAAATATGTTTACTTATTATCAATAAAAATGCTGTTAATCATTGTATGATATAAATGCCGGATTCTAATCCTACATTTAGAAGGGATATGCAAAATGTAAATATTATATATTATAAGTAATCTTATTTTGGGAGGGGTTAATGCAAATTGTTTAGTAGAAGGCAATACATTAAATGGGTGCTGTGTTAATGTATCTTCAAGAAAGTGATCATAGGACAGATTTTTTTTGTTTCATATTTAATTGAAACAATGGTATTACCTATTGCTCACTAGTTTTTCATCTTATTGTTTTCTTGCCTCCTTCATTTTGACATTGTCTGCAGTTAGAGGCCAACACCTTTTCCTATTTGAACAATGATGTGGCTAGCATGTTGTTGGGCACTTTATAATAGGTAATTATAATAATGATATGGCTTTGAATAGAGCCATTACTTCATATGATAATACTGAATTGGGGGGTTTATGTGAAACATTGCCTTAGGAACAACAATTATATTGCAAAAAACAGTTGTGGCCACAGAAGTGCCAGTTCATTCAAATATGAAAACTATCTCTTGAACTATGCAGATGTTGAAAAAAGCAGGGAATGGAATTTTACTCCTGAATTCCTTTGCTGAACTTAGTGTAAGGAATGAAATAAGAATAGATGCCAGTGTTTTTTCATACTATCGTAGCCTGAAAGACAGTATTTTCAAAATACAGTATTTCTGTATCTCATATTGAACTCCTCTATTGGTTTTTCTCACAGTGTAAATAGGAAATCTACTTATCTGAACAATCTACTAATGAATGTTAACTCATTGCTATTTGATTTACAACTAAGAGTCATTGCTAATTTCTTTAAGTATTTATGTAGTTCTGTTTCTCATCTTAAAGGAGATCTGTTTCTCTCCTGTGATGAAATCCACTCAAGAGGGACCATCAGGGAGTATGTGCCCTGATTTTGTGGACCATTTTGCACTGGCCCCAATGCAAGCCAATGCCAGATCTGCCTTTTGCCAGCTGAGAATTGTTGCAGTAGAGCTGTTCTCCATTCCTTTCTCATTCTCTGTAAGACTGTACATCCCTAATGCCAGATGAGAAATCCCTCCTACAGGGCTAGTTCACAACTGGTCTCCTATAAGACCAGTTGTGAACTAGCCCTGTAGGGAGGGATTCCATCTCCATACCACCAATCAGTAGTGCTAAGGAACAGGATTGGAGATTTTGGCCCAAATTCAACTTCTTTAACTTTTCTTTGTAATTCATTGCTGTCATTAGGGAATTATGGTGGATATTATAGTTGAAGCTCATAACTTTCTGAAACTTTCAACTTTGGGAATGAATTTTTCCATGCTTGTCCTCAGACTGAAAATGAATTATTCTGGAAAATTTGAATGAAAATAGTTCAGGTGTTTTTGAATGAGGAGTGAAAGGGGAAAAAAAGATTCGCCCATTCTCTTTTCTGGAGTTTTTTTGTTTTTGCTGCTGAGTAACTGTGCATGGCCACATTTGAAGAAGGTTGGATTTGGTATGAAAACATGATTTTTTCAACACAAATAACTCACTGATCACACACAGTAGGTATTTTTAAATTCTTTGAATGGTTGCAGACGTGTTCCTCTCAGTTGCGTGCTCGCTCACTGAGCTGAAACTGGATAACTTTGCTTAGTAGTGTCCATCAGGACAGGGTATGCACCCTTTAGCTCTTCATGTCCATTCCCAAGGTATTTAAGGGTAGTCTGTCCTCAGTACCACTCTGTTCCTTCTCCCTGCCTGTGGCTTGAGTCAAAGCTTTCAGTGGGGTATCTTACATCAGGCTATGATGATTCAGTGATTGTTCAGTGAATGTTTGTCCATAGCTATTGAATTACAATTATTATTATTAGTAATAATAGTACCCTAAGTAGTTAGTTGCATTGGTAATTTAGTTAAATAGTATTTACCTCAATGCAATGCCATCCCCAGATTTTAAACACAGTCCATCATATTGAGACAAATCAGTTCAGCACCATACCATCAACTCGGATGGCTGTTTTTCAAGTGATGTCCCCGTGGGTGCTCCACTGTCGGTGTCAGGCTCATCCCGATGCTGCAGATCGGAGTTTTGAGCAGCAGTAGTCAGCCGGACTGTGCATGTGTGGCCGGTATGGTGTTCGTGCCCTTTTGCACACGCGCACGGTCCAGCTCCCACCAGTTCTAATGTGATTAACTTCCTCTTCTTCAAGTTATGTCCCCATAGGTGCTCCACTGTAGGTGACTGTGTAGCAGTACTCAAGAATACCGGGAAGGCAGGTTCTAGAGTCATGGTCTATTTGACTTTGGCCGTGGACAGAGCGAGCGCCTCTCTCCAACTTTGTCTAGTCATGAAAACAACAAGAGTTATTAGTTAGTTATAGTTAATATTAGTCAGTTTGTAGTTAATAGTTATAGCTCTTAGTTCGTAGCATGTTGGAAAAAAAACTTCTTCGTTATTGCCGGCCCTTTTCAGGCCTCAAAAAAGAACAGACTTAAGATCAAGCCAAAGATGCCAGGTTCTCCCAGTTTTAAGAAGTGCGACACATGTCGCAAACCTATGCCGGCCTCAGTCGATCATTCTTCATGTATCCGCTGCTTGAGCGAGGCTCATGTGCCTAAGAAACGCTCCCACTGTTTGAAGTTAACAGCGTGACAGGGAAATACGCCTCCGGTTGATTCTGTTTTGACAAGGCATTCCAGCCATCAGACTTGGCGTCCGTGGCTCCCGCAGACCCTGCTACCACGTAAAAATGGAGAGCGTCCTCTCCTGGGTCACCTCTGGCAAAAAAGACGAGGCCTTCCCCAGCACATTCCCTCCCACCAGTTCCACTGAGCAGGGTGAGCACGGGATAAGCTAGGGACGTCCGGCACCGCCTCTTCGCATTCAAAGGCGATTCCAGTCACAAAAACTAAAAAGACAGCACTTTCGTTGCCAAAACCAGGCACTGAGATCGACGTCGGCACTTGCAGCCCCATCTGCCAAGACCCTGGCACTGGCGCCAGCCACAGCAACACCACCAGCACCTGCAGCTCCGGAACCCAGGTGACAATTCAACCCGGCACCAGGGAGGACCAATGCTTTCTCGGCACCGAAAAAAGGCCCTGCAAAGACGAACAGAGATTGGAGCCCGAGCCTGAATTCCATTTCTCCTACATTCTGCCCGACATTGACACCTTCTCCACCGGCACTGAGGTCACCAATCCCACACACCCTTCAAGCAGAACAGCAGGCTTCTCCATACTCGCCACATCAAAGATCTCTATCCCTGTTCCCTGTGCACTGCAGAGAGATTCTCGTGGCCATGCAAGGCACCTTTCTCTTTCCCCACCACCTTCATCTAGGGGATCTGTAATACCCCCTCATTTACCCATGTTGTCACCACACGCTGACTATTGGGAAGAGCACAGGGGTGCGTACTCTGAAAGACGTTCCTCATGTAGGAGATCACATTACCACTACGGTTATCATGACCGTACGCCTTAGTACTCCAGCTATTATCATCACCATCCATCACGTTCTAGGCGATGGTCCCCCTGTGGCTGTAGATCGCCCAGATATCCATTCCTGTTGTCAATCCAAGCCATCATGCCTCACCCATATTTCACCACCATTTGAGACCATTTTACCACCAGTGGTCCACCATTACGTCTGACTGTTGGGTTCTGGAGATTGTCATCTGGATACACCATCTCCTTCCTTTCTCTGCCTCCAACCACCCCACCTACCCTGTCCCTCTTCAGGGACCCTTCTCAGGAGAACTTGCTAAAACAAGAGGTCCATCGTCTCCTCTTCATTGGAGCTGTAGAAAAGGTACCGGACGAGCTCAAGGAAAAAGGACTCTATTCTCATTATTTCCTCATGCAGAAAAAAACAGGAGGGTGGATACCCATACTCGATCTTAGAAAAATCAATTGTTACCTCCAAAAACAGTGGTTCAAAATGGTAACTCTTGCATCCATCATACCAGCATTAGACAACAGGGATTGGTTTGCAGCCTTCAACCTTCAAGATGCCTACTTCAGCATCACCATTCATCCCACCCACAGGTGATTTCTTCACTTCACAGTAGGCAGGGAACATTTTCAGTACCAGGTGCTTCCTTTTGGCCTTTCCCTCCACTCCCAGGGTATTTTCAAAAACCCTTGCAGTAGTGGCAGCACACTTGTGTTGATGGGGCATTATAATTTTTCCTTACCTCGACAACTGCCATATAAAAAAGTCTGCTCTTCAGCACGACACATGATAGCAGTAACCAGACAAACATACAATTCCCTCGGTCTAATTATCAACAACTAAAAATATATGCTCGAGCCATCTCAGACCTTGGAGTTTATAGGTGCTCATCTAGACTCCACCACACTATGGGCCTACTTACCCATCCAAAGATTCCAAGCCATTCAAGACCTGGTTGCCCTATTAATTACCAGCCCTGCTGTTCAAATACTTACGTGCCTACAACTAATGGGCTATATGGCAGCCACAACTTACGTAGTCCATCATGCACAACTACACTTCTGCTGTTTTCAACATTGGGTAGCATCCATGTTTGCTCCAACAAAACATCATGTCCACACAACAGTGACTCCTCCAGTTGATATCCACAGATCCCTCAAATGATGGACAGATTCGCACAACATCCTATTAGGCGTCCCCTCAACCTTCAGCCCACGTTACCACGGACGCCTACCTCATTGGCTGGGGGGCCCACATAAACGGCATGTCTGTACCAAGCTGATGGTCCTCATGAGAGACAGCTCTCCACATACATTTTCTGGCCCTCAGAGCAGTTTTCAATGCTTGCAAGCACTTTTAGAACTTCATTCACAATGCCGCCGTCAGAATACTTCCAACAATATCACCACAATGTACTATATAAATCACCAAGGTCTCGATCCCTTTGTGTAGAGGCACTTCGCCTTTGGAATTGGTGCATTCGCAACAACATCATTTTAATAGCTTCTTATTTACCTGGCATCAACAATGCTGCTGTGGACTCCCTGAGCAGACATTTCACATTGGCTCATGAGTGGAAGCTCCGTGGCAACATACTCCAGCATATTTGCGGATACTGTGGTTTCTCTCTGATAGATCTCTTCGCCACTTACAAAAATGCCTATATTTTTGCTCCAGAGTGGGCATTGGTTGGATCCCTCAGAGATGCCTTTCTTCTCAACTGGGGGGCCCTCCTGTATGCATTTCCCCCCGTTGTACTTATACCAGAGTCCTTGAAAAGATAAACACAGAAGGAGCCAGAGCGATCCTCATAGTGCCAGCTTGGTCCCACCAGCCTTGGTTTCCTTTTCTCCACCAAATGTCTCTGTGTCCGCCATATGTCCTTCCCAACCTATGAGACTTCTACATTGAGAGGACTCAGGCTTTCTGCAAAACAAAATGTTTGATAGTTTCCCTCGCTGATTGATCCAAAGGTGAAGCACTATCATCCCAATGGGTTGCGAAACTTAGTCTCGTGCATTACCACTTGCTATTCTGTACGCAATAAACCACTCCCATCCCAGCCAAAGTCTCATTCTACAAGAGCTGTAGTTACATCCACAGCCTTTCTGTGAGGGATTCCCCTTTGGGACATTTGTCGGGCAGCCACAAGGTCATCCCATGACACTTTCATGAAGCACTACACAATTGTAGTACTGGTTGTCTGTGAACACTTCACTAGCCTCAGCAGTACTTTCAACATCAAATAGACCATGACTCCAGAACCTGCTTTCCGGGTATTCTTGAGTATTGCTACACAGTCACCTACAGTGGAGAACGCATGGGAACATCACTCGAAGAAGAGGACGAAGTTACTCACCTTGGAATTGGCAGGCTGTGCAAAAGGGCATGAATGCCGCGAGGTGCTGGCCGCACATGTGCAGTCTGGCTGACTAGTGCTGCTCAAAACTCCGATCTGAGGCGCCAAGACGAGCCTGACACCTACAGTAGAGCACCCACGGGGACACACATCTCGAAGAACCATCGTTACTGCACCAAGGTGAGTAACTTTCTCTTATCCATCAAGTTTAAAAATGACATCAGTCTCAGCATCAACCATATCTGAACTTAAGCACAAAAAGGAAACTTACAAAAAGTGGAAACTTGGACAAATGACCAGGGAGGGGTTTAAATGTATAGCTCGAGAATGCCGAGGGGGTTATCAGGAAGGCGAAAGTGCAATTGGAATTGCGACTGGCAAAGGATATGAAGGATAACAAAAAAGGTTTCTACAGGCATGTTAACAAGAAAAAGGTGATCAGAGAGGGTGTAGGGCCCCTACTGGATGAAGGAGGTAACCTAGTGACAGATGATGTGGGGAAAGCTGAAGTACTCAATGCTTTCTTTGCCTCTGTATTCACGGACAAGGTTGACTCCCGGACTAATGCGCTAAGTGACGCAATATGGGATGAAGATGGACAGCGCTTGGTGGGTAAAGAACAGATTAGGAACTATTTAGAAAAGCTAAACGTACACAAATCTAGGGTCCGGACTTAATGCATCCGAGGATACTGAGGGAGTTGGCAAATGTCATTGAGGTGCCTTTGGCCATTATCTTTGAAAAGTCTTGGAGATTGGGAGAAATCCGGATGATTGGAAAAAAGCAAATGTAGTGCCCATCTTCAAAAAAGGGAAGAA
>JANRFK010004149.1:166904945-166999238 GCA_030068395.1 Apalone spinifera
AGACTTGGACTTTACATCTTAGAAAAGAGGAGACTAAGGGGGGATATGATAGAGGTCTAAAAAATTATGATTTGTGGAAAAAGTGAATGAGAAGTTATTTACTTTTTCCCATAACATAAGAGCTAGGGGTCACCAAATGAAATGAATATGTAGCAGGTTTAAAACAAACCAACGGAAGTTTTTCTTCACACAGTGCACAATCAAGCTGAGGAACTCCTTGCCAGAGAATGTTGTGAAGACCAGGACTTGAACAGGGTTCAAAAAAGAACTAGATAAATTCATGGAGGATATGTCCATCACTGGCTATTAGCCAGGATGAGTAGAAATGGTGTCCTTAGCCTCTGTCAGAAGCTGGAAATGGATGACAGGAGAGGGATCACGTGATGATTACCTGCTCTGTTCACTCCTACTGGGGCATCTGGCATTGGTCACTGTTGGAAGGCAGGATATTGGACTAGAATGATCTTATGTCTAATCCAGTATGGCCGTTCTTATGTTCTGTGGTTTCATAAATGCTGATTGTCAATATTCTTCAGCTTCACAAAGTACTGAACAATACTCAGTACAGATAACAAGAAAATCAACAATACAAAAGACTGTTCACCTACCTACGGTACTAAGGAAATCCTATAGCAAGTGCTCAGTAGGAGCTGCAGCAGCACCCAAGCCATCCTCCATATGTTCCTTCTCAGCCCAGTCATTGATATCTCGAGTTTAGCTACACTAAGGATCTGATAATATCTTCTGAGCCAGAGTCTCCTCTGTTAACGAGTACTGGGGATTAAGTCAAGGCTCTCTTCCTCACTGATGCCTCTTGCCCTCATTAACTTTGCAAGCCAAACAACTATGAGTATGTGGATGGGTACTCCAGTCGGTCTCCAGCCTGTAACAATGCTTGGGATTCTTCTGTCCCAAGTGCAGGACTCTGCACTTCTCCTTGTTGAACCTCATCAGATTTCTTTTGGCCCAATCCTCTAATCTGTCTAGGTCGCTCTGTACTCTATCCCTACCCTCCAACATATCTACCTCTCTATTCCCTTATCCAGCTCATTAATAAAGATGTTGAACAAAATTGGCCCTAGAATAGATCCTTGGGACACTCCACTTGAAACCGACCACCAACCTGACATCGAGCTGTTGGTCACTACCCGTTGGGCCCGACAATCTCGCTAGCTTTCTATGCCTCTTACAGTCCATTTATCCAATCCATACTTCCTTAACTTACTGGCAAGAATTTTGTGGGAAACCGTATCAAAAGCTTTGCTAAAGTCAGGATATATCACATCCACTGCCTTCTCCATTATAGAAGCTAATCAGATTGGTCAGACATGACTTGCCCTTGGTGAATCCATGTTGACTATTCCAGATCACTTTCTCCTCTTCCAAGTGCTTCAAAATGGATTCCTTGTGAAGTTCCCCTCCATTATTTTTCCAAGGACAGAGATAAGGCTGACTGGTCTGTAGTTCCCTGGATTGTCCTTCTTTCCTTTTTTAAATATGGGCAGTACATTTGCTTTTTCCCAGTCATCTGGGATCTCTCCTGATCTCCATTAGTTTTCAAAGGTAATAGCCAAATTCCTGAGTACTCCACAAAATAGTCTCAGCCGGAGGTTAATCTGCTTACTATGGTAGCCTATGCAAAATGTATCAATGTGAGAGTTAGGGTTGGGGGAAGGAGGATGGAGAGAGAGAGAGAGAGAACAAACAAGGGGGAGGCAAAGCATCCACCCACCTCAAGATTCATATCAGGGCTGCTTGCTCTTCCTCTTTCTGACCCTGTCAGGGAGTGAGAGCAAAATGCACAGCTTGTCTGTGCTCCCCAGCCTGAGTGAGGAATGCCTCAAACTGTGCACTTTCCCTTGCTCCCTAACAAATGGGAATAACCAGTAATGTCCCAATACACATCTGTGGCAGAGGGGAGGGGCATCAGCCTCCTCTCTGCCCTTCCTAAAGGACACTTGAGGGTGAGAAGCTTGGAGCTGGGGCAGTCCCCAGACATTGAGGGGGGGATGCTCCTCCAATCAGTCCCTTTCAGCTGCCTGGTGATTCTCTTTTCTGTGTAGTTTATGAAAAGCAATTCCATTACAAGCACATCCCATTTTCCTGGCACAACCAAACTCTTACCTTGCTTTAATTTATAACAGGAAGCTGTATACCACATTTGGTGGTCCTAGCTCATACTGTCTTGGACAGGCAGACAAACTCTCTGATATATAGTAGATGGACTTACTCTGTCCTTGGTCTTCCCCTTGCTTCTAATTTATTAGTGGAATGTTTTCTTGTTACCCTTTCTGTGTCTAGCTAGTTTAATCTTGTTTTTGTGCCTTGGTCTTTTTAATTTTGTCCCTATCTACTTGTGTTGTTTGTTTATATTCATCCTTTGCAATTTGACCTTGTTTCTACTTTTTGTAGGACTCTTTTCTGAGTTTCAGATTATGGAAGATCTCCTTGTTAAGCCGACATAGTCTCTTGTCACACATCCTGTCTTTCCTACGCAGTGGTACAGTTTTCTCTTGTGCTCTTAATAATGTGTCTTTGAAAAATCTCTTGACCTTTTTTCCTCCTTAGAAATGCTTCCCCTGAGATTTTACCTATCAACGCCCCGAGTTTGCTGAAGTCTGCTTCTTTAAAATCCATTATCTTTATTGGACTTTTTAACCTCTTACTGCTCCTTAGAATCATGAACTCTTATTAATAATTTCATGATGATTTTCACCCAGCCTGCTGTGAACTTTTCAATCAATTCCATGCGGTAGGGCAGAGGCTGTTCTATATTTAATTTTGAAATAAGAGGGAAAGTTACAGATATCAATTTGCTTTTACTCTTCTAGCCAAAAAAAAGGGGGGGGGTCAGGAGTTTGGATGTGTGTTTCTCTCTCTCCTTAGACGTACTGACAAAATAACTCCCTGAACCAGGTGAAAAAGTTACGTTCTTAAAATTTAAGATGCTGGAAGCTATCTGTTGATTTCTTCTGTCTCATTATTCCAGTCTCCTCAGTCCACAAGAATGATGACTAAAGTCTAACATAGAGATATCAATTGGATTGTTGATGACTGGCTGCTTTCCCATTAACCTGTACTATCTTGCAAGTTTGTCTTACGCCCAGCGTCTATGAGTGCAGTGTTGATCATGTGGACTAGGAGTAGGACATTTTAGGGCCCAGGTCCAGCAACAGTTCCGCTGTTCATAGGGAACTTTCTCCTGTGTTTTAGGGTATTTGTAGTAGAAGCTGATACAGGATTCAGTTTGGGTCATTATCCATTGTAACTCTGACACTGGCTAGAAGCATAACCCTTTCTAATAGCATGCCTGTTGAATCCCTGCCAGACTTCAACACCAAAGCCAAGCATCTTATTGCCTAAGTGCTTCATGACTGAAAGATCTTGGAAGATTGCCAATCTGTAGGCCTGAGTGGAGTAGTTGAGCAGAGTCTCTGCTCTGGTTTTCTTGCACCCCGCTTTCTATGACTTCCTGTGTGATGCTGTGGTCAATAGAACCAATGCAGTCCTTGGAGGGATAAACAGGAATCGCTAGTTGGATAGGAGATTTTACCTGTGGTTTGACATTGACGCAACTGATGCTGGAGTATGGTGTCCAGATATGGTGCTCACAATTAGAAAAATGGTGTAGAAAATTTCTAGGCGGTTCAGATAAGTGTCATGAGATTGATTAAATGATTAGAAGACATGATTTCTAGGGATAGACTCAAGGGGTGCATCTAGACTACGTCCCTCTTTTGACAGAGGGATGTAAATTAGACACTTCGAAATTGCAAATGAAGCTGGGATTTGAATTTCCCGTGCTTCATTTGCATATTCGCATCATGGTGCTCTTTCGAAAAACGAGGTTTACAGGACCTTTCAAAAAAGGCTTCTATTTTCGAAAGAACCACGTCTAAACTCGTTTTACTTTTGAAAGTGTTTTTGGGAAAAATGCTGTGACGAATATGCAAATGAAGCACGGAAAATTCAGATCCCGGCTTCATTTGCAATTTCAAAGTGTCTAATTTACATCCCTTTGTCGAATGAGGGATGTAGTCTAAATGTACCCAAGGAGGTCAAGCTATTTATTTTCAAGAAAAGGTTAAAGGGTGACTTGGTGACAGACTATAATACCTACATGGGGAAGAAATATTTAATATGGGCTGTTCGGTCTTGAAGAAAAGATGAAACACAATCCTATGACTGAAAGATGAAACTAGATAAATTCAGACTGGAAATAAACTTGTAAATTTTTGGAGTGAGAGTACTGTAATTAACCATTGTAACAACTTAGCAGGGGTCACGATGGATTCCCCATTGTTAACCATTTTAAAATCAAGTTTGCATGTTTTTTTTCTAAGATATAGGTTCTAGGAATTATTTTAGAGGTAGTTCTACAACCTGTGTTATATATGAGGTAAGACTGGATGATCATAGTGTTCCCTTTGAGGGCCAAGTATTGGTCCCACTATAGACAATAGCAAAATATCCATTGAACTCAGATATTTGGCCCCCAGAATGAGGGATGTAAGCAGACAATATAACAATGGAGGAAATGAGATTTTTTTTTCCCTTCAGGTAACTGGAGGTTTTTATTGCTTTCACATTCACATTCTCTTAATCTTTTTTTCCTCTTCCTTTCTTTTAAAAAAAAATGCCTACAGGGGCTTTCATTTTGAATTAGCTTCCATTTTGGTGATCTTGATCCTTCGATTTAAAATTGCATTAATGAAGTAAGACATTTAATTATTTTATAACACATTTTTCCTCATTTTCACAGGTATTAACTGCAAAAGAAAGGAAAACTCAGATAGATGACAGAAACAAATTGACTGAACATTTCATTATTGCGCTTCCTATGTTACTTTCAAAGGTACAGTTTCCCACAAAATATATTATTTACTTATAATGTATATCATTTTTTTCTTTCTGTAGTATATACATTAATTGGTCTTCATTTTTTTTGTTTCAATAATCTCTAGTATTCTGCTGATGCAGAGAAAGTAGCAAACCTTCTGCAAATCCCCCAGTATTTTGACCTGGAAATTTACAGTACAGGCAGAATGGAGAAGGTATGGTACATTATGGTGGCTCTCTGGTGGCTTTCAGCTGGCTGATTAGTCATGTTCATATGAAATTGATACATTTGGAAGAGTATATAGTAATACTTTCCTACTTTGATCTATCTGTTAACATACTTTTCTTGAGTATTATTGTTTATGTAATATTCTATGTAATGGAAACTGACTTTTCTGTCTGATCTACAGCATCTGGATGCCTTGTTAAAACAGATTAAGTTTGTTGTGGAGAAGCATGTAGAGTCAGATGTTCTAGAAGCCTGCAGTAAAACCTATAGCATCCTGTGCAGTGAAGAATATACTATTCAGAATAGAGTTGACATAGCCCATAGCCAGCTGATTGATGAATTTGTGGACCGATTCAACCATTCGGTAGAGGATCTCTTGCAAGAGGTTTGTTCTTCTAAAATTAATCTTGCTTTATCATCTAGATTTGCATCTTTGATCCTTTGTCCATTTTGTAATATCCATTGTCAATATCCTGCATTACCATCAACTGCCTGATGAGTCATCGTGATCTCCTTTCATTCACAGTAACACACTGTTCAGTTGTAAATTGTGATTAAAGCTACGATTTGGTCATGATAGTCACAGATTCCAGGACTTCATCAGATCTTTGTGACTTTTAGGGCTTCAGGAGGAGGAGGTGGGACTGTGTGCCCTGCACTGCAACTGATATTGGAACCTGGACCTTATAGCCCCTGACTGGTGGCTTCCACCAGGGCCTGCTGCTGGGGCCATGCTATACTTCAACCTAGTGCTTCCCTAGTTACAAAAATTTGATGGATCTTAACTGGAGTCAAATGTCATCTGCACAGTAACTTACAAAAAAGTCTTTAAGTAGTATAAAAACGGAGGCCATATATCAATATTGGTTAACTGCTTAATGCTAAGCAATCTGTTCCATCTCGTATTTAACTGTGATACAGAGTAAGCGTCCCAGACTTGAACAGTAGTTGTGTAAGCCTGAAAGCTTATTTCTCTCACCAACAGAAGTTGGATTTACAAAATATATTACATCACCCATCTTGTGTCTCAGTTCTATCATAAGCTTCATAGGGGTAGCTGAGTTAGTCTGTAACAGGAAAAACTTAAAAAAACCCAATAGACTAGTAGCACCTTAAAGACTAACTAAACATGTAGAGGAGTCCTGTGGCACCTTATAGACTAACCGAAGTGTTGGAGCATAAGCTTTCGTGGGCAAAGACCCACTTCGTCAGATGCATGACGAAGTGGGTCTTTGCCCACGAAAGCTTATGCTCCAACACTTCGGTTAGTCTATAAGGTGCCACAGGACTCCTCGCCGCTTTTGCAGATTCAAACTAACACGGCTACCCTTCTGATACTAAACATGTAGATGGTATCATGAGCTTTCATGGGCACAGCCTGCTTCTTCTAACACTCCTATCATCTGAAGAAGTGGGCTTTGCTACTAGTCTGTTGTGTTTTAAGTTCTGTCATAGTTTATTTTGAAGCCTTGATATGTTCCTAAATTTCTAAGTCTATTCTGTAATTTTTAATGAGGATTCTGGGTCCTGCAAATATAACAAGACATCAGAAAGAAAAGCTGTTTTGTGTTCTAATCCAGGAGATGTTTTGATACCCTTTACGAAGAGACTCCTTCTTATGTTTATTGCTTATGGCTGCATTGCCAAAGCAAATAGCAGGGAGGATAGTGGACAATGCTTGGACAAATTAAAATGAGATGACTGAGGACCATTACCTGAATCAGACCTTAGAAGATAAGCATATAGGGCTGATATGCCCTTGTAAAGTGGCTTCCAAAATAGAACCTTACCAAAATCTATGTGAGGTGCTCTCACTCCAGCTGGTCCAAGTCTTTGCCTGCAGCGAAAGAGAGGAGCAAACAGGAAGAATTGCTAGAATTAACATTATAGATCATATTTAGAGTTCTTCTGATAGCAGGTAGATGGCTGCCAGCAAGGAACCTAGATTGGTCACGTTGAACATATCTGGAGAAGCTACAACTGTCTGTTTGCTAGCATCTTCTCGTAAACTTTAGCAATCACATTAATTATAGAAATAGGTCTACATGATGCATAAGATCTTTTCCCTCTTTAGGAATGGCCATGCCTGATTGCAGGAATCTGGAATCTCGTTCCCTGCACCATAGCATTAAACAATTTAGTGAAATAGGTATCAGCACTTACCTTAGAGTACTACAATATTCCCTAGCAATCCAGTCAGGATCTGGAGCTTTATTGGATTTTAAATTCTTTATTTAATCTTCAACTTCCCCTGCAGCAATTTGCTCATCAAGAGCTGCCATGTCTTCCTCTGAGCACAAAGTTAGTTTCACTCTTCTCAGATATCTATTTATAAATTCAGGATTTGGATGTTAAGTGTACAAAATATGGGAAAAGTTAACATTTGCTTAAGGGATCTGATGAATACCAGTTCCTAAATCTCCTTTTTTTTCTCCCCGTCTTTGAGTTTTTCCACGTGTCCATCCTCCTCCTGGTTTTCATGTGCCTCAGGCAGGAAGTACAGGATATTTTCATTAGCAGTGATTAATAAGGTTACATATGCACCCTGCATGGCCTCTCAACGGCTACCCTCAAGAGCAAATTCAGTCTCTGCGGCCATAGCATGAGTGATAACTGGATGTCTATAATAGACATAGAGTGTTCTTCAGAGTAGGTAATTATCCCATATGACTATCTACATTTGTTATATGGAAACATTTGTCTATAGGTTATGTTCTACATTAGTGTTCTGTTCCAATAATATTAGATTACCTCTTATCTTTAAAGCATTCAGAGCTTTAATTTTCATAAATCAAAGTCCATTTGGCAGCAATAGCTGTATTTTGTCCTCCTGTAGAGGAAAATACAATTTTCTCTCATCTGTTGTGAATAGACTTATGAAATGGCTTGTCCATGTCTTTTCTCCTGTTAGAAAAATTGTCCCAATATGGGATTTCAATTTAGTGCTTTCTTCACATATGAACCCTCCTCTTCTTTCAATTATTATTAGATTGTCCAGTTTATCCACTATCAATGAAAGTCATTTCTGGTGGTAGTTATATCTGCTCATAGAATAAGTAGATTAGAAGCCATAATGATAAATCCTTGATATGCTTTTACATATGGATAGTGTAACCAGGGGACTGCATCCATCTTTTATTCCTAAAGTACTATGAGATTTTCATATCGATTCATTCATCAGGTTTTTTTCCACCTGCCGAATCATCTATAAATTATATACATTTTAGATATGAAAAAGTCGATGTTCTAACTCTTGGCATAAAACATCCGACTTTTTGTTGCTTATGATAATACGTGAAAAGGGATGGTTGTTCATCACAGACACTTACAAAATGGGTATTGGATGATTTTAAAACTGCTTATGATATTGGTTAGTCCTCCACCAAATATAATTCATTCCACCAGAGCACAGGCTGAATCAATAGAGTTGATAGTTGGGTTCCAGTATTGGAAGTATGTAAACCAGCTATCTTGCCTTGAGTGCATACATTTGGGAAACATTATTATTTAGTCACCGCTTCAAGATCTGATGCCAGTTTTGAAAGAACTATTTTAAAATCTCTTGACATAATTACAAGCTTCCCACTCCTTAAAGATGACTAATCACCATATAAGTATATTCTACATGCAGAGTAACTCAAAAAAGAAAGAATGCTTACTTATCTGATAGTAACTGTGATTCTTCAAGATGTTCTTCAAGTGGGTCTCATAACCTGCCTTCTGTCCCCACAGCTCAGTATTATGAATTCTGGAAAGTGAAGGAATTGAGTGGTAGTTGGAGTTACTGTGCCTTTTGTCCCCCTTCGGGAGGTGGGGCTTGAGGGAATTCAGGGTGCATACACAATCTCTACTGGACACTGATGGAATGGAATTTAAAAAGTAGAGCTGCAACAGACCCCCTTATTGACTAATCGATTAGCTTACTAACCACTATTTAACATCCCTAGTGTTGACTCTGTTCTTATAGCCCCAACTCTCAGACTATAATTAAAATACAGTTTAATCCTCTGCACATGAGTTTTGAAAGACATACTTTTTTTGTATTTAGGAATCCTTGATAATATCCCTTTTATTTCCAGGGAGAAGAAGCTGATGATGATGATATATACAATGTCCTTTCCACCTTGAAGAGATTAACTTCGTTTCATAAGTATGTGTTTTTACTTGGATCAGCAATGTCAAGTGATGTATAATGTTAGACAATAAAAGAGGATACTCAGAGTTAGGAAAGAAGAGGAAAATGTGCTGAAATAAAAAAAGCATAGACTGGGTGCCAGGAGACACATTGCAACTGGAGGGCTTGATTCAGCATTGCACTTGTGTATACATCCAATTTTGAAATCAGTGCCTTATAAGTAAGGCTGCGAGTTTGTCAGATCCAGGACTTCCGTGACTTCTGCAGTGGCTAATCGGAGGGGTTTCAGGGCAGGGGTTTGGGAGGGGCACGGGGGGGGGGGGGGGGGGGGGGGGGGGGGGGGTGAGGGCTCTGGGTGGTGCTTCAGCATGAATTGGGGGCAAAGGGAGTCCAACTTCACAGGTATGTTTTTAGAAAATAAAACACTGAAAGGGGGGGGGGGAGGTACAGTTGGAGAAAAGCTGTGCGATTCTTCCTCACCTGGTGTATGCAAGAATAATTAAAGCAGAGTGAGAATTCCCATTCAAGATGTAGTTATAACTAAATACTAAAGGGTGGTCTATATTCTGGCTATGGTTTTAGTATCCTCAATTAAGTGCCTAGTCATACCTGCTCAAGGAGCATTTCTGCCTGATCGGAGAATAAATTTAACCCTCAGATCAAATATGGATGTAGTCGCACTAGCCCTGAAAGGATTGGCTGCAGTCTCTTGTTGTAGAGTCTGTGCTCAACGAGGAGGCCATATGAGCATGCACAAAAAAACTACTTTTAAATTGGTTTTCCTAGAAGTGTTTTCAGGACTGATGCTTCACCTGACAAATTAAAATTCATATTCAGGTCTTACAAATAGGCATCCTGGGGGCAACAGTGGCTCCACTTGAAGAAGATAGTCACAGTGCAAGAGTGGGGTACCTAGAGCCTGGAGATGCAGCCCCTGGATTGCCTGGATCCGGCCCCTGGTGCTCAGGGCTCCCCCCACCTCCAGTATTGGGGTGCCTGTGCTGGCGCTCAATTTTCCACCGTCCCCCTAGGAGGCAGGAGTATACAAAATCTACTAGCTTGGGCCCCCCTAGGCTCTGTTATGCAAGTGGAATGTGGGGCGTGACTTTCTACTTCTTAGTTGGGGGCCATGTCAGTGAGGGGTTCATGGGTTTTTTGGAAAGGGTCAGGGGGTCAGCAGCCCCCACCCCAAAAATGTTCAACCCTCCTCCCCAGTCTAGTGTCTTTCCAAATATTTTGTTGGTGGACTCACAGGAGAGAATCACAAAACAATCAGTGACATCTTTAGATAAGGGAAGAAGCCTCTCCCTCCTTCCAGTGAGAGAATCTTAGAACTATCTTATCTGCTCAAGTATTCTCTTTGTAGCCACTGCTCTTCTAGGTTACAGATTAGGAGGAAACCATTACTATCTTTCCTGAGGCTTGGAAGATACAGGCTGGACTCTCAAAAACTGTCCAACTCCAAAAACTTCTCTTGATTTTGTGTTTTCCATGTTTTGGGAGATTCTTCCCTCTCCTTCCCCCTCATCGAGGTATTTCATGTACATCTGTCTTCTGGGAGTGAACCACATCAAAGATGGGTGTTTGAGATAATCAGATGAAGGATGCAATAGTCCATCTTCCCACAAATTGGAACAGTAATATGAGTTCTGTGGAGAGAGAGCTTTTAGAAAGGAAACACTATTTGTGGTTTAAAGAGAAACAATAGCATGCAGTCCACTAGATCTCCAGTCTCTCAACAAATCCAGAGGGCAGTGGTGCACCACCTTTTTTGATCTGCGACCCTCACACTGCAGGGGCTGGCAACTGCCGGGCCCAGCCCCTGGCCGGCCAGATCTAGGCACCGCAGGGAGCCGCCAACTGCTGGGTTCAGACACTGGCCGGCTGGATCTAAGTGCCACGCCCTGCCCAGGCCCCAGCTGGCCGTATCTAAACGCGATGACCCCCCACGGCTTGTGCACCACTGCCATAAGGGAATCAGTGTTCCAGGTAGAAATACTAAAATACATCATTAAAGAATTTTCCTCCCAAGTCTTCAGAATGTGTAAATAAGTCCTAGAAATCCACTGACTAATAGCTTCTACACTCACATTCATAAGTGAAAGAGATGTCTGAATGGTATTCTCATATTACACAGAGTATAGAGGCTTTGAGCAAACAACTGTAAGAGTCAGCTACAATCTTCAAAGAACTCCAGCATCAAGTTATCATCCAGCACAATATTTCAAAAGGGAGATGGGAAAAGATAGTGTCTGATTTACCAGACATTAGTACATATCTCCTAAGAGTAAAGTCTCTAGTTTCTGGGCTTGTTGATTTCCTGTGTGGATCCCAGCACAGCTCCCACTTCACTGCAAGTCAGTATATAAAGATCTTGGTCCAGATCAAGTACTAATATCCCTTGGTGAATTCATTCTTAATATTATTTAATAACTCCTGTCAGGCCCAGGAGATGTTCATAACGCCAGAAGGAGACATGGAGTATAACCTGTTCCATGCTAAAGACCATCAGAGTCACATCTCCATTTCCAGCAGAGGACTCTTTAGAGCCGTGGTCTCTATGTAATTGTTAAAAAGGCAGAAACATTCAGCATTGCTTAGGGTACGTCTTGAATATGGAGAAAATCAGTTCAAAGTTCTGGTATTTTATTTAGTGGGTCTAATAAAGGCCCACTAAATTGAACACTGAGGGCACTTCCATCAATGCTGGAACTCCTGTTCCATGAGAGGTAAAGGAAGTTGATGGAAGCATTTCTCCCATTGATCTCCTACTGTGAGGACAGTGCCAAAGCTCAGTTTCAGGTATGTCAACTCCAGCTATGTTTTTTATGTAGCCGGAATTAAGTATTTTAAGATGACCTTTGGCTGTAGTGTAGACCTGGCCTTAGAGAAGTAGCTTTGATCCTATCTTGAATTGAAGCTTTCACTCTATTCCTAAGGGGTTCTACATTGAGAAGTGTTGTCAATCAATTGGCTCAGCAAGACACTCTTAAAACCAAAGTATTCTCTAGGTAAGCTAGCCTTTCAGTGTATCACAAGACAGGTTGGAAGCCTATTGATTAACCCATTTGCATCCCAGTCTAACTGGAAAAGCAAAAGAGGTAAAGCATTAAGAAGAAGCATTCAAAAGCAGAGGCAGACCCTCTTATTTCTTTATGCCTCTTATTTCCCTACCCTCCTAGCATCTGAGAATAAAGACGATGGTGAAAAAACAGGTCACAGCGATTGAAATCACCTTCTTGTTAAATCTCATGTCTTAGTTCTCAGCCAGATATAACTGGAACCTCCTCTCAAACTTCCAGCATACACATAAAACGAAGTTTAACAGAGACCTGTCATAAACCAATTTCCAGTGCTGCCTACTCCATCTGCTGAGAAGAAAGAATTACAGTTGCTCATTGTAAGAAAATGATTAACATCTTCCCAGCATCTTAGAGGAAATTCAGAAATGATGCATATGTATCATCTGGTGTTGAGATATCGGTGTTATATGAGATACATATTGAGGCCAAGTCAGCTGAAGCAAAGGACACTCTGATGTTTTTGCAGGATGGCCTGACCATGGGGTGTTCAAGACCATCACTTTTTGGAAAAGACAAGTCAGTGACTGCAAGAGTGTAGCAATGTAAGAAATCCACATGAGTTTCGCATCAGAGTCGTATAACAGCTATCTGAAAGACCACCAACTTAAACAGTAATCTGGCTTAGGAACCGAAGAATGGCCATAGTGGGTCAGAAGAATGGTCCATCTAGGCCAGTATCCCATCTTCTGACAGTGGCCAATGCCAGATGCTTCAAAAGGAATGAACAGAACAAGGCAATAACCATGATCAATCCTCTGGCATCCAGTCCCAGAATCTGTCATTCAGAGGCTTAGGGAAACCCAGAACATGGACTTCCATCTCTGACCATCTTGTCTAATCGCCATGGATGGACCAATCCTCCATGAAGTTTTCTCATTCTTCTTTTTAACTCAGTTTATACTTTTGGCATTCACAACATCCCCTGGCAACAAGTTCGCCTGGGTGAAGAAGTACTTGCTTTGGTTTATTTTAAATCTGCTGCCTATTAATTTTAGTGGGTGACCTCTGTGTTTGTGTTATGGAAAGGGGTAAATAACACTTCCATATTCACTTCTTCCGCACCATTTGTGATTTTATAGAGTTATCATATCCCTCATCTCTTTTCCAAACTAAATAGTCCTGGTCTATGTAATGTCTCCTCATGTGGAAACTGTTCCATACCTTTAATTTATGTTGCCCTTTGATGTACATTTTCCATTTCTAATATATCTGTTTTTAGATAGGGTGGTGAGAATTGTCCACAGTATTCAAGTTGTGGACATCTATCCTAGGGTGGGCAATAATTTTTGATCGGGGGGGCCACTCCAAGATTTTGTTAAGTAGTCAAGGGATGCACATCTTGCCAGAGGATGTTGTGAAGACCAGAACCATAATAGGGTTCAAAAAAGGACTAGATAAATTCATGGAGGTCAGATCCATTAATGGCTATTAGCCCGGATGGGTACAAATGGTGTCCCTAGCCTCTGTTTGTCAGAAGCTGGGACTGGGTGACAGGGGAGCGATCATTTGATGATTCCCTGTTCTGTTCATGCTCTTTGGGCCACCTGGCATTGGCCTCTGTCAGCAGACAGGATACTGGGCATGATGGATCTTTGGTCTGACCCAGTACGGCTGCTCTTAGATTCTTATTTCTGTGGAGGAGGTGTGGGGTCTGGGACGGAAGTTGGGTGTAGAAGGGAGCTCAGGGTAGGGAATTGAGGTGCAGGAAAGGGTTTGGAGTCTGAGAGGGATTTTGGTTGTAGGAGGGGGTTGAGTGCAGGAGAAGATTCTGGCTGGGGGGGCGGGTGTAGGAGAGGTGTTCAGGGACTGGGAGGGAGTTGTGACCTTGGGGGGAGCGGGTGGTGACTTGGGCCAGGGAGTTGGGGTGTGGAGGGCATGGAGTGTCAGATGCAGGTTCTGGCTGGGAGGTGCTTAACTAGGCAGCTCCCATCTAGGAGCCCAGAGAGTCCCTCAGGCAGGCTCCCTGCCTGCCATGACCCCAAGCTGCTCAGAGCAGTTGGCTGCTCCATGTGCCTCTGCACTACACACTGAGAGTGGGGGAAGAATTTTCACACTGCCCTCACTCTTAGCACAATCCTTGCAGCTCCCATTGGTTGATTTCCACTGGCCATATCTCTCCTGCCCTGATCTACCCCTTTCCTAATGATTCCTAACATTCTGATAGCTTTTTGAGTGCCACTGCACATTGAACAGATGTTTAGTGAGTATTATCCACAGTGACTCCAAGACCTCTTCCTTGAGTGATAATAGCTAATTTAAATCCCATAAGTTTGGGGCATAGAGTTCGGATTGTATTGTCCAATATTCATCATTTTACATTTATCAACTTTTGATTTCATCTGACATTTTGTTGCCTTGTCATCCAGTTTTGTGAAATCCCTTTGCAACTCTTCGCAGTCTGCTTCAGACTTACTTGAGTAATTTTGCATCACTGAAAAATGTGCCATCTCACAGTTTACCCCGTTTTTCCAAATAAATTTGAATATGTTGAACAGCATTAATCCCAGTACAGATTCCTGGGAGCCCTGCTATTCACCTTCTCCATTCTGAAAACTGTCTATTTATTCCTATCCTTTTGTTTCTTGTTTTTTTAACTAGTTACTGATCCACGAAAGGACATTATTTTATCTCATGGCTACTTCATTTGCTTAACTGTTGGTGAGGTACTTTTTCCAAGACTTGCTGAAAGTCCAAGAACAGTACATCCACTGAATTACCGTTGTTGTCCCTTAAGGAATTCTAATAGATCGGTGAGGCAGGATTTCCCTTTAAAAAAGACGCGTTGACTCTTCAACACGTTGTGTTCGTCTATGTCTGATAATTTGGTTCTTTACTATAGCTTCAACCTTTTTGCTAGATGCTAAAAGTTAGTCTTACCAGTCAGTAATTGCCAGAATTGCCTCTGGGGCCTTTTATAATAATTGGGGTTATATTTGCTATCTTCCAGTCATCTGGTATAGATGCTAATTTAAGTGATAGATTACATACCACAATTGGCAGTTCTCCAGTTTCATATTTGAGTTTTTTCAGAATTGTTGAGTAAATACTGTAAGGCTACGTCTACATTGCAGGCTTCTTCCACAAGACCTGTTTTGTCGAAGAGTTAATGTGCAAAAAATCTTCCACAAGAGCGCGTCCACACTGCCATGTGCTTTTGCGCAAGAGCATCCATGGCAGTGTGGATGCTCTCTTCTGCAAGAAAGCTCTGATGGCCATTTTAACCATAGGGGTTTCTTGTGCAAGAAATTCATGTTGCCTGTCTATACTGCCCTCTTTGGAAGAGCTCTAGCGCAAGAGGGCTTATTCTTCGTGGGGAGAGCAATAACTCTTCCGGAAGAAGCCCTGTTTTCTGACGCTATACTGTAAATTTACTTGCGCAAGAACACACGTGCAGTGTAGATAGCCGGCAAGTTTTTGCGCAAGAACGTGTGTTCTTGTGCAAGAAGCGTACAGTGTAGACAAAGCCTAAGATTCTGGAGACTTGCTATTGTTTAGTATATCAGTTTATTCCAAAACTTCCACTGTTGACACTTGAATTTGGGACAGTTCTTCAGATTTGTCACCTAAAAAGTATAGTTCTGATACAGGAATCTCTCTCACACCCTCTGCTGTGAAGACAGATGCAAGGAATTCATTTAGTTTCTCTGTGATTGCCTTGTTTTCCTGGCACCTTGATTGTCCATTGGCCCCAGCTGACTAGCAGACTTTTTGCTTCTGATGCACTAAGCTTATTTAAAAACAAATTCAAAATATGGTATTGACCACAATTTAGCTATCTCAATGTAATCTTATAAGGTGTATGGTGAGCATTGATTTTAATTCTGCATTAAGAAAAATCTGTTGTAAAATATTCTTAATGTAAGAAAAAAGCAAAACTTCAAATGTTAATGTAGCATGAACGACACAAGTGTCTTTCAAACTGCTCTGGTATTTCAACATTGCAAACAAATACAGATTGAGTAGTAAAGACAGTTTTCTTCTCATATTTTGGATTTCTGAGGAAACTCAACTAATATATTTTTATTGCTTCTTGTTTTAGTGCTCATGATCTCACAAAATGGGATCTGTTTAGTAACTGCTACAGATTACTGAGGACTGGAATTGAACATGGAGCTATGCCAGAACAGGTAC
Organism: Apalone spinifera; assembly: GCA_030068395.1. NCBI lineage: Eukaryota > Metazoa > Chordata > Testudines > Trionychidae > Apalone > Apalone spinifera. The sequence continues at coordinate 166,921,363 of JANRFK010004149.1, forward strand.
AATTAGCAATATATCCTTTAGATCATTTTTAGGGGAGTTAAGCTTTATGAGTTTTAGGAGAATAATCATAGGGAAGCAGAGTAAGTTGATGCTCTAGTCTTTCATTTCCTGATACTACAGTTTAAACCATGCTTTTTGGTCACACAATGAAATTAATTGTAATGAAATTCCTGGGATTTTCAGTTAAAGGTTAGGTTAGGTTCTGTTCTTCACTCTGCAGCTGACTCACTGTATGACTTTAACCAAGCCAATCTTTCTTTGCCTCAATTTCCTGCTCTATAAAATGAAAATAAATGTATGTACTCTGCTAAGGAATATGCTGCATATGTGCTGGTAAGATTAGAATTATGATTACACTGTAATGCCAGCCCAATAGCTATTTAAGTATTTGGAACAATCACTGGGCTGAGAGCAAAAAATGACTTTGTAGTCCAGTGGTGAGGGCACCCGCGTGGGAAACTCAGGATCGAGTACCCCGTGCCAATCACTCATTATTTGTAGTTCAACTTAAATAGGAGAGAGGGAAGGAGCTCCATTTCAGAATATTCATAGCTCAGTGGTTAGAGTACTCTTCTGAGGGGTGGGAGACCCCTGTTCAGATCCTTTTCCCGCTGTAATGGAGAGGGAAATTGAACCTGGATCTTCTACATCTCATGCTATGGCTCTAATGTCTGGGCTAAAAGTTATATGGTTAGCACCTCCTCCTTCAGCAGTTCTTGCTAAAATGCTGTAAGGTGCCTAACTCTAAAGATTTCAGAGGGGTAGTCGTGTTACTCTGTAACTGAAAAAGCTTTAGAAAACAATGAATGGTCCTGCAGTACCTTAGAGACTAACAAAAAATGTAGATGGTATCATGAGGTTCCGTGGGCACAATGGATTCCTGGCTTCAGAATTGCAAGCAGAGGAAGCTGCCTACTTGCAGCCCAGACTAAGAAGCCTGTTTTTGTGAGAGATAGGATTTAGCATGCACTCCTTTGGTCAGCATATCCCACAGGCTGTCATGGCTGGCTCCTCACCTAGCTTTCTGGCTTTTATGAATTGCGTTTTAAGACACCTGTCTTTCCCCATTCATCATGTAAGATCTTAGGTTCCTAAGTCAAGCTTTGGCCATCAGTGATTTTTCCAGGCACTGTGATGCTGAGCATTACAATGCCCAATTCCTTTTGAGTATTCGGCTCTGTCTCTCAGAGCTGAAGCACCATGCTCAGCAGGTCTCTCCAAAGCTCACAATGAGAAGCTTCGGAAGGACTCATCCAGCAGAACAGCCTGATTCATAGTGAAACCATGCTGCCAGGGGGAATAGCCTAGCAGAGTAATAACTATCCTTATGACTGTCAACTGTCCTTTGGTTGTGTGACACCCTCCAAATTGCTCATGCTTGTTGGCCAGTGGAAAGAATCCACTGAAAACTGAATTTTACAGAGCTTTCCTCATGAGCCCTAAACAGCTGTATTTTTGCAAAGGGGATAATTTGGTCCTTAGTTCTGTCCTCTTGTAAAACTTCAATGTGAAGCACTTAGAACTGCCACAGACATAAGATATATGACACAAAATTTCCAGCACAAAGAAAACATTAAACGGTCTTCCAGTGTAGCCTCTTTGCCCATAGACACCTCTGAGTTCGTTTCTATTGATTGTGGGCTGATCTGGACTAGAGATGTAACCAACTAGTCGACTATCCAATAAGCAAAAGCTGCGGCCCCTGCTGAGGGGGAACCTTTCAGAGGCCGAACGCATGCTAGTCCTTATCGACTAATCAAATAGTTGATCAGTTCAACTATTCAATTAGTTAATTAATCAATATTTAACATCCCTAATCTGAACAAGAGTTAGAGAGGAAGTCATAGTTGTCCTTTACAGGTGATACCTCTCACTGATATCTCTGTTTGTAGCACTAATATTATCCTTGCCAGCTCCATAAGATGTGTGTTCTCTGGTTTGTAACTAAGATAGATGGTCACATGCATCATGTTACCAGGCTGTTGTACTGACAGTTTAAGAATGCAGTGTATAACACGTGCTTTTACATGGCACTGTCCACATGCTTGGTCATACTTTTGTCATGTGCAGACTTGCCTACATCTTTCTTTGCTCTGCTCTGATAAAGACTCCTGCTACAGTGTTTGTTACCATCCCCGACATGTTTTTTTTTCTACCAGAAGAGGTAAACTGTCTCAAAGAGACCAAGGAGTAAAATAATACCTTTGAAAATGAGAAGTGACACATAAGAGCTATTATCACGTTCCCAAAATTCTTTCTAAAACTTTAACTAAATTTTAGACTTCTACTTGATGTCTTCCAGGTTATTGGGATTGTTTGTGTTCCCTCTATTACAGATAGTTGTTCAGGCGCTACAGTGTTCCCATTACTCTATTCTCTGGCAGCTGGTGAAAATCACAGAAGGCTCCCCCTCCAAAGTAAGTAAAAATTTCTATGTATATAGCTGTTACTGAAGAAGTTAACCTTGCTTAGGTCACTGGGTTCATTGGGCCTCATTCATCATTCCCTAACATTGTGTGTAGTCATTTTTACACCAGTATAAAGTGGGTGAAAATCATTACCATTCTGATTTACCAGCATTTAATACCCACTTTGACTAAGTAGGGGACAGGGCAATGGAATATCTGGCTTGGCTTTGTACTGGAAGTTGATACCGGTTGATTTTTTCATTTCTAAAAGTGTCTAATAATACTTCTCTGAATGAGATAGATGCCTGTGCCAGAGATTAAGTGTTTGTGATACTGCTTATCTAATTAGATTGGATTGCAATTTGGGAAATAATGTTGTTTTGTAGCATCACGGATGTCTGACGATCTACAAGGTATTTAATTTTAAATGAATAACTGTATTTTTAATGTTGCCAAAGGCAAATGTAAGTTTGCTGGTAGTGGATGTTACCAATGAATCACTAAGTCTGTATTATTAAAGCAGAAAGGTCTCTTCGTATTATTTTTTTTTTTTTTGTATTTTAAATCAGTGGTACAAAACTAAACTTAATTATCATAAAACTGTGGGCAGCATCAAACTTTTTGCACATACAAAGTCCTGGTCTTCGTGAGCACCTTATCCCTATACACACACCCTGCAGTTCCCTTAAAACCCCTTAGGCTTCTGACTTGCATCGCCGTGTTTCTTTATGTAATCGATACAGACTTACCATGTGAAATGAAACTCTTCCAGCCCGATTCAAGGAAGCATCTCTGTTCAGGACAGGGCTTAAGGATGTGTTTAAATATGTCTGGAATTGGGGCCAAAATGTGAAGCAATGTCTGTCATGTCAGTGGAACTGTGCTATAAAACTGGCACACAAACACATTCTTGTATATGTATCCTCATCCAAACTTATTCACTAACTCTTTTAATAGTAGGTTAGTCCATATTTCATTTATGCATCTAGATTGACTTATTAGAAAAATACCATTCCTATAGCTTTTATATATTTGTAATTGCATGGCAAGAACTATGAAAGACCATTTGCAATATAAATTAATTATACATCTGGAAGTAACTAATTTACCTTTTCTAGTTTTATTAGTTTCTCAATTTTCTGTTCTAACTTCTGGACTTTTCCCTTCCTATATGTAGGCCTTGATCATGTGCTCTGTTGTTTTAATATAATTGGATAGAATTTTGAGTGACATACTAATAAGTAATGAGTGGTCCTGTGGCACTTTAGAAACTAACAGAAATATATAGATTCATGAGCTTTCATGGATAAAAAACACTTCATCAGATGAGTTTGGAGTGAAAATAACAGAAACCTAGATATATACAACAGCAAAAGAAGTACCAGTCAATTGTAGGATCCATGTTAATGATGCTGATTACGTGGACTGGCTGTGTCCTATTCCTAGTTTTTTATGTGAAAGTGTGGGTGTTAAATGCCAGGTAAATTGGCTATGAGTTTGAATAAAGACATTAACTAGTTAACAGTGTCAAATTTGTAGATGAATTCCAGTTCTGCAGTCTCTCTCTCTAATTGGGTGGCGAAATTCCTTTGCAGAAAGATGGCTACTTTTAAATCCGTGACTGTGTCCAGATAGGTTAAAATGTTCTCCTACAGGTTTATGTGTGTTACCATTTCTGATGTCTGATTTGTGTCCATTTATCCTTTGTCATAGAGACTGTCCGGAATGGACAGTATACTTGGCAGCAGGCATTGTTGGCACTTGATGGCATATATCACATTAGAGGATGTGCAGTTGTATGAGCTCCCATGTTGTGGCTTATGTGGTTAGGCCCTGCGATGGTGTCGCTTGTATAGATATGTGGACAGAGTTCACACCAGGTTTTGTTGCAGGGGTAGGTTCCTGGGTGGGTATTTCTAAGGTGTGACTGCTGGAAAGGATTTACTTCAGGTTGGGAGTGTTGTCTGTAGGCGAGGGTTGGCCTGTCTCCCAAGGCCTGTGAGAGTGAAGGATCATTTTCCAGGATAGGCTGTAAATTGTCAATGATGTGCTGGAGGGCTGTGGTGGATTTAAGCTGGAGGGCTGTGGTGTTCTGTTATTTTCCTTGTTGGGTCTGTCTTAAAGTAGTTGACTGCTGGGTACTTGTCTGGCTCTGTCAGTCTGTTTCCTCACTTTCCCAGGTGCGTATTTATGTTTTAAGAATGCCTGATAAAGCTCTTTTAAGTTTTTATCTTTGTGGGATTGGAGCAAATACGGTTGTATCTTAGGACTTGGCAGTAGATGGTGGACTGTGTGATGTGTCCTGGATGGAAGCTAGAGGCAGGGAGGTAAAGAGTAGTGGTCAGTAGATTACCAGTATAGGGTAGTGTTTGTGATCTTCATTTATTTGTGCTGTAGTATCAAGGAAGTGAATCTTTTATGGGAAGTGGTCCAGGCTGAGATTGATAGTGGAGTTGAAATTCCTGTGGAGTTCTTGAAGGGTATCCTTCCTGTGGGTCCATATGATGATGTAATCAATGTAGCGTAAGCAAAAGAAGGGTGGTAGAGGGATGAGAGCTGAGGAAATGTTGTTCAAGTGTGGGGCCATGCGGGTATTCATAGCAGTGTCACTGACTAAAAGATTTAAATTGTCCCCAAATTGGAAATAGTTGTGGGTGAGGACAAAATCACAGAGCTCAGCCACCAGATGTGCTGTGGCATCATCTGGGATAGTGTTTGACAGCTTGTAGTTCATTCTTGTGTGGAATGCTGGTATAGAGCGCTTCTGCATCCATAGTTGCCAGGATAGTGTTTTCAGGAAGATTACTGGTGCTTTGTAGTTTTCTCAGGAGGTCAGTGGTGTCTCAAACAAAGCTAGGAGTGCTGGTAACGTAGGGTCTGAGGAAAGAGTCAATATAGCCAGATAATCCTGCTGTAAGGGTGCCAGTGCCTGAGATGATGGGATATCATCCTGGGCTCAGCAAGATAGAGCAGAGATCTGGACAGAATCCCAAATTCAGTAGGGTACTGTAGGAAACCCGGCTGCATTACCTGTTGAACAAGTTAGCATGGCAACTCGCAGGGCTCCTGCAATAGCAGAAGGCAGGAAGGGGGCTTCAATAGCAGAATCACAGGGCAGGAAGAACCAGAATTGGACTCAGTGTTCCAGCAGTGGTTACACTAGTGCTAAATAGCAATAAAATAGCCTCTCTTGTCCTACTTGAGATTCCTCCTACTGTTTGTGTCCCAGGGTTTCATTAGTTCTTTTGGCCACAACATCACACTGGGGGCTTATGTTCAACTAATTATCCTATACAATCCCCAAATCTTTTTCAGAGTCACTGCTTCCCAGGATAGAGCACTGCATCCTGTAAGTATGGCCTATATTCTGTGTTCTAGATTTACATTTAGCTGTATTAAAACACACATTGTTTACTTGTGCCCAGTTGACCAAATGTGTGATCTATTCTCTTCATTATTTACCACTCTCCCAGTTTTTGTGTCATCTGCAGTTTTTATCAGGTGGTGATTTTGTTTGAGACCAGGTTATTGATAAAAATGTTAAATGGCGTAGAGCCAGGAACCGATCCCTACAAGACTCCACTGGAAACAGAGCTGCTCAATGACAATTAATCATTTACAGTTATATTTTGAGACCTATCAGACCAGCATTTCTCAAACTGGGATTTACAGACTCTGCGGGGGTCTCTGAGGGTACTCCAGGGGATCCACAGGCCTCACTGGGAAACTCCTCTCCTTCCCTCTGTCTACTCCTCCCACTCCTTGGTGTGAAGGAAGCCCTGGGAGGAGGGGGAGTAGCAATTTGATTCCGTGCCTCTCCCAGAAACAAGCAGCAATATTTCAGTGGCCCTGAGGAGGGAAGGGGGTCTCACAAGCTGCCCCCAGCCCAAGTGCTGATTCCACAGCACCCGTTGGCTGGGAATAGAGGCCAATGGGTGCTTTGGGGTCAGTGCCTTAGTGCAGGGGTAGCACAAAGATACCCCCTGCCCTTTCCCTGCCTTGGAGCTACTTTGCCAGTCAGGAGCTGCCCAAGGTACATACTGCCCCCTCACCCTTCTCATATCTCAACCCTCTCCTCTAGCCCAGAATCTGCACCAGCTCCCCTCACAGAGCTTGAACCCCAACTTCATGCCTAGTGTGAAAGTGTGAGAGGTGGGAGAGAGCAAGCCATGGAGAGTAAGGAGATGGACTGAGTGGGGGCAATGCCTCAGAGAAGAGGTGGGACAAGGGTGTGTCATTAGGGAAGGGTTGAGCAAGGGCTGAGTGAGAGGTCAAAATGGGGATCCTCAAATTGCTGAAATTTGAGAACAACCGAAGTAGATCATTTTTAATCCATTAGTTTGTGTAGTGAGATTTGGTGTGCTGACTAAGCATAAATCCCATCTGCCGTATGCCTGCCTTTCCTTCATTTGGGGAGCCATTTGATGTATGTTCCTTTTGCCATGGATTGGAATGACCACAGATCAGTGTGTGTTAGAGATTATTCACTTCTGATGGGTAATCCAATTCCACCTTGTCAAGCACCAATCTGGTCATAGTAATGCATGAATTCATCACCTTCCAGGTTTGATTGTTGCAACCCCATTTAATGGGAGTAGTGCCAAATTGATGAAGCTGACAAAACTTAGACTCCTGCATTTTGTATCAATTCATCTGTTGAGTAATACAGATGGCTATGAACATATTGCCGCAGTGCTCTACCCTTGAATTTGGCTCTCCAAGACTTACAGAGCCAAATTCAACGGCTGTGTCTTGGTAAGCAGAAACATCCACCAGATTGTCCCAGATCTGAGATATCTCTTCTTCCTTGATCATGACTTGCTATGACAGCTACATTCCACCAGAGTTATGACCAACTGAAGAGACAACTTTCTTGAGGGCAGGACCCAAATTTTGTAACTCACTTTCAGAGAGAGAAAAATAGTCACTAGCCCCACAGCTTTCAAAACTAATTGCAAAACCTATTTACTTCTGTTACCACAGTATGTCTCCATGTAATCTTCACACACAAGTGGAAGAGAGAAAAAGATGAGAGAGAAATTATATTCCAGTTTTCAAGCTGCTCTCACTAGAAGGGAAAGCGAGAGGAGAAAATGTTTGGTAGTTTATTGTTTTTATGTAATTGGGAGGTGCTCAGTCACTGCAGTGACGAGGATCATATCATAGATTTTCCCTGCTTGGGTTTTGACCACTGTCCCTCACCAGATTCTGCACACATTAATAGAACATTATGCTATACCTTGTGTGCTGCAGCCCTCTCCTTTTTGCTAATGCAGTTCTCAGTGTGTCCTTTAAGAAAGGCAGGTGCCAGTTGCTTTAAAGCAGTGGTTCTCAACCTTTCCAGACAGCTGTACCCTTTCAGGAGCCTGATTTATCTCACGTACCCCCAAGTTTCATCTCACTTGAAAACCACTTGCTTACAAAATCAGATATAAAATACAAACGTGTTATACAGTACACTGTTACTGAAAAATAACTTTTTTTTGTCTCGTTTTTACCATATAATTATAAAATAAATCAATTGGAATATAAATATTGTACTTACATTTCAGTGTACAGTATACAGAGCAGTATAAACAAGTCATTGTCTATATGAAATTTTAGTTTGTACTGACTTTATTATTGCTGTTTATGTAGCCTATATTAAAGTCAGATAAATATCTAGATTAGTTGATGTACCCCCTGGAATTCCCCTACATACTCCCAGATTTATATATACCCCTGGCCGAGAACCAGAGCCCTGCAAATCTGTGCATATAGACTTTATATCCATGGATATTCACATTGGCGGATGTGGATGCATCTATCCGTTTTTCATTTTTGCAGAAATGTATGTGGATACAAACTTTGTCTCTAGAACCTTGTAAATTTGAGGATATCCAAGGGTATTTGCAGCGCATTTTTGCAGATATGGGTGCAGATACGTGTACAAATTTTGTATTTGTGCAGGGCTTTATTGAGAATGGGGCTCACTCTTGGCCTTTCCTCAAGAAGTCATCTTTTCTCATTGGGACTCTAGCTGATCATTAGCCTGAATCAAAACTTTTATTTTTGGTTACAAAGATGAAAAAGATTATGATCAGACAACTCTGAATAGCTTGACTTTGTCAGGAAGCATTCCTGTCTGGGTACTGCACAGAGACTATTTATTGTGCTGCTCATTGATCTTTACCTAGTGTTGGATCAAGATTTTGTGCCCTGCCTAATATTAGCTTTATCAGCTGCCTTCCATACTCTGGATATTTGACCTGCCTGTGTTGCCCGTTCCTGTGTTGCTTTGTGATTTTCTCACAGGAAGATTGTAGAGAGAGTAGTTTGGGCAATTGCTCTTTTGAGCTGAGAGCCCACATGCGAACTACCACAGAGTTCTTTGTTGTCACCCATCTTATTCAATGGCTGTGCAAGGTCGTTAAGAAAGCCATTGAATAAATATGCTGAATATGTTGATAACACACAGTTGCTGTCCATCTTGCCCAGACAAAGTGTCCTCCTGGTGATTGTGCCAGAATCGATGAGAGCATCTCAAGATGAAGCTCAAAGTATTTCATTTGCATTTATGATGCATTCTCAATTGTTTATAGAAACTAATTTCTGAGGTGATTTTTTTTTTTTTTAACAGTGAGTAGCCACGTGCTAAGCCTGTGTCTATATTCTATTAGGGCACATATGTACAAATAGTTATCAGCATATACTTCAGATTAGCTTGCTATACTATAACACTCTGTTCTCAGAGGGATAGCCATGCTAGTCTGTATCTGCAAAAACAACGAGGAATCCTGTGGCACCATAGAGACTACCATATTTATTAGGGCATAAGCTTTTGTGGAAAAACCGACTTCATCAGATGCATTGGAGTGGAAATTGTATATATCTATATCTATATAATACACACACATTAATATAACAAAAAAAAGGAGTTGCTTATCAAGTGTATGACCAGTGTTAATCAGGCCAGTTCAGTCAGGATCGATGTGGCTCAGTGCAGTTGAAGCGGAGGTGTGAATAACGAGAGGGAAAATTTTCTTTGTAGTGAGAGAACCAGTCTAACCAATAAATTAATCCTGTTGATTATTGACATATTCATCACAGGCAGCATAGGTTGCCCCATGAGCACCGGATCCTGTGTCGTGGTCTGTCCCTACCCCACCCAATGCTGCTGCTTCTGATAGAAAGGCAGCAGTGCAGAGGATGATGGAGTAGGCGGGGGAGCTGGCTTAAAAACTGGCTCCCCACGAACATTGGTTCTGTGGAGCCCCCTCACTCCGCCCATCTCCCGCGCTGCTGCCTGTATCAGAAGCAGCAGCCTGCGGGTTTGGGGGAGCTGCCACAGAGCTGCCTCTGTCTGCAGCGGGCCCAGGCTTGCTGCAGATAGACACTGCTCTGTGGAATGCTGGCACAGCCTCTGTCCGCAGCGAGCTTGGACCCCCACCTCCATGACAGGGACTACTGCTGTGGAGCAACCTCTGTCCATGGGGAGCTTGGACCCTGGTGGACAAAGGCTGCTACCACCCCATGGCAGAAGCAGCAGCACAGAGTGACGGGGCTACCTGGGGGTGACTGTCAAATCTGGTAACCACAAATTTTTCATGCGGTTACACGATTATTCAGCTAATCAATATCTAACATCCATACTCTGCTGCTACGCACTAAAGGTTTTCTAATGCACACTGACCTACTGCTTTTTTTTTTGTTTTGCCACAGATTGCATAGATTGATATCAGAGATTTCCTTTGCTTTTTTTGTTTTTGAAGTTTTCATGTTTCTTTTTGCTACTTTGTAACTTTTCAAAACTTCTCTAACTTTGAAAAAGTTACAGAGTTTTCCTTTTGCTGCTCTGTAACTTGAGGAAAATGTTATAGAGTGGGGGGGGAGGGGGAACAAATTCCTGAACATTATTTATTCTATTGCATTTTGTGTCCAAAAAAAAAAAGTAAAAGGGAGAAATCTTTTTTCCTTTTTCTTTTTCCTTTTGAAAAGTCAGGAAAAATAGAAAAATATTAATTATAATCTTCAGTCTCTGTACTGAACTCATAAGTATTTTATGGAAGCTAGGGCTAGAATAATGTCATGTCAATATTTTAAAAGAGTAAACAGTAACCTGTAACAATAACAGCGACCTGAGTATCAAATGGTTGGCTAGTCTAATATTAATCATAGGCAGAGTCATGGAATGGCTGATACAGTACTCTACCAATAAACACTTGAAGGTCAAAAATAAAATTAATATCAATAAATATGATTTAATAGAAACAGACAGGCTTGATAATGCTCTTGACAAGATTGTATATTTATCTGTTAAAGATAACTATACTGGCATAATGTATTCTGGCTTCTGTAAGAGTATATAAATTCACTGGTCCGTATTCAAGGGACAAAGAAAATCTCCTTAACACTTAAATCTCAAAAGTAACTATAAATGGAGAGCCATCATCATCCAATGAGGTTGTTTCTAATAACATCCCTGTGGGATTTCATCAGCCCAGTACTATTTAATATTTTTATCAATAACCTGGAAGAAAATAAAAAAAATAATTTAAAGACTGCAGATGATACAAAGATTGGTGGTGAATAATGAGGTCAGGTCATTGATACCGAGTAATGTGGATCTCTGAAGAAAGGGTCGGACAACAGGCATTTTAATACATCTAAATACAACAACATACATCTGAGAACAAGAATGTAGGTCACGCAGGATCGGGAACTCCATCCCAAAAGCAGGGACTCTGACAGTGTTTCAGGGGCCATGCTGGTCAATTGAATATGAGCTCTCAATGTGATGCTATAGCTAAAAGGACTACCCCGACACTTGGCTATGTTAACAGAGGAATGCAGAGTAGGAGCAAAGAGGTGATATTACCTCAGTATTTGCAATTCGTGATGCTGTTATTTGAATGCTGTGTCCAAATCTGGTATCCACACTTGAAAGTCTGCTGGTGCAACGGGAACAATAATAGGAGGAAAACCCCATCTCAACAGAATAACCAGGGGAACAACTACTCCAAAGTCCCTCCAGGCCCAAAATAGGCTTTTGGAAGGTGCGCCCGAGGGCAGAGCAACAGACCTAGCAGATCCTTCCCATTTGTTTTCAGCCAGACTATCCCACTTCTTCCATGTGTGGGCCAATATTACCTCAGACTATTAGGTCCTCCACATGGTTGGGGTGGGATATTCCCTGCTGTTTTCATCCCCACCGCCTTCCCATCTCCCTTTCCCCTCCCTCTTCAGGGACCCCTCTCATGAGCATTTCCTGTAATAGGAGGTCCGATGGCTTGTCGTAGTAAGAGTGATTCAAGAGGTCTCAGTGGGAGTAAAGGATAAGGGTTGCTACTCCTGTTATTTTCTTATACCAAAGGCAAAAGACAGTCTAAGATCAGTCCTAGACCTATGGAACCTCACTTGCTATATGTGAAAAATGAAGTTCAGGATGGTCTTGCTGGCCACCATAATTCCCTGTCTGGATCCTGGAGACTGGTTTGCTGCCCCCGATATGAACGATGTATATTTCCACATTTCGATAATTCTGTGTGTCAGACGTTACCTCAGATTCACAGTAGTGAATGAGCACTATCAGTTCGCAGTGCTCCCATTTGGCCTGTGCACTGCCCCACGAGTATTTACCAAATGTATGGTGGTGGCAGTAGCCTCCCTGTGCAAGAGAGGGGTCCAGATATTTACCTGTTCTCTTAACAGATATCCTTTGAGATGTGTTGGACAAGTCCATTCCAATACCCACCCTCTTTCCCCACTGTCAGAGTAGCTGGCAAGAAAGAACCAAGGGAGGAGATGGTCGGCAGTGGTATATATGCACTAATATAGCAGTGCCACTCTCGGGGTCTCCACAGCTGACTCTATGGGAGCTCTAGGAGAAAAAGTTTCCAACACTGCACGCTTACACCTGATTGGAATTAATGTGAACAGCACATCTTGAAGATCACCAGTTATGAGAACAGGTAACTGTCTTTTTTTTCCACTGTGCTCTACAGCATCTAGTAGCCACTGTCTCCCTCTGCCAGTACTGGTACAGTGTAGGGGGAATCAGTTACTTGTGATTCTTCTGTGCAAGAATTGGACAAGGAGCATATCAACAACCAATGGCTTCTTCCACTTTGTTGCCAGATTGCAGAGTCTGCCTTGTCTCCATCAGACAACTTCAGAGAATACCAGGATTTGTTAAAAAGAGTAGCTGCAGTTGTATATCTAGCCAGAGGAGGTGCAAGAAAAATCACACAGATTAATGGCTTTCGGGTCTCCTTACTCTGTCAGAGAGCTGACAAGTGCAGGGGTTTTGCCTGAAACAAGGGGAACCTGCCATCCAGGGAATGGAGTGGCAGGGGAGGACACAGGCCCACTTGCTCCTCTGCATCCCAGCCCAGGGCCCTAGTAGTGGCACCTCTGGCTACCGCAGAGTCTGTGGGAATCCTGGCCGCAACACGCTGACCAGTTCACTTCCATCTCCTCAGCTGGACATGGGTCAGCTACCCCTGGGCTACTTCCCAGTTCGCCCCATGGACCTACTTGGCTTGATCCCTCTCCTTCAGGCCTGCAGGGAATGAAGACTCTGGTAGGGTTCCAATCGGCTCAGGGTCTTGGTCGATCAGCGGTCCTGGCCAGCCTTCTGGGTCTGCCTGTGGTCCTGGCCAGTCTTCTGAGCCTGCCAGTGGTCCTGGCTGTCCTGGACAGTCTTTGGGGCCTGCCAGCGGTCCTGGTGGCCGAGGCCAGTTCTCCTGTCCTTGGTGGTGCGGCCGAGCCTCCCATCAGGAACTTGGGCAAGGGATCTAGCTTCCTCCATGGCTGGGGCCAAACTGAGTTGCTAGTTCTTTCCTTTATACTTCCAGCCCCACCTCTCTGTTTCCTGGAGTAGGGGCTGGGTTGCTCTGGCCCTGCTCACCAAAGTATCTTAGGGAGTTCTTCCCTTTCCAGATCAGAGGGAGACCAAACTCCTTCACTACAAGGTGATAACAGATGGATCAAAGTGAGGTAATATGCTAAATAAAAGAAAATACACCATCTAACCTTAATACTATAAGAAAATTGCTACATGCAATTTCTTACCCTAACAATAGTTCAAATCATCTTTTTTCAAAAGCTAGGAGGCTCATATCTTGGGCCTGATCCTTCCCCCTCTTCAGTCTTAGATGTTACTAGTAGTCATCTGCTGGTAAACAGGGAGTGTCCTGGGGGTCTGGCAAGTGCACCTTTTGTTTGGCTTCCTAACTATAAATAGATTTTGCCCCAGGTGGGAATCCTTTATGTTCAGTTTCAACCCTTTCACACTCCCGTGGAATAGTACCACATCCGAAGTGGTTTCTAGCATCAGATGACCTAACCAGATGTCAAGTCTTACAGGAAAATCAAGACTATTCACAGATCATTGTCCTGGGTACCGGGCTATTAAGTTCCTTGAGAACTACAAACGGCCTTCATTAGCACATCTAGATATATAAACAGATTTATACTTCAGATTTCTAACTTCACATACAAGAATGCTACATACACACATGTAGAATATACACATTCAGAGTATTACACTTTTTTCAGTGACAGATTACCTGCCTCATTTTGCATAAAGCATATTTGAGTCAGGCGTATTCATATTCAAAAGCATATTTCCGTGATGGGGATAATTTAGTCTGATCCAGATTGTGATGGGGATACATCACAATCTGGATCAAACTAAATTATTCAGGCCAGCTTTGCAGCTATTCAATGCAATTTCAGAGAGGCCATTCAGTGTCTCCTTAAAGAATCTTTCTGGATTACAAGCTGGATAGAAGATTTGTCTATGCTCTCATTTTGTGGGCACAAAACTCCATAAAAAGGGGCAGCTCATTCAACTACATCACAGGCAGTTTGTGCAAGCTTTCAGGACCAGATGCTCACAATTTACATTTGTAAAGTGGCAACTTGGTCTTTGATCCACTTTTACTTCCCATTATGCCATGGCTCTTCTCTCTAGGGATGATGCCAGATGTGGGCAGGTGGTCTTACAATCCCTGTTGAAGTAGATGCCAAACCTGCCTCTAGCTTAAACTGTGTGTCAGTCACCTACAATGTGGAATGGACATGGGCAGTCACTTGAGGAATTAAAAACAGTTACCTGACATTCCCTAAATATTGTTTTTGGGGAGTGGTACCCATGTCCATTCCACCCCTGCCTCTCCCACTGGAGTCTCTCCAGGAGGAAGGAACTGAGAGTTAGGGACAATGGCCCCTTGTAACTGCATGCGCATGTGGAAGGCAGCTGGGGGTGCTCACGTTTTTCTCATGGGTGCTGCTGAACAAAAAACCTTTGACAACTGTGCGTGAGGCACGGTGGAATGGACTTAGGAAACACACATCCCAAAGAACAGAAGTTATGGAAAGGTGGGTAACCATTTTTCTCAACACCCACATGTATAATTCCATCAGTTGTCCCCCAGAATCACCAGTTACCCATGGATTTCCCAATGCACTATTGATTGCCAATGAATTCTTGTTTCTCCAGTCCAACAAAACCTCCATGCCTCTAGTCTCCAAGTCATTAATTCCTGTTCCGTGGCCAGTACATTAGCAGTTATTTCTACAAAACAGTCTTACCTTTCTAGCTTCCCTCTCTGCAGATGATTAGGATATTGTGATGATGTTGAGTTGATTCATGTTTCTTGGTGTTTAACAGATTTTTCTTGTTGAATTATCTTGGAACCGAGTTCTGGATAAATACTGTGCAGGTTTACTTAAACTATTTGTTTGTGAACTTTTAAAATTTAAATTTAAAATTCCAGCAGTTGTAACTGGTATTTAGATTTAAAAATACCCTGGGTGTGATGATAGTATATTGTTGTTATTCTTACTTATTTTCAGAATAATACCTAGATCCTTTTTTAGAGGCTAATTGTGCTAGGTGTGATGCAGATAGTGCCTCTCCAGAGAGTTCCTTATTTTCTTTTCATTTCCTCTCTCTTTCTGCTTGGAGAGCTGTAGCCTTGAATGTTCGTGAAATTATTTGTCACTGCTATTTTGTGTTAATCTATTATTAATAGCTTGGGAATCAGGGTGTAATAGATTATTAATAATAGGGGGAAAATACTAAAGAATCCCCCATAGCGGAATTTAACTTCAAAAACAGGAGCTATATAAACACTAGAAAGCTAGTTTAAATGAAATTTAAAAGGAACAATCAAAAGAGTGAAATCCCTGCAAGTTACATGGAAACTGTCAAAACACCATAATGGAGGTTCAAATTAAATGTATATTGCAAATGAAAAAAAAAAACCAGTAAAAGAACCAGAAAAAATCCACTGTCTTTACAAATTCCAATTTGTAAAGAAAGTAAAATTTCAGTGAGGAATGTAGAAACGAGCATAAATTCTGACAAGTCAAGTTTAAACATTTATTTAGGAAGCTAAAAAGGAATTTGAAGGGCAATTACCAAAAGACCAAAAACTCAGGAAAATATTTTTAAGTACATCACAAGCATGAAGCCTGACAAACAATAGGATTCCTGAATAGTCAAGGTTGTAAATTAGTACTCAGAGGAGGTAAGGCTGTTCTGGAGAAGCTAAATGAATTCTTTCCATTGATATTCGCTGTCAAGCAGGGGTGGGCAATAATTTTTTGCTAGGGGCCACTTTGGAAATTTTAAGTGGCCTCAGGCTGCACCGAAAGGGGCAGGGCCATGATACTTCTGGGTTTCCCACCCCCAGACAATGATTGATCTGGGGAGGGTGAGAGAGTGCTTCCTTCCCCCTCCACCGCCAAGTTCACTCTAGGTGCCCATGCCTCTGGTGTGGGAGACTTCCGCACTCCCCTATTCTAGGCCAGTTGGGGCCTGGGCAGGGGAGCACGTGACGCCTCCTCTGCTCTGCCCCTGCCCTTGCCTTGTGAGCAGCGCGCAGCACTTAAAAACATCACATGGTCTTGGCAGGAGGGGAGGAGGTTTTACGTGCTCCCCTGCCTCCAAACTATTCATTTTATGTGACATGTCTGAAGAACTATCCCAAACTGAGGTTTCTATAGAGGAGCTTTTGGAAGCAATTGATGAACCGTAAAAAGTCACAAGGACCAGATAGTATTCATCCCAAAGTTCTGAAAGAACTAAGATAGGAAATTGTAGAAGTATTCACTGGGTTATATAATCTATTGGTTAAATCAGTCTCTATACTAGATTACTGAAAGATATCTAATGTAGCCCTATTTAAAAACAAAAAAGGCTTCTGAGACTCTCTTGGCAATTACAGACTGGTACGCCTAACTTCAGTATCAAGCAAATTGGTTGAAACTATACTAAAGAACAGAATGTTAGACACAGAGATGAGCACACTAAGTTGGGAAAGAGATCACATAACTTTTATAAATGGAAATCATGCCTCACCAACCTAGATATAATTTGTTGAGGGTACAATAAGCACAATAATACCAGTGATCCAGATGATACAATGAATTGGACTTTCAGAAACTCTTTGACAAGGTCCCACACCACAAGCTCTTAAGCCAAGTAAACTGACATAGGATAAGAGGGAAGGTCCTTTTATGGATCAGTGACTAGTAAAAAGATAGGAAACAAAGAGTAGGAATAAATGGTCAGTTTTCCCATTGAAGAGAGGTACATAAGGTTCCTGAGGAATCTATACTAGAATCAGTGCTATTCACATATTCATAAATGACCTGGAAAACAGGTGGGAGGTGAAGAGTGAGGTAGCAAAGTTTGCAGACAATTCAAAAAATTACTCAAGATAGTGAAATCTAAAGCTGACTGCAAAGAGTTACAAAGGGATCTCACAAATTGTGTTACTGGACAAGAATATGAGTGATGACATTTGATACTAATAAGTGCAAAGTAATGCCCACTGGAAAACATATCCCTTCCTTCCAGCATTATCTGCCTCTCCCCAGCTTAGTGTCATCCACAAACTTGCTAAGGGTGCAGTTCATCCCCTCACCCAGGTTATTAATAAGATACAGCCAGTCCCCGAATTACGAACGAGTTACATTCCAAGCACTTAGTTGTAACTCAGTGTGTTTGTAAGTCGAATTACATTCACTGATGTACGGCTGCGCTGTTCCTAAGTGCAGATTTCGTTCGTAATTCGGGGACCAGCTGTATTGAGCAAAACCGTCCCCAGAAAAGACCCTTGGGGAACTTTGCTTTATACCTACCGCCAACCAGACATCAAGCCTTTGATCGCTACCTGTTGATCTCAAAGATCTAGACAGCTTTCTGTACACCTTACAGTCAATTTATCCAATTCATAGTTTTTTAATTTGCTGGCAAGAATACTATGGGAGACCATATCAAAAGCTTTGCTAAAGTCAAGGTATATCATGTCCACTGTCTTCCCTATATCCACAGTCAGTTACCTCATCATAGAAGGCAATCAGGTTGGTCAGGCATGACTTGTATTGGTGAATCCATGTTGACTATTCCTGATCACTTTCCTCTCTTGCAAGTCCTTCAAAATGGATTCTTTGAGGATCCTCTCCCATGATTTTTCCAGGGATTGAGGTGAGGCTGAACAGTCTGTAGTTCTTCGGATTCTCCTTCCCTTTTTTTAAAGATGGGCACCACATACGCCTTTTTCCAATCGTCTGGGACCTCCACCAGTCGACACAAGTTTTCAAAGATAATGGCCAATAGCTAGCTCTGCACTCATATCAGCCACGTGCACCTTCAGGTGCATTAGATCCAGCCCCATGGATTTGTGCATGTCCAGCTTTTCTATATAGTCTTTATCCTGTTTTTCACTACTGAGTGCTTCTCACCTCCTCCCCATACTGTGTTGCCCACTGCAGCAGTCTGGGAGCTGACCTTGTACATGAAGATTGAGGCAAAAAAATCATTGATTACGTCAGCTTTTTCCACATCATCTGTCGCTAGGCTATCTTTCAGGGTCCCACACCTTCTCTGACCATGTTCTTTTTGTTAAAATGCCTGTAGAAACCTCTCGTTACCTTTCACATCCTTTGCTTGCTGCAATTCCATTTGCACTTTGGCCTTCCTGATTATTCCCCTGCATGCTCGAGCAATATATTTATATTTTTCCCTAGTCATCTGTCCAAGTTTCCACTTTTTAGAAGCTACCTTTTTGTATTTCAGTTCACCAGTGATTCCACAACTGGAATGCTGTATGCAGTTCTAGTAACTCCCTCTAAAAAAACTTACATTAAAATTGGAAAAAATATAAAGAAGGGCAACAAAAATTACTCGAAGTATGGAACAGCTTCCATATGAGGAGACATGAAAAAGACAAGGACTGAAATGACTGAGGGGGGCATTATAAAGGGCTATAAAATTATGACTGATGTGGAGAAAGTGAAAAGAAGGTATTTTTACTCCTTTACCTTACCCGAGGACCCAGGAATCATCCAATGAAATTAATAGGTAGCAGATTTAAAACAAATGTAAGGAAGTGCTTTTTCATGCAAGCACCGTCAATCTGTGGAACTTACCAGGGATGTTGTGAAGCCAAAACAATAACTGTTCAAAAAAGAAATAAGTTTGTGGAGGATAGGTCCATCAGTAGCTATTAGCCAAGGTGGTGAGGGACACATCACCATGCTCTGAGTGTCCCTAAACCTTTTATTGCCAGAAATTGAGACTTGATGACAGAGGATAGATTACTGTCATCATATTCATTTATGCCCTTTGAAGTTTCTGGCACCAGCAATTGTCATAAGAGGGGTTACTGGACTTAGATGGACCATTGGTCTGACCCAATATGTCTGTTTTCGTGATCTTGTGGTGTTACAGGCTTTATTTAAAGAATATTATTTCTTTTCAATGTTTTTTTCCAGGAGGACTTGTTGGTATTGAGGAAAACTGTGAAATCCTTTCTGGCTGTCTGCCAGCAGTGCCTATCAAATGTCAACACTCCAGTCAAAGAACAGGTAAAAGAAACGCAAGCACGTATTCTTTAGAAAAGGTGGATTATTTAAACGTAGCAAGAGTCAAAAAGAGGTTTTTATTAGCTCAGTCTTGTGATAAAACAAATTTCTGCACTATTCCTTTTAATAAACCAACCTGTTCAGAGAAATATATTCAGGATACATTTACACTACAAAGTTTCATCACTGAAACAAATGTTGACATGCAGAAGTCATCAAAAGAAAAGTTGACAAAAAATGTTCACACTTGCTCCCTCTGTCAACATCAGATCGTGTGTAATGTTTTAGCTTTCTTGTCGACATCATGAGAATGAACTTTGGATATGTAACCCACAGTGTCGTGTGGTACTCTCTGTTGTTAAGTGTTGTGGGAATAGAGAACAAAGTATGGTGCATCTTGGGATTGTGTAAAACATCCTATCAAGAGCTGCTTTGTTTCCCAGACCTCCAAGTGTTTCCGGCTTCCTTTTGCACCATTTTTCCAACTACCATTTTTTTCTGCGCACTCCAGCATCTGCTGAGAGAAAGCACAAATCCCTCATTTCTCTCCTATGCTCAGTTAGGTGTTGCGAGGATACCACACATTGTAGCAGACTTATTCTTAAAGTTACTGACAGAGAAAGAAGACTCCCAGGCAGCCAACTTCCTGCATGACAGAGACAGCAGCAGCCTGTCATTGCATTTGGCAGTCACAGAGCAGCTGGACAGGGTAGATCATTGTGTTTGGTTTAGGGAAAGCACTGATGGGTGGGATCGCATTGCTATGCAGGTGTGGGATGAAGATCAGTGGCTACAGAACCTCAGGATGCATAAAGTAACCTTCCAGGAGCTCCGAATTATGGCACAAGGACACTAGAATGAGAGCTGCCCTTTCGGTAGTGAAGTATATGGCAATTGCTGTGTGGAAGCTGGTGACTCCTAATTGCTGCTGGTTAGTTGCAAATCATTTGGAGTGGGGAAGTCTCTGTTGGAGCTGCACTACTGCAAATGTCCTGGGCATTAAATCACATTCTGCTACGGAGGACTGTGTCTCTGGGAAATGAGCATGAGACACTGGATAGTTTTCAGAGATGGGCTTTGCTAACTGGAGGGGGTGATAGTTGGCACACATTCTAATTTTAGCACCAGACCACCTTGTCAGAGAGGACATTGACAGGATGTGATACTTCTTGATGGTGCTTATAAGCCAGCTGGCTTAGTCCTGGGCTCCTGACCTGGGCTCAGGTCTGTAAGTAAAAGGTCTAGCGGCTCCTTTCAAACCATGGGGCCTTGAGGGCAGGGCAGGCAGCAATGCAAACGCAGTTCCCCAGTCAGTAAGGCCCCAGGTCCTGGTGCAGGGTGGGGCAGCCAGACAAACACAATTCCCCAGGCACAAGCGGGAAGGAGGAGACTGCCATCCAATATGTGGAGTCGCAGGGGGGACGTGGGCCCTTCCTACTCAACTGTGTCCCGGCCCAGGGCCCTAGCAGTGGAGCTCTGGCTGCCACTGGGGTCAGTGGGACTCCGGCCCGCAACATGCTGACACACTAGAATGTTATGAGATCAGCCTGGTGGTCGTCAGCTTCCCCTGGGCCACTTCCCTCTCTGCATCTACCTGGCTCCACGCTGGCTGCTGGTTCCCAGAGTGGTGGTGGTATGAACACTTGAGCAGGGTGTAGAAGGGCTCCTCTTTGGAGCAAAGGCCTGGCAGTCCGGGCCAGTCCTTGGCAAGGTCCTCTGGGCCCTCCTGGCTTGGGAACTCAGCGCAGGCCTCTGCTTCCTTCCACAGCTGGGGCCTTATTGAGCTCCTGGGCTGGGCTTTTATGCTCCCTGACCCACCCCTTGACCTCTGTGGAGTTAAAAGGGCAGGATCCGGCTTGGCCCACCCTGGCTCGGAGAGGGGTTCTTCCCCCTCAGGGTCAGTGACTGGCCACCCCTGCTCTCTGCAGTGCTGCAAGCACTTTTGTAGCACCATGTGCATTTCACAGACATCAACGTGGGGTGGGCTGTTAAGGACCACTGGCCTGTACAGAAAGCTGCAGTCAGGGACACACTTTCCAGACCACAAGATTACAGTGAGAGATGTGAACGTGCCCATAGTAATCCTGGGAGACACATCTTATCCCTTACACCCCTCACTCATGAAACCTTACATAGGGCACCTGGACAGTAGTAAGGAGCATTTTAACCACAGGCTGAGCTGGTGGCACATGGTAGTGGAATGGCCTTTAGCAGACTCAAGGGGAAATGGAGGTGTGTCTATAGCAGGTTAAACTTTATAGAGGAGAATATTATAGCTGTGTGCTGCATTTTGCATAATCTGTGTGACTCCAAGGGTTTAATGTTTTCTAAGGGTTGGAGAACAGAGACTTGTCTGCAGAGTTTGAGCAGCCAGACTTTAGGATTGTTAGACAAGCCCAGAGGGCTGCTATTAAAATCAGGGAGGCTTTGAGGAAGCACTTTGACAAGAAGGAACGTTGAAATCTACCTCTTTTGCAGTTGCTTCCCTGCTGCATCCCAGCGAACATCCTATGTAACACATATCTGTACAAGAATAGGCTGGAACAGCCTGTACCTGGGGCCAAAGTGATTGTTATGGTTTGTGGAACAGAAAATCAAATTGTATTGTTAAAGTTTGCCTTTATTGGTCAAGACAAATTACTGTAAAACACACCAAAGCACCCGTGTTTGCTGGAAAGGGGAGGCGGTGGTGGTCTTTGAAATGGTAAAATCTCACAACTGTGTGTAGGTCCAGCTATTAGAGTCAAAGTTGTGAGAAGGGTTGGAGTGAACATTGCCGGAGAATGAAAAGGAATGTGTAGGTGTAGAAGGAGATTGCTGGACAAAGAATTGTGTGTGTGCTGCAGGGGAGATCAAACCTGGATCTGCTCCCTCTGCAGCTTGTTTAAACACGTTAGAATCTTAGTTTGCTCCTCCATGATCTCCATGGCTAGTGGCATGTTTCCTGTCCTACCTTTCCGCTTCTCCCACCTTTTGGCTGCTGTGTAGAAGTGCTTGATGACTTCCTTCACTACAATTTCCCTTTTAGATTTGGGCCTCTTTCTTATCTGACAGAGCCTGTCAGCTGAGGAAGTCCTGTGACCTCTAGGTCTCCACTGTAAAATACATTACACAAAAGAGGGATTGTTAAATTCAGCTCAACT
Source organism: Apalone spinifera (assembly GCA_030068395.1). Lineage (NCBI taxonomy): Eukaryota > Metazoa > Chordata > Testudines > Trionychidae > Apalone > Apalone spinifera. Next base: position 166,943,774 of record JANRFK010004149.1, read on the forward strand.
TTGAAACATTTCACTTACATGCACCCTTTGCAACATACCCAGTCACTTTCCCACTGATTTTTGCAAGGCACTCACATCTCTACAAGTGCTGTAAGCATGGTAAGTGTAAGGGAATGGAGGTGAGGGGATGATAGGAGTGCACCAGGCTTTGCACAGCTCACAGAAACGGCCAGCCTCCCAATTTTATGTACCTTACCCTCACCTCTTCACGCCCCAAGCCACAGCCATTTACCCTGCATCTCATCTCCTGCTCCCTATGGAGCAGCTGCTGTGACTGGCTATGCACCTGAAGAGTGGAGAATAGTTCCAGGCTGCCTGCCCCACCAGGCAACCCTGCTGGAAGCACCACACTTCATCCTCCAGGTTAGGTCTTCATTTTGCTGACTCTATGCCCTCTGAAGTATCCACACAGCTCTTGGTGGTAGAGGTAGGGTCACAGCTGAGGACAGTGTCCATCTCCTTATAAACTGCCAAGTCTTGGATGCAGCACTGGAGCAGTGGTTTTCCTCCCGCACATTATGGTATGCCTGCCTCTCCTCCTTTATCTTTGCTCTGCAATGCAGTGTGTCCTGCTCATAGTCCTTTTCACACTAGCTTTGCGAAATCTGCCCATATATGTCCCAGTTCATCTGGGTCACTCGGAGCTGGGACTGCACAGACTCTTCTTACCATACTCCGAGCAGGTGTAAAAGCTCCACAGTGGTTCAAGCTGCAGAGTGTTTGTAGCAATAGCCGACCCTGAGACCACACTGAGCCAGCCAGCCAGCCAGCCAGCAGGAAATGTAATTTAAAGTTCCTGGCGCTTGTAAGGGGAGGGGCAGATAGCTGTGTACCTGGCTGCAGGCTGCTTCTACCTTTCCCATTTATTTGATCAAATTGTATTCCCTTCTTATCTAGGATGGCTTTTTACTCATTTTAAATCAAGAAAGCCGCCTTTTGTGATTGTCAAATTGTGGGCTTTTAGGTGCAGCTGATAAAATTTTCTTAAACAGCCCCAAATTATAATTCAGGTTGTTTTGTTTAAGTTTCTCCTCTCACTTAGTTGTAATCATGATGGTTTTAAACACTGGAAACTTGGGTCAGTTAAAGTTCTGCTTTTTAGACACTCCATGGGCATTTTACCATAGGTAGCATCTATCCTCTACCATGTCCCCCAGATTGAATGTCCTTATGATAATTCATTTTGTCTTTCTACCAGCTATAAAGAGCTGGTTAAAGAGGTGTTCATCCTGATGTCTAGTCTGATTTGATATCTAAGATGGATGTTCAGCTGATTTTGTGCTTTATCTGCGTTTCAGAGCTGTGAATTACTCAAAAGCAGCTAATAGTGTTTTTGATGCACAGTAATATTGCCTTCCCTCCTGCATGCTCTGTCCTTCCCTATGAGCTGTATCTGGTGATTTTAACATTACAGTCATGACTCATCCCTCTTTTTAGCTCTTCACACCTTCATTCTTTCCATTCATAATATCTTGAATATGAGTTACGTGTTTGTATCTCGGCATTTTCTTCACCCTTAATACTCTACTCTTATTTGTTGCTTGTTGAATGTCCTCCTGACTAGTCCATCAGCCTTGGTTCCCCATCTCCTAATAACTACTACACACCATACTGTGGTGATTTGGGGAATAAGTCACAATTTATTAATTGTGTGTGAGAATATGAATTCTTTTTGTGTGTATTTATCAGCCTACAAACTCCATTTTGGACATGGGGTTCTTTATCATCTTGTTGTCCTGTTGCTTCTATGTTGGCCTAGAATTCTAAAAGGATAACAAAAGACGTCTGTCGACGTAAATGGCCAATCACTGAAATGTGCAGACAAATTGAACGCCAGACAGAAGACTGGCTCCCACCCAGGAGAACGGGTTTATCAGGGGGATCAGTCACCTAGCAACGAAGTCTGGGATCACTTGTTGAAGCTAAATAGAGTCACTTGACAAAGAAGATTGCAAGGTTATAAACAGCAAAAGTTGCTGTACTGGCACTCTCCCTCTCTGGATATTTTTATCAGTTTAAGATGAGGGAAGCTGTTGCATGAGCTAGATTAGGCAGTGGGGGCAGAAGGACCTGACCTCAGATGGTCAGTCCCCCAAAAGGAAGGATGAGTTAGAGAGGGAAATGCCTGTAGGGTTTATTATTTTGGAGCGGGTCTTTGTATTTCTTAGGTGAGTAAAAAAACACAGTAATGTATTGAATGTCTGTGCAAAGTGTGTGTGTGTGTGTGTGTGTTGGGGTACATTTACAACATGGCTCTACCATTAAACTGTGGCCCAGCGGGCTCTCACATTCAGTGGAATTCTGGCTGAGGCTCTGTTTTAGCTGCAGGCAGAGTTTTAGTGCTTGTTCCAGAGGCTGGGCAGCTGGACTTATGCTTGCAGCTCTCAGGTGGGAATTTTAGACAAAGAATCTGCAATTTAAAAGTGCCTAGGTCAGGAGTGGCCAGCCTGTTATAGACGAAGAGCCAAAATAGTGGTGGATACAGCGCAAAGAGCTGAGGGAAAAAAGTTGAGCCCCCTTCCCAAAAAAAAAGAGCCCCGGCTGCTGTGTGTGGTCAAGGGGAAAAAAAAAAAGAGCAGAGCAGGCATCGCCCTTTTAAGGTGGCCATTCTGAAGTCTGAATGGGACACCGCAACTCCGGCTCTGTCTCTTTCAGACAGAAACACACTGCCCCTTTCAGAGCCACAGGTGCGGGAGCTGCAATTTTTTCTTTGGAGAGCCACATGCGGCTTGCAAGCCGTTGACCACCCCAGCTTAGGGGTCCAAGACTGGGATGGTCTCTGTTCAGACTCTAGAGTGGGGGGGAAGCGGGGACCTCCAGCCCAGAGCCAAATGTGGCCCCAGACTTGCCTGGATCCAGCCCCTGAGGCTCGCAGCTCCCCCAGCATCAGGGAGCTGGGCTGGTGCTCCAGTCCTGCAGTCTCCCTCCCGCCCAGGCCCTGCACCCCCACTCTGCTCTCACACTTCACCTTCTGCTCAGCTGTCCCAGCCTTCCTCCCAAACTTCACACTCCAAGCCCGCTTCTTGGCAACCCCCTCCCACCTACTACGCTAATTTTTGGCCCTACTCCAGGGTGACCCACAAAATCTATTAGCTTGGAGCTCCCTAGGCTCTGGTGTGCTAGGGGAATGTGAGGGAGAGTCTTTCTGCTTCTCACTCTGTTTGTTTGTTGTTTTTGGTTTTTTGCTTCTCACTTTTGTGTGGCTCCCAACTGATTTTTCTGTGGGTCAGTGGGCCCGCAACACAAAAAAGGTTCCCCACCCGTGCTGTAGAGATTTAAAACATCTGCATATCCAGATCCCCTCACAGCCATCTAGTGGGCTGCTAGCAGTGTGAGCATGACCAGATCTGTGACACACACACATATGTAGATACAAGAAGTAGAGGTCCTGGCCAAACTCTCCTGCTGCCTATTGTCTTGATCACCAGCTCCAATGCTGCTCAGAGACTCTACTGCCAGCCCCAGATCCCAGTTGGCTGCCAGTGCTACACCCCCATAGCTGCCAGCCCCAGGGTCTGGATCTGCACATGGGGGTCCCACAAACTAGCCCCATATGTGGGGTCCCGGCTGCCAGCCCCAGGTCTAGAGGGTGGTGAGGATCACAGATGGATAAAAGGGAAGATGTAGTTCCACATCTATACTCTAAAAACTTCCAGCACCATTGCACATGTGTTGTCCTCTCTCCATAAAATGTGACCCAAAGTTGCACATAAATAAAGACCTCTACTTTTAACCCTACTTAACTGACCAACAGTTTGCTCCAGTATCCTCTGTCTTATTTTGTTCTATAATGGGAAGAATCCTAGAGAAGAGCCTCTGCATTTACCTTTCCTTCAGCTCCCTTGCAAAATCCCCAAATGAGGAAAGAGCTGCACCTATTGCAAAGTCTGAATAATCAGTTTCAGTGATTAAGGCCTAAATGAGGTCAAAGTGAATTCAGATCGCGGTGGACATGAAGGATCTTTTCAGGTGATTTAATGTAGTATATGCATCAGTTGTTGGAAAGTCAGGGTCAAAATTGCATCAGCTTGAGGTCTGTTAGATAACCCAGATTTGCATATGACAGGTCCAATCTGATGAGTCAGGATGCCCTTGTTCAATTAGCCAGTTTTTAATCCTAATGCACACTTGATCAGCGCCTGCTAGGATAGATGGGGGTTCTACCTGAACCATTTGTCTTTAAAAGAATCATTGAGTCCTTGCTGGAAGTTATTTCATTGAGCAGCCTCATCCCAGCAGAGATCGGCTGCCACACGTCAAAACTTGGCTGTGTATCTGGTGAGAGGCTAGGGCCCCTGCCAGAGGATTTGGAGTGCAGCTTCTGCAGTGTACTCTCCGGTGGGGTCATCAGAAATACCTGCTATTGCCTGGAACTTCTGAAAATGTTCAGGAAGAGGATTAAATGCCTCCAATAGGGAGGAAGCTTGTGGCTTACTGGCGAATGAATTTTACCATTGATAAATGGAAAGTAATGCATATTAAACATAATCCCAATTCTACATATAAAATGATGGGGACTAAATTAGTTGTTACCACTCGAGAGAGATCTTGGAGTCATTGTGGATAGTTGAGAGTCCTGCAAATTCACGGATATCCACTTTATATCCACGGGTATCTGCAGCCGTGGATTTGGATGCAGATATCCATGGCTCGTTTTTGTACATAGTGAATGTGGATACTAATTTTATATCTGTGCAGGGCTCTATGAATAATTCTCTGAAAGCATCCACCCAGTGTGCAGCAGCAGTGAAAAGAATCAACAGAATGTTAATAATTAAGAAAGGGATAGAGAGTAAGACAAAATATATTAATTGCCTTTATATAAAACCATGGTACATGCACATATTGAATCTTGCACGCAGATGTGGCTGCCTTATCTCAAAAAGATACCTTGTCGCTGGAAAAAACTCAGAAAAAGGCAACCAACATTATTAGAGGTATGGAACAGATGCCATATGAGGCAAGATTATTAAGATGGGGACTTTTCAGCTTGGAAAAGAGACAACTAAGGGGAAATATGATAGCAGTCTGTAAAATCATGACAGCTCTAGAGAAAGTAAATAAGGAAAAGTGATTTACTTGTTCTTATAACACAAGGACTACGGGTCACCATATGAAATTCATAGGTAGCAGATTTAAAACAAATAAAAGGAGGTATTTTTCACATAGTGCACAGTCAACCTGTGGAACTCCTTGCCAAAGGATGTTGTAAAGGCCAGATCTTTAGCAGGGTTCCAAAAAGAACTATATACATTCAGGGAGGATAGGTCCATCAATGGCTACTATCAGGATGGGTAGGAATGGTGTCCGTAGCCTCTGTTAGAGGCTGGAAATGGATGAGAGGAGATGGATCACTTGATGATTACCTGTTTTGTTCATTCCCTCTGGGGCACCTGGCATTGGCCACTGTTGGAAGGCAGGATAGTGAGCTAGATGGACCTTTGGTTTGACCCAATATGGTCATTCATATAAGCCTGTACCAGGGGCTCTCTGGTAAGTAGGCTAATCACAAGTCCTACTTGGAAATAGTCTATAGAGAATGCTATAAGTTGTGGTGTGATTAGCAGATGACATTGATTTAAAAAAAAAAACAGAATTTGGGATAGTCTCCAGTGAAATTGTCAGATGGGGGGGAACCTTGGGCTCTCAGGCAGCAGATATGAGGGTTCGAGGGCTTGCAGATACCATCCTGGCACACAGTTGGACCTGGAGAACTACTTTCTGTTCCCAAACTCTGGCAATCTGGGACTACAGTTCCTATAAAACATCAACTAAGCCCACAAAATGAGCTGGGCTCCCACAGAGCTTGTTTTAGAAGGGATACCTGTGGGGCCATCTGCACTGGTTCCCTAGGGCCACTGTATCAATAACTAGTGTGCCTGGTCACAGGACTGCTCCAGCAGTGGCTGGTGCCACTGGCTGCGGGATCCCACACAGGTTTCTGCAGCTGCAGAAGTCACAGAATCTGTGATCTCCGTGACAGAATCATAGTCTTACTAATAACTAGCTGTCATGAACAGGAGTGCTGGCCAGCACCTAGTGACAAAGGGGTTAACTCAGGTACCTAGCAAAGGTGTCAGCCAGAGGGCTAAGAGAACCAGTCAAGATAGAGGGTTGAATTTTGAATTGGATATAGGTTTCTTTGTGTTGGAGAATTAAACCAGGAGTTAAGAGAGACAGAATGCTTTAAACCCAGGCAGGACTACCATGCTCCCCCACACACACAGAATTCAGGGCATGGGAGTGGACTGAACAAAGAGAAAATTAGAAGCGAGTACCAGGGAAATGTGAGTCCATTCACGTTCAGGGTAATTTTTCTTAATTTTGTGGTTTGGTTTGAACTGCTGTGTGTGCTTCTGTGCCTCCCCTCCCCCTTCACCATCTAAGCATTATGCCAGAAGTTTTTTTTTTCTTTGTTTTAATTTGGTTTCCTCAGTTGCTCTGTAACATCTACCAATCAAGCATGCTTTATCAATTTGATCTTTTGTTTTGTAATAAAAATCAATTCTTTTAATGTGATGATTTAATTCTTATGTCCTAAAAGGTCTGTCTGTGTATTTATCTGCATGCTTTGAGGGGTCAGCTACCAGAGACTGCAGCTTGTTTTTCCTCTTTCTTTTTTCCCTACCTCTTTTGGGGCAAAAGAGCTTAGGGTACTCCTGGTGGAGATTTCAAGTGTCTTAGGGAAAAAGCACTTGATGGTTGCAGCAGTTCCCTCATAGCTGTGTATTGTGATTCTGGGGGAGGGGGTAGTTTTTGTAACCAGTGCCTGTAGAGGCAAGGTTTTGAAGCTCTCTTGCAGGCCCCCACCTTCTGCCCTCAGAGTGCCAGAGTAGAGAACAGCCCTGACACTAGCCTCCCCTCCTTTTGTTTCCATTCAGTGCCTAAAAAGCAGGCCGGCATATTCAAGAATATGTGAATTTAAGTTTAGTTCTAAAATTGTCATTTTCTGCAGCCAACCTCAACAGTTTTTATCTAGATTTATGGCAAAAACACAGAAATCTCTACAAAGAATTATGCCTGAGACTCGCATATAGCAAGAATCAAGGATTTGCTTAGTTGGCTTTTTTTAATCCTCTTTCCAGACTAGTGCCTTAACTCATCCATCCACTCATAATTTCATAGTTTTTCTACCTAATTACTTTTAGAGGTAGCTTATCCCTCTCATTATTTTAGTTTCAATGTAATTCTTTGAACCAACTTACATTCTGAGTTTTCCCCTGCTACAGCATCTTAACTTTAGGGAGGAAGTGCAGTCAAATGGTTAGAACTCTAGACTGGAACTCAAGTGACTTGGATCAAGAGTTTATCTCTAGCCTGCTGGGTGAATCTGAGCAAGTTATTTCAACTCTGGGTACCACACTTTCCCCATCTGTAAAATAATACTTGCCTCTGTTGCAAATACTACGGATGAAAAACTATATAGAGCATCAAAGTAGGGGTCTGTCCCAGTATGTATTACTCATCCCTGCAAATGAGCATGTGTAACAGCCATGAATTTCAAGGAAAACTGGACACTTTTGATGTTTTGTTCTTGGAAGATACAGAAACTGTGAGAGATCTCCACTCACTCACCTACCCACACAACTATCTTAATGTTGGGAGTTTTGTTAACTCTCATCTTCCTTTTTCCAATTCAGGTTTTTTGTTTTGTTTTGTTTTCAATAATAAAGAACTGGCAGTTCAAAGCAAAGGGGTCTGCTTGTTGCCAATGGAAAGGTGGCAAGCAGTGTCCTGTCATAAGTCAAAGATATAAAACTTTAGAATTATGGAAGTTCCCTGGGATCTCCTTCACAAAGAATGAACCCAAGATTAACAAATTATCAGAGCTCTGCATTGTTACAGAAAGGCAATTACCAATTAGTGGTGGGGAAATGCCTAGAAATTATATAAACATTTATATTTTAAAATTTTCTTGACCCTTATGGGTTAACTGAATGCAGTAACTTTGTGTTTCAGGCTTTCATGCTGCTCTGTGATCTCTTGATGATTTTTAGCCACCAGCTGATGACTGGAGGTAGAGAGGGTCTTCAACCTTTGGTGTTCAATCCAGACTCTGGACTCCAGTCTGAACTTCTTAGCTTTGTGATGGATCATGTCTTCATTGACCAAGATGACGAGAATCAGAGCATGGGTATGTTTAGCCATCATGTTTTCTACTTTGCCTCTCCCACCTGACACACAAGACTGTCAGGAAAAAGTACAAATCTATGCACTCAGATGTATCAAATGAAATTCTTGGTTTTGTCCCTTACTTTCTTTGGAAATAAGTGCTGGTATATGATAAGGATGTTAAATTGCAGTTATCTGGGTAATTGTGTAGTGGACAAAGGCTGCTCCAGCACCAGCCCCTGTTTGTGGCAGCCAGAGGTGGCTGTGGACAGGGCTGCTTCGGGAGCAGTCCCTGTATGCGACCAAGCGAGGCCGGGCAGCAAGGGGAGGAAGTGAGTTGTCGACTACAGTACTCGCTAACATCCCTAGTATATGGTCTGTAGTCCTGTACACCCTTACAACAGATAACAGAGATAAAAGTGAAATTTCATAGAGAGTTTTCATTGAGAGAATGGGGCAAAAGTATAAATTGCCATGGCATACACCTGTAACAGCATTCTTCCTTAATTGTTGTCATTTTTTAAACGCATCTATATTCAAGATGCTTCAGTATCAAGCCAACACTAGTGCATGTTAAAATGTATGTTTTAGAAATGTACAGTAACTCCAGATACTTGGTGTGGTATTTGATTTCCAGTAGCCCAGAATCACCTGATTCTGTACCTCAGAAATCCTTACGGTAAGCAGGATACAAATCCAAAGGATTTTTTCATTAGGTGATATTGCTTCATAAGCATAATTTCTGCTGGACTTCCCCTCCCCATTGAAGAGTAGGAATGCATGTCCTCTGAAAGCTGGTTTGAGGTTATAGTATTGGTGGTGGCAATAGAACTATTAGTATTGAGGAGAAAAGATGGTCTAGTGCTTAGGGCATTAGCCTAGACTCAGAAGACCCAGGATAAATGCTATCTTCCAGCACAAATGCCCTTTGTGACTTGGGCAAGTCACATAATTTCTCGGTGACTCAGTTCCCCATCTGCAAAATCAGGGACAACACCACTTCACACCCTCACAACAACGTTTTATGGAGAAATACAGTAAAGACTGTGAGACACTCACAAAGTACAGTAATGGGGGACATAGAATTAGATTGATTGTGGTACAGAAATGGCTACTGGTAAATCAGTGATCAGACACCATTGTGCTAGAGGCACTGTCCACGTATATTACAAAATTGTAAACACAACATGGAAAACACCAGACAAAATTCAGTGAAGAGCCACAAAATGTATTCAATGGCTGGAGAAAATGCCTGACAGTGGAGAACTTAAAGAGCTCAGTATGCTTACCTTATCAAAAAGAGGGTTGAGCAGTGACCTGATTCCAGTATGTACTTTCACTAGGTGTGGGGGATATCAGCTATTAAAGGGTTCTTTAATCTATCATAGAAAATCCGAACGAGAACCAATGACTGGAAGCTGAAATAAAAAAAATGAATTCGTGTGAGGCACAGCTTTTTAACAATGTGATTAGCCATTGGTACAAACGCCAGGGGAAGGAGCAGATTCTGCATCTCTGAGAGTCTTAATTCTGGATACCTTTCTGGAAGTTATGCTTTAGTCAAACACAAGTTATACTTTAGTCCAGTGGCATAGCCAAAAAGGCCCACTGTGGGGGGCCCAGACTTCAGTGGGTGGGCAATGCTGGAGGGGCAATGGCCCACTCAGGCCCACCTGTGGCTGCACGCCTGTTTTAGTCAAACATAATTTATTAGGCTCAATCCAGGGTACAATCGAATGGGCTATTATATAAAGAAGGTCAGAACAGATGATCTTGGGGTCCTTTTCTGGCTATAAATTTAATAAAAAGTGTTCCTTGCCCTAAATAGTTCACAGCCTAAGTATATGGTACACGATAACAAGAGGTGCAAGAAGCAGCTAGCAAGGAGAGCTCACAGTGAGACAAAATTAGTGTAAGGAACAGCAGTCATGACACATCAGCAGCATGGGCATTTCATATTTCTCAGGAATCACAACAGAGATGAGTATTAGGAAAGAATTTGAAGGATCTAAATATGAAATGACCCTCCTTTCCAGTCTGTCTTCCTTTCTTTTGTGGAATGAACAAAGCATTTCCTTGAACCTGTGGGAGAGGGCTGATCAGATAGTGTTGTCTTTCAACATCCAGGTGTTATGTTCCAGTTAACAGCAGTTGTTTGAATAGTGCTTTGACGATATAAAATGCTATATAATAACTAAATATTATTTACTTGTTCTACTCCTGATACCGATTCTGCTCTTCTTAACAACTGCATAGTATTGTAGTATGCCTATTCACTTTAAAAAAAAAAAAAAAAAACTTCATTAAAGTGAGTTAGTACTTCTGCCGTACAACCATGCTTTCTGCCCCCTGTATCTCTTCAGAGCTGAAGATACCTGATCTGTGATTGAAACAGAAGGAGAGAGCGATCTCCTACCATATTAAAGGAGCAGATTATTGTGCAAACATTTCAGGAGATAGATACTGAATTTGACAGTCATATGATGAAAATGTGAGGATGACATCTGCATACTCACCATCAAAAATTCTGTTGCTTTTCATGAGTTAATGGAAGGAATGGAAACTATTTGCAAATTACCAAGCACATCAATAAAGGAGACTTCTCACCCATTCTTTGACATTTTTGGTCTTTGCTCTTTGGATAGTTTCACTGTCTGTTTTAGATAGACTTTTACAAGTTGCAAAAGTTAATCTGGTCAAGTACAGATTCTCTTCAGATGATGTGTAAAAAGGCAGACACATACCACACCCCTTCCCTACCCACCTACCTATGAAGCCTTTGTGGAGGTGGCTATACACAGATTTAAAGATAGAAAGATACATATTACTACTTCAAATAAGTCTGTATTTCCTGGGGAGAAAAGTCTCTCTTCCTCTACTTTCAGGTTTAAGAGTAATTAATTATCAAGCTTATAGTGGCACACTACCAATATCATCTTTGGGAAAAAATATCAGTGTTCACCAAATCTCTCCAAGATGAACAGAGAAAACACCCATGTGTTATCATTACAGAGAGGACAGCAAGATTCATAAGATTCTACAATTAGAACTGTAGCGTCTCCATTTTTCCATTGGAAGATAAGTTTGGCTTAGATCTTCAGGGCTTACTCTAAAGCCAGCTCAGAAACTGGGAATCTTCCCTTCAGAGAGAAGGATAGTTCAGTTCCAGAATAAATACATTTCTGGGGGAAAATGAAGGAGACCAGATAGAGCACTAGACTCTTGGACGGTCCAGGAAGACACCTGAAGTATCAGTTTTCAGGTACCAAGACCACAACATTTATCATCTTCCTCTTTCTCACACATTACCCAAAGGAAATAATATCATCGTCAACACCTGAACAATCTTCTCAGTGAAAGAGAATGCACTTCAAGCCACAAACAGAAGGTGAACCAGTTATCTTTAATATCTACTGTTATAGGCCTTAGTCCCAAGTTTGACACAATGCCTTAGAACTGTGATCCAGTTTTAATCAGCTTACATTCCATTCAGAGATCATCTGCATGGCTTTTTCAGGTACTGAACAGCTATTACCAGAGACAAGTAATTTAAGAAATTATTCCCTAGTGTCCAGTAGAAGTCAAAATTATTCCTCCTCTGTCTTAGCTTTGATCTCCGTCCAGGGATCCCTCTCAGATAACCTGTTGAGATCAGAAGTTCTGCCCTTCTTACCCTTCTCAGATACTCCTGCTGTGTCCTCACCAATGCCAAGAAGGGCGAGGACAGTTACCTCCCATGACTTATATATGACACTTTTGTAAATACACCCCAAAATATTAATCTTTTTTCCAACGTCATCCCATTGTTTACTCATACTCAATTTATGATCCACTAGAAACCCCAGATCCTCTGCAGCAGTACTGCCACGTAGCTAGTTAGTCTCCATTTTTTACTTGCACATTTGATCTTTCCTTATGAAGTGTAGAACTTTGCACTTGTCTATATTGAATTTCATCTTGTTGAATTCAGACTAATTCTCCATTTATCAAGGTAGTTTTGAATTCTAATCCTTTGCTCCACAGGGCTTGCAAGCCCTTCCAGCATGGTGCCACCTCAAATTTTATAAGTATACTCTTCATTCTGTTATCCAGGTCATTGAGGAAAATATTACACAGTATTGGACGCAAGCTATAGATCCCACTAGAAGCATCCTCTCAGTTTCACATTGATAACTACACTTTGAATATGGTTCTACAGCCAGTCGTGCACCTACTGTTTAGTAATTTCATCTAGACCACATTTCCCTAGTTTGCTTATGAGTGTGTCATGTGGGACTTTGTCAAAAGCCATACTAAAATCAAGATATCTCACATCTAAACCTCTGCTAAGGCCACCATTTTTTTTTATATCTGCCTGTAGGCTTTTGTCACTTGTCCCCTTTGAGCCTTGGTTAAAGCTCTCTTCGCTAGTTTGACAAATCTAGGCAGCAGAACTGCCTCCACAATGCAACTGTGACACTTCAAGCCTTCTGTTCTTATGGGTGCAACTGCAACTCAAGCGTGCAGGCAGAGAGAATTAGGGAAACATTGGCCAGGTGTTATTCATAACCTTGGTCCAGAGCAACCAGGGCTCAAGGGATATATGCACCTGACCCTGGTCATCACTACAGTTTGAAAAGGTTCTGAGCCCAAGTGACTGGCTGTCTCTGTAAAGATAATATAGTCAGAGAAAAGGTATTACAGAAGGTAAATGCCCCCTTTTTATATACCAATTGTGTTTCATTAATTTGGTTGAATTTATTTTACAGTGAAGTGATCATTGTTCTCAACATTTGCATCTAATGTTGTTGTTTTTTTACCAAATTGGTGAATCTCATGTATTATGTTATGGTCTGTTTGTGGGTAGCCCAATGTGCAGTAAAGCATGGGATGAACTAAGTTCTAAGGTAAGGTCTGTTATTTTCACATGTTTTATTAATATATCTTGTTATTTTCATTCGCAGGGGAGTGCTTATGCCGCATTTTATGTTAATGTTTCTCACAGTCAAGAAACATTTCTCTTCCTTTTTTATTTTTATACATTTTTGAGTACCAGGAATGTCAAATCTAGGCATGTGTTAGGGATTTTGTTGCAAAAATAATTCTGGAATGTGATTATTTCTGATTATTCATATGTGAAATGCATAGGTTCAGTGCAACCAAATTAAAGAGGCATCTACAAATTGTTATCTGGCCAAGATTTCTAACAAAAAATAAAACAGCTTGAGTTTCTCCCTCTTTGGATTTAGTTTCTCCTTAAAGTATGCTAGATATATTTTTGGCAAGTTTAATTTTACAAAACCTGTTGATGTTATTAAACAAAAATAATAGGGCTTGCTGTTGCCTTAGAAAACAGCAGATGTTAATAACCATTTTCTTTACTGTATTTAGAGGGAGATGAAGAGGATGAAGCTAACAAAATAGAGGCTTTACATAAAAGAAGGAACCTTTTGGCAGCCTTTAGCAAACTCATTATCTATGATATTGTAGACATGCATGCAGCGGCAGATATCTTCAAACACTATATGAAGGTATGATTCTATATTTTTATCTTTTCCTCCTCCTCCTCATAAATGAGCAGAGAAATTATATCTGGAGAAGTCTTAAAAATATTCTGTTCCTCTCACTTCCAATGCTGATTTCTTTCCCATTGCATCCCATTCCCATTCTTCAGTGCTGGCTTCTGTCTGATATTAATTTATTACTGAGATGCAAAAAGCTCTGAGATCAGGTTGCAGCAAATATGTAGAACCAGGTGTTTAATTTTTCCTGGGGTTTAAAGGGCCCCAAATGCTTCATAATACTATTTATTGTATGGACTTTTATGCAAGCCTGGCTAGTCTGATGGCAGAGCAATTGAACAGGAGTAGAAAATGTAAACAAAAAATATTAATTAAAGACACAAAATACACAAATGAAGTTATTTATATTTATAAAATAGACCTGTTGGATCATTTCACTAGCCATAATAAGTAAGTAGGGGCTTAGTAAGCCAGAATCCAGCTTGGAATTTTTTAAAGATTCAGACCTGATCTGCATTAGGAAACTAGGTCATTATAACTTAGATGCTTAGGAGTATGCAAAAGCCACCCTTAATTACACACCATTAAACCAACCTAACCCCTGGTGTAGACAGCACTAGGTTGACAGGACAATTCTCTGATCGACCTAGATATGCCCTCTCAAGGAGGCGCAGTACCTACATTGAAGGAGTATCCCTGCTGTTGGGGTATGTAGTGTCACCACTACAGGATTTTTAAGTGTTAAAAAGGCCTCTGTATTGAGGTGTAGGTATAACTTATGAGATATATCTAGTTGTCTATATGGGGTTTATAAAGCACCTATCGTAATCCCTGGAACATACATGGTCTTCATCATTATTATTTAAATGATTACAGAGTTCAGCATAGTAGAAGACACAATGTAAAAGTACTTAATACCAGTTTGTTGACAAATCTAATAGAACCCCAGAGGAACAAATAACATGGAGGGGGTTTTACTTGTCGCTTTTGCTGGACACTGTGAAAGAACACCAGGAGAGAGGGTGGACAGTCTGACTCTTTGTTGGACGGATAACTGTGACTTTGTAGGCAAAAATAGGCAGTACCTTTTATTGCTGTTTATTTTGAGAGTGTTTTTAAGTATTTCCCAGTGTACCGAAAGCAGTGGCTAAGTGCTGTTTATATACTTGCTCCCAACCTCTAATGAACAGCAAGTTACTTCCTTTCTATCTGTCTCTGTTTCTTGAAGTTCTTGAAGTTAGTAATTCAAGGTGGTCAAATAACAGGCTCAAATTGAACTTTTTAATCAAAAGGTGTAACAAGTCTGAGATTAGTACAACACTATGCTAAATTCAGGAAGAATTGCACTGGTGTAAGCTAAAGAGCTGGCCTCTGTTTCCTTCTCCTGTGTAATGGTTGGGATTTGTACCTCTCAACTTTACCTTTCAAGTCCTCTGGCTTTTATAGAGTGACACACACAGAAACTGCATTTTGGAGGAGAAATTGCTTTCCCACTGACTGTTAAAACAGTTGTTGACCTCATCCCTAGACGGTGGGTCCTTGTCACTGATGAGCCTGAATTTAGGTATCAGATCTTTGCATAGCTGTCATATGGATTCGAGAGCGGGGCTTTATTGAAACTACAGCTTTCTCAAAACAGGAAATATAGGTAAACCGTTTTTATTAGGAAAGTTATGCCGAATAAGAAATTCTGTCTTTAAAAGTTTATATTTCCCCTTTTTTCACAGTACTACAATGACTATGGTGATATCATTAAGGAAACATTGAGTAAAACAAGGCAAATAGATAAAATTCAGTGTGCAAAGACATTGATTCTCAGTTTGCAGCAGGTAAGAATATTGCTTTTTATCTCAATAATAATCCCTCATTGCGAAAAATCACTCTGCATTGCTTTGTCTAATGCCCTGTGATCCCAGTCTCATTCCTCAGTTTGGGCGTGCACCATTTTTTGCCATTGCTAATCTCTTCTTTGCAAAGCTTCAGACTGGAAAAAAAGGAGAGAAGAAGGGCACTGAAGGCTCTTCTGAGTAGTTATGCTTCCTGCTGTGTCTACCCATCAGCTCCCAGAGGATCTAAGTGGATAGTGATCTCGTCTTTTCTCCTTTCACATAAGGAGCTACAAGTGCTCCATCATGTCTTCTAACTATCAACTTAGGCTCCTGTTTTTCAAAATTTTGCCCGAGTTCCTTAAGTCTCTAACTATTAAAAAGCATGTTTTCCCGTTCTCATACTATTTTTGGGACACTTCTTTAATCCTTACTAGTTGTCTAGCATTTGAAATGTGAGCATCAGAACTGGACAGTCTCACCACTGTTGTACATAAAAGTAGTATCCTCTCCCTATCCTGACTCGTTATTCTCCTGCTTATACATCCAAGGATTACACTGCCATTTGCAGCCATTCATTGCCCTGGGAGCTCATGGTTCCACTGGTTATCTGCTATTAGAGTATTCAGGGATCATCAACAGAGGGAGTATTTTTATTGGGCTCCCTCAGAAAAGGCCTTTTCAGAAAAATTGCTTCTCAAGACACAGTATCCTACCTGAAAATTTGTCCAGCATTCTTTTTTTCTTGAAGTATGAACATGAATTTGGTTATATTAAAATGTGGGTGGTATTTGAAAGCAACCAACATATCACTCTGTATCTGGGGCGGGGAATTTTTTTTGAGTTGGCTGCTGACCCACAGAAAAATCAGTCGTGGGCCACACACCAGTGAGAAATGGAAAAAAAAACCCTCAGTGTGGCCCCCAAATGAGAAGGAGAAAGACAGTCCCCACATTCCCCTTGCACACCAGAGCCTAGGGGGGCCTACCCGCATAGATTTTGTGTGCTTCAGTGCCACAGGGGGACTGGCACACCAGCATAGTTTTCCCCAATGCTGGAGGTGGCCCTGACCTTCAGGGACTAGATGCAAGCAAGCTAACGGCTGCATCCGGCCTCCGGGCTTGAGGTTCCCCACCCCGGTCTATATTAATGACCTGTCTGCATGATTATTTACCAAATATCAATCTTTGTTTTCTTCAAACTTTATCAATAGCAGTATTATGTTTTCTTTGAGATTACTGATAAAAGTTTGAATAACGTTGATTTGCAAACCAATCTGAGGGATCCCAATAAAAATACTCCCCCTGTTGATGATCCCCGAATACTCTCCTTCAGTGTATTAACAAGGAATATCAAGCAGGAGTAGGGAGGTGACGTTACCCGTGTCTGTGTCATCACTGAGACTACTACTTGAATTTGCCTCCTCCCCCAAAAACCTGCCTTTTGGAAATTTGATATTTCTCTCATGCTACAGTGTAAGAACCTACTTTTTAGTATATTGAGTTCATGGCTACTGATGCCAGCCTTCCTCACTATCTCATATTCTCAAGCAAATCGCCCCTCTTGCTTGGTTAAAAAGTAGGTCCAGAATGACTTCTCTTCTTGTTGATTATCTGATATGTTCATGAGGATGGAAATGTTTTAACCTGATAATCCATGTTTAGCTATGTGGAGATTGTTTCATTTTAGTTAAAGTTCTATAGTATCCTTATGTTTAAAACTCCTTATTGATTAGCTTCCACTACAGTTTGTATTGAGTTACTTATTTTAGTTGTCAATAAAGCAAAAACCCAGGAGAGGGAAGGGATGTGTGTGACCTGATAAATGTTGTTAGACTTCACCGCAGAGTGGGAATGCCACCTGCTTGCAGGGGGAATATCTTTTGGCAATACCAGTGGTCAGTGGTTCTGTTCATCATGTTTTTTCCTCTTCTTCCTGGCTGTTGCATTTGCTGTCCTTCTCCACATCTCTGTCATCCACTGTCTAATCCCATATCTCCGGGTACTGCATAATTTTATAATCTACGTCCCGCATATTTCTGTGATCTCAGCAGAATGTTAGCTCCCTCTTGATTCCTCTGCACAATGTCCATCAGCCATCACATTTTTCCATAAGGCATTGTGGCCTAGTAAAGAGGCCACTGGACTGGTACCCAGAATATTTATAAATTCTTAGGCCAGAAGAGATCAACATGATATCCTGTATAATACAGGCTGCAGAATTTCCCTGAAATCCCCTCTATCTGCCTCTGTTTCTTAAAGTTCTTGAGGTTAATAACAATTTGAGGTGGTCAAAAAATGGGCTCAAATTGAACTTTTTAACCAAAGGGTAACAGTCTGAGATTAAAAGTCTCAGAGGGGTAGTCCTGTGAGTTTGCAAATAAAAAACTAAAAAAAACTATGAGTGATCCCGTAGCACCTTAGATACTAACCAAAAATATAGATAGTATCATGAGCTTTCATTGTGCCCACCAAAGCTCATGATACTGTCTATATTTTTTGGTTAGTCTCTAAAGTGCTTACAGAACCATTTGTTGTTTTTTAAAATCTGAGATCAGTACAGCACTATGCCAAATGCAGAAAGAATTACATTGGTGTAAACTAAAGAGCTGGCCTCTGTGTTTTTCTCCTCTGCAACTGGTGGGATTTGCACTCCCAACTTGGTCTTTCAAGTCTTCTAGCTTTTATATTGTGTGAGACAAAGAAACTCCATTTTGGAGGGGAAATTGCTTTCCCACACTTAATTTCATGTGTTCTGTTTCTGGTGTTTTCATTTTGCTTATTTATTTGAGTTTTTATGCTATTTTTAGATTGTTAAGCCAAAGGGAATTCTAATCTGCTTGTTATTACTGATTAGTTGTGACAACTGGCACTTCTGAGTTAAAAAAAAATCTTTCAGCGGATCCTTATTTCATCCATTTCTTCAGCCCTCAAATAAGCATTTTCTTTAGCCCTCAAATCAGTCTTGTGGCTCTTAACTTCAGAAAAATATCTTCAATAACAAGTGCCTCTTATTAAATCATAGAATATAATTAAATCATAGGCACCACTTACGAAATACCCCCTCTTGTTTACACCATACTTCTGTAGACCATTTTTGACAGTTTGAGGGGTCTTTTCTGTAGACATCTATATTCCCAGAGACTTGGAGGCACCAGAAATCATGAGATGGAGTGCAATACTTGATCACAAGAAGTTCCTGGATATAAGCCACTCACAAATTAAGAACCAGCACTCTGGACCTTAGAATTCAGACACCCTCTACGCTAATATTGTAAAACCATGATATCCAACACGCTAGCCGCTAGCCACATGTGGCTATTCAGCCAGTTGAGTGTTGCTAGTTCACTATAGCAGTAGCCACTATAGTGGCTACTGCTTCAGAACTGGTTGGATGGTTGTAAAACATTGTGGGAAAATACTGAATGTGCAAATTAATCTAATATATGAGAAAAATTAGCAAAGGAATTAATATTTACTGTTTCTGCATCTGTAAAGTAAGGATACTTATGCTGATCTCCTTTGTAAAGTGCTTTGAGATGTGTGGATGAAAAGCACTAGATAAGAGCTAGGTCTTGTTTTTCATAGAGCAATAGGTCATGGCACAACTTCTGTCAAGTACTCTCCTCTGTGCTCCTGCTTGCCAAGTCACCATGGGAATTTGAATATTCCTCAACTGTGAGCTCCAAAGGCTCTGCTCGTACTTCTACATAGCTTCCAGCCATTGGTTCTTGTTGGATATTTCTCTGCTAAACTAAAAAGCCTTGTGGTGCTGTCTCAATGTGAAGGTAGTTATACCCAGTAATCAACTCACCTCTTAGTTCTAGAACAGATTGAGCTCTTGAAATATTGTAATGTTAAGTACTTTCTTCAGCCCTCAGATCAGTTTTGTGGCTCTTCTCTGCACTTTTTCAAATTTCTCTACATCCTTTTTAAATTGTAGGCTTCGAGTATGGGTCTCACCAGCATCCCCTTTTATACATATCTTGTTCCTGTCTTGTTTGAATGGGCCAGTTTACTAGTTGATCCAGATTACTTTTTATGGATGCTCTGTCCTCTTTATTTACCACTCCATCGATCTTTGTGTCACCAACAAATTTTATCAGCAGTGTCTAAAATTTACCTGCAGATTATTGATCAAAATGTTGAAAACATCAGGCCTAGAATGGATCCCTGTGGAGCCCCACTAGAAACATCTCCATTCCAAGATGATTTCTTAAAATGAGGTTCTCTGTCAGTTATTTAGCTTATTTATTTAGAAATTACATGGGTGAGACATTTACACTGAGAGCCACAGCTTTCCACTGTGGGTCCCTACTTTAGGAGCTGCTAACACAGGACCTGATCCAAAGCCCATTGAAGTCAATGGAAAGTCTCCCCAAATCCTTCTTTCAGAAAATATTTCCTGTATCATGGGTTTTTAACTCATCACTTTTTTCTCTAGCTATTTAATGAGCTTGTTCAGGAACAAGGTCCCAATCTGGACAGGACGTCTGCCCATGTCAGTGGGATTAAGGAACTGGCCCGCAGATTTGCCCTCACCTTTGGGCTGGATCAGATCAAAACAAGAGAGGCCGTGGCCACGCTGCACAAGTGAGTAGTGTGAAATACTGTGATGTCATTTAAAGTAGAATTTTGCCTCAGCATATTCTTCCCAAAACATGTATGTGTAAATACAATACAGGTGCATCTGTGTTGAACATAGAGAGAGCTTTATAATGAGCTGGATACAAAGCTTTTATCATGATGAGACTGAGATAACCATGTTGCACATGGATCACAATGCCATATGTACACAGGTGGTACCAAACAAGTGGTGATAAAGCCTGTATGCCACGTCATCATGAATTCATCATGCATCACATATTTTATTTAAAAAACTTTTAGAAATGTTTTGGTGACTTAATTTGAAATATGGACTATTTCTTTCTATCTTTAAATGTGGGTAAGATAATACCTTTATTTGGATTAATTTCTATTCATCCAATACAAGAAATTAACTCATCCAGCTGGTCTCGCTAATATCTTAGGGCCAGAACAGCTACAACTACACTGAACGTGTGATTTGGAGGGAGAGAAAAAATGGCACATTTAAATTCCCCCTTAAAATGAGCTGAGTTAACTTTTCCACACATAAAAATGTGATAGTGTTAACGTTCACTGTCTCAGGACCACCCAAGGCTACAGGAGGCCCTCGCTTTGCGACGGCCCGATTTACAGCCCCCCCCCGCACTTATGACCTTTTCCGTAAGTGCAGAAGGGGCCGAAATCCCCCGACTTACGTCCTCGGCCCCGCATTTACAACGGTGCACAATGCCTGTTTTAAATGTGGACTTGAGTTACGACGCTCCCGACTTGCGACGCTATCTTCTGCACCAATCATGTCGCAAGTCAGGGGCAACTGGTATAAGCAAATACTTTCCCTCATTGGAAAGATGGGAAATCTCCCTTTGAGGAGGAGAGAATTTCCATGTATTATTCTCCCACGTTTTTCAGGCAGGTTTTTAAATATGGTGGTTGTTTGAAGATCTTCAGAAGTTTGTAATGTTTAGAATAATTCTGGGAGAAGTGAAACATTGGTGGACAGACTGCAGCTGATGAAGCTAAAGGCACATGAATACATTTTTATCAAATGGTAGTTCGTCTTATCCCATGCACACATCCCTTTATTAGACCCTGCATTCAGTTGCTTACAATTTGCCAAATTTTAACCATTTGGGCTGTACATTTCAATACAGGGTGTCTGCACTGAAAGAAGTTGGGATCCTGTCATGTTATTAAAATTGTACCATTATGCATACTCACAAGGCATCCTAAGTAAGGTTGCACAAACAACCTTAATAAATGGCATTTCCTAATTTTAAAGTGCTTGACTTTGCAGCCTTAATAATGTTCTTTTAATATAGATTTTTGTGTGTAATATATAAGAAATAAAAATATAATATGTTGCACTTTTATTTTTAATTCCCATTATAAACAGAATAATTAAGTTCTGCATATAAAAAAGTAAAGTATTTTAGTTAGTGTACTAAATTGAACTACTGAAATAACAGAAATAATTTCTAAAATGTTTGGCATTTCTTTACTTATTTTGACACAAGCTGTTTTCAGGAGGATGGGAAAGACTTGAACAGAGAAAAGAATAAAAGATAAAGAGTAAAATATAAAGAGAGAAGAGAGGAAAAATAAGTAGTAGATTAAAAAGATGGAAGGGAGATTAAAATCCACATACGCCTATTTTATGTTTGATACATCGCTGAAAATGTTATGAATTTTACATGTTCCTTTGATTTCCCTGTTTCTTTAATAATAAGCATGTATTTTGTGTTTGCAGTACTAGAACTGAAAAAGTTTTTGAGATTCTTAAAAGTAATAAAAAGCTTATAGCAGTGCAGGAAATTGTCACAACTGTGAACATTTTACATCTCTCTTTACTATAGAGATGGCATAGAGTTTGCCTTCAAATACCAGAATCAAAAAGGACAAGAATATCCACCTCCTAACCTTGCTTTCCTTGAAGTGCTTAGTGAATTTTCTTCTAAACTCTTGCGGCAGGACAAAAAGACTGTGTAAGTGATACTGTTACCTTGCTTATGGACTTTGTTAAACTGTATTATTCATCGTTGTGTTGGGTGGTCCAACTATTTGCTTTAAGGTATTTGCAGTCAAAGACCTGATCATACAAATAAACTATCTAGAGGTGCCCAACATTGTTCGGGTCCTTAACACAATTAATTTTTGTGTTTTGGGAAAATAAAATGAAAATGTCCATGTTTCATTTAAATCATTGCTTTTGTGTGGGGCTGAGAATGATGAGTTCAGTATGCAGCTTGCCTTGGGGAAGAAGAATAACCCTAGCCCCCTCTCACTACAGCAGCTGGGGGTCCGATGAGAAGTGCCTGTCCATGGCTGATGTGGCGCCAGTGGGCACAGACTGGGGAGAGGTGGATGACCCCCAACTGGGGAGAGTCCAGGTTCATCTGCCTCCTGCACTCCCCAGCCAGAGTGAGGAATGCAGCAAACTGTGCACTTTCCTTTTGCTCCCTGACAAAGGGGAATAGCTACAGCTTGTACCTCCCTAATCTGGACCACATATGTTTCTGGATCAGAGAGCCCAAGGGCAGGGAAGCCAGTGGTGGGCAGTGGGCTCAGGCGATGCAGGGAACCCAGCGCCATATGGCTCAGGCGGCACGGGGAATCTCATGATGCAGCTAGAAGCCCTGCAGCAGAGGGGTCTGGCAGCATAAGGAGCCCTGCAGCAGGAGATCCGCCAGTGCAGGGACCTCTGATGGTACATCGTGGAATCCCGCAGGAGGGGCTCAGGTGGTGCAGGGAGTCCAGCAGTGCTGGGGGCTCAGGCAGCACAGCCAGGAGCATGGCAGGAGCTTAGGCAAGACAAGGATCTCTATAGCTTCGCTAGAAGCCCTGCGTCAGGGGGCTCTGCACTGAGGGGTACAGCCAGGGCCAGCAGCACAGCTGGCTGAAGGCAATGGGGTCTGGCTGGAGCCAGAAGCAGAGTCGGCGGGTGCCTGGGAGGCCAGTGAGAGGGGACTTCCCCTAGTTCAGCAATTTCCCTTGTGCTGGACCGCAGAGGTCCAACCTGTAGCAATATTCCCATATGAATTGGGGAGTGGGAACTTCAGCCCCTCTACTCTCTGTAAAGAGTTCCTAGGGGGTAGAAGGCTTGGGGCTGGGGCAGTCCCTTTAACTTGCCTGGTGATTCTGTCTCTTTTCTGTATGTTTTTATGAGAAACAATCCCATTTTCCTGGCATAACCAAACCCTTACCTTGCTTTAAGATATGATGGGGAAGCTATATACTGAATTTAGTGGTTCTAGCTCTTACCATTTAGGAGGAATCCTTGAACAGATAGACGGATGGACAGAAAGACAGACAAACTCAAATATATAGATTATTCATTCTCCTAGCATTAGTGGGGAGTCGATTAAAAATTTCTTCTTTTCACTTCCTTTAGTGTCTTGGTTAATTTTGTTGTCAACATGTTGTCTTTTTGCTAAATGAGTGGTCATTTGTTTCCTCTTTTGCCTGTTCGCTCTTGTTTTTAATTTAACGCCTGCTTGACTACTTTATCTCGGTCATTTAGCTCAGGAAATATAAGTTTATACTTTTAGTTCTAGATATCTGGGTTTGACTCTCACTGCCAATGAGATATCCAGAGGTGTTGTGTTAAATGAACATGTAATTAAAGGTTGCTTTATAATGCATTTCCTCAAAAGGACAGAATTTATGTTGCACAGGCATCCTTAATTCTGGTATTTCCTAACTTTTGAGTGCTTGACTTCACAACCTTAACAGTTATTTTTTAACATATTTTGTATGGATTATCATATTAATTTTATTGGCTGTTTTAAATCGCATGGTTAAATAATTGAAAAAGACAGACAAAAAAATCCTGAAGTTGACCAGAACATACACAAAAACTTGTAGCTGGTGCAGATCTAGTTTGGAGAACAGGCCTGAGATTTTTTCCAAAAGTATGGCAAGTATGCATGAACTCCAGCAGGAACAATTGGGCTCCAGTGCTTACAGATTGTCAGTCCTCTAATTTCAAAATAATTAATTGTTTGAGAAATTAATTTGGTCATTGTTCCTCTGAGAAAATGTTGCCAATTCTCAGGCTATTGTGACTTTCAATCCATCTGTTTATATGGAAGAAATATGTATATTAACTGTATTGGGGACTGAGACTAGAAAGAGTATTTATAGCATAAATGTACTGAATCATTTCAGACCACTATGGGTGAGTTAAGAGGGAAAGAACACTTCACTTTGTTTCTCAGGGAATATTTATAGATAGTTAAGCAACTGTTTTAACTGTAATTGAAGGGAATGTATTGCCATCTTCAGTCAAAAAGATGACACCTTGCCTACAACACTCTGTGTTATAGGATTAAAATAGGAAGAAACAGCATAGGATATCTTCAGGTCCTCAAGATCAAAGTGTGAATAGGGCCACTTAGGGGTTGGGAGAAAGGAAATGATGCATAGAAAGATACTGTTTTCCATATTGTCTTCTGTTTTCACAGTCACTCATATCTGGAGAAGTTCCTGACAGAACAGATGATGGAAAGGAGGGAAGATGTATGGCTTCCACTAATTTCCTACCGAAATTCACTAGTTACTGGGGGTGAAGATGACAGAATGTCTGTGAACAGTGGAAGTAGTAGCAGCAAAGCATCTTCAGTGAGGAATAAAAAAGGACGGCCTCCACTTCACAAAAAAAGGGTAGAGGGTATGTATGTATGGCTTTACAATATGGTCTTCTTTAGAATGTATGTAAATTAAGTAACCCTACTTTTTTCACTAATTTTATATGACTTTGAAGTTGACACTGAAATATACACGAACACGCTGCATGGATAAAAAAATTGTTTTGCAAATTCCTGTAGATTTTTATTATTTTTTATGAAATTCCCTACACAGATCCCCACTTTTTAGGACCTGTTCTGAGATTTGCAGATCCAGGACTGTTAAAAGTATTTAGCCTTCCAGCTCTATGATTCTATGATTTCAGCAAAAACATACGAAAAATATAAAAATTAGTAACATGTCAGCGAAAGGTGACTTCTTACTACTATCTAGTTGTTGGAGGTTGTGGCTCATTTTGAGCAATATCTGTTAGATTCACATTTATCCTTGCTACAGAGCCATTTAGAAAACAGTGTCCATCGTGAACACAAACATGATTCAAAAAGGATCCACGTGTTCCTACATAATAGCTTATAAGGAGCCCAAATCTTGAGCTCATCCATTCCTTTTCTGCACCTACCCTAAGTTCTGCTGAAAAACTTCAAAAAAAACAGAGAGGTCAGGTGGGAAATATCAAACAATATAAACCATATCTCTGCCTAAACAGTGCTTGCAGGACTGCTTTCCCAAAATAGGCATAAAACCTAAAGATAAAATCAATTGAGTATTCCTGTGCCTTAATCTTCACTTAGAGACATTTCTGGAGCCTGCTGCAAAGGCAACATTTGTATTGATGAATTTTAAAACCTTCAAGTACAAACACACTTGCAAACTCATAGTAAGCTGTCAGTCAAAGTCAGAGTAGAGATCTGTTTCCTCTGTGTCCATTTCTATATTCAGAAATTATCCAGAGCACTTCTCAGTTTCTTCAGTGGGTGAGGACCAGGAAAGCTGAAAATAGGCAGAAAGCCTGTTGTTAAGGTATATCTGAGGATTGGGCCCTGAAAGTGGCCAGCCTAACTACTTCTAGTAAAATGTGAGAACAAAACACTGACAGATTAATGGATCAATCTTGATGAAACTCAGTGAGTGGGAGCAATCTTTCTAAGTATATGATATTGGAAATCTTCCCCTAAGGTTCAAATGGTGGTCGTAGGACATTTAAGTACCAAGTTCTAGTTCCAAGAAGATATATATCTGTTAGTTCCAGACAATTCGTGGAAGAGACACTACCAAACACACTTTATATAGGGATGGTATCCGTCCTCGGTCTTGAATCCTGTGTGCAAGGGAACTGAGAAGGTGCTGTGGTGCCACTCACTTTAAATAGCCATGGTAAGGTTTACAACTAGCACAGACACTACCTTGATAGGTACTGCTAAGCAAAGTTGTCCAAAACTATGGAAAAACAACAGTAGTAGTCAATATCAGTGGCAGTAATTATTCACACAGAATCTGACATATTTTCTGAGATCGTTTGAAATTAGGCATTGATAGCGTTGAACTATTCTAGAAAGCAATTTAAAATGGGATGGTAGAATCTAGAGTTACTGTTAGGAACAAGAATCTTTAGATGTAATAATCTGAAATTGAATGTAGAATCAAGTCCTCCTTTTTCTCTGGAAATAAGAAATGACTGTGACTCTCTCTAGGTCTTTAGGTAGGCTATACCACTGTACTGAGTGCTGCGTACTGATTAAAAACTTAGCAGGCTAGCTTCTCTGGTCTTTCTGTTCCATTTGCATTACACCAGCACTGTGAAGGTGCTGGATTCAATTCTAACTCTCCTTATATGGATTCTTTGCATGGAACACCATAGCCATCACCTACAACTCTTTTCTCTGCTCACTAGTGAACAGAATGTGTGCATAAACAGGAGTTGGAGCAGTGAGAACTAAGTGCACTCTGTACTGTGCTTGGCTAGTGACAGCGTCATAGGGGCCACTGATCACTGGTTCCAAATAGGACATCCGGCAAGCTGTGACAGACAAGAAATAGTAGACAATGAGCCAATTTTATCATAATAAATGATGAATAGCAGGTTGCCACAATATTCATGATTGAGTTTTTTAATATTAAGATCCAGAACTAGGATTAATGAGCCAGAAAAGCTGCTGGGGAACAAAAGCAGGCAGAGGGGTGAGTTGGTGTGAAGATGCAGTGAGAGAGTGAGCAGGGTTGCAGGCTAAGAGTGCAGAGAGCCAAGTGGAGGGCAGGATAGTGGTGTGGAGTTCAGGGGAACCAAGCAGGAGACAGAGAGATGAGTTGGGGCAGCCTAATGGAAAGGAGGCATGGTGCAGAGACCCTGAGTCTGTTTAATGGGGAAGGTCCTGCCAATCCCCATGCTAATGGGATAGGGCATCCATGCTGTCCATTCACCTGGGCTCGTGGACTGGAAACTGCCCCTGCCAGTGCCCAAGTCTCTCTCTGGCTAAGCAGGGCCTTTCTCCCCTTTGGAGCCCTGGGTATCTGGTGCCAACCCAACTGGAAAGGGCCCCGGCTGGAGTCTGCCCTGTCACTCTCCAACCCAGCTGTGTGAAGTTTGGGGATGGGGGAAGTGGTATTAGGAAGGACACAAGGAGCCTGAGGATGTTTTGCCTAGGGCAGCAGACCAGATTGAATGGCATCTCCCAGTAATTAGGAAGTTGGACTGTGGGATCTCTGCTCAGGATGTGCTAGACCAAGGATTCCAGCCAGGATCAGACTCTGGAGGGTTAAAGAACACAAGGATTCAGCTTGAATCTGGGACAGTCTGGTCAAAAGTCTCATTTTGCTCAATGTAGATCTGCTTTCTGGATTTTCACTGGCATTACTTAGTGCTCAAAGGAAATCAAGCACAAGGAGGAGCTGAAAAGAGACTGAGATAAATTTGAATGTCAGAGGGGCTTTGTTAAAGTAAATTCAAGAAGAAGCAGGCGACAGTTAAACCCAAAAAGAAAAAGCATGAGAAAATGACAAAATCCACTGGGATCTCCCTTCTCCTTCCTCTTTTCCCAGTCCCGCTCATCACTTATTTCTCCCTCTCTCCCCCCATTAGTGCAACTGAGATCTCTTGTCTGTTCTCTTCTAATCCCTCCACCAGTCTGATTAACCGTATCCCATTTCCTGATCGCCCTGACCCATGCGGTCATTGGGCCCGCCTCTTTCTTATCAACGTTTCCCTTCCCTGTGATTCATTCTCCACCGTACAAGCATCCTTTAGTCTCTCCCATTTAAAAAAAATTATGGTTGATTGTGGTTGCATCTTCAGCTACCAGCCCAGCTCCCTTCTTTCCTTCATCTGTGGGTTCACTGAACAGTCTGTCTGCCATCGCTATCTGGAGTTCTTTTCCTCCACTTTCATCAGACTCCTTTCTAGCTTCTTTTCACTCCACTCCCAGCAAAGTCTCTGATGACACATCCTTAGCCATCTCCACGCTTATTTTGTGCTCCTCTTCATCTGTTTGTTCATCATGTTATAGATAGCAAACACTTTAGAGTGACGGCCATCTTTTTGCTCAGTGTTTATACAGCTCCTAGTTCTCTAGGCACTGCAGCAATACAAATATGTATGATGATGATTATTATTTATTAGATATATCTGCTTTGAGGTTGAAATGTTGTTACAAATATCAGGTAGTTCAAAGAAGGTGAATCTTATTCCTAATACTTCTTTGTCATAAGGAGTTGGGATCCTTCCTGCTAGGTACTAATACAAAATTAAATTACAGATGGAAATTAAATTTCTTAGAGATTAATCCAGATTAATCTGTCACTTAGTTACTTGTGGTAAAATGTTGAATTAGTAAACTTACAGTTTTTCAGAATTTACTCCAACTGAGGTGGTGACCTGTATAAAAATGTATCAGTGCGTGAATTCATAAATTCAAGTCCTGAATCAGTACTATATATGTGTTCTAACGCGAATCCTTTTTCAATATGTGCCACCTGTTTAAAAGTTGACCTGAATAAGTTGTGAATGATAGTAATATTGTTCTGAATAAATGCACTGTGTCAAGTAACTAGCTAACTGTAATTTTATCTTTTTATAGAAGAGAGTCTGGAAGGTTCATGGTTAAACAGGAATGACACCATTCAAACTCCAGGGGCTCTGCAAACACCACAGCTCACTTCAACTGTATTAAGAGAGAACACTAGACAAATGGGAGAGCAGATTCAAGAGCATGAGTCTGAACATGGATCTGAACAAGATTTTTTACACAAGTATGTACTAAGATGTTAGGATCAAGTGTACTGTGTTGAACAAGAAATACATGCTAAACTAATCAGTTGGTATGAGCAGTAGCAGTTACACAGCTTGTTTGTGGTTTTACATTTGCAATATATGTTATGAAAAAGAAATCTCTTGCCTGGTAGTCCCATGAGTTAGCCTGGTATACGTTGTCAAATAATAGCTTTTTTAGATTCTCAGAAAAAAAACCCTATATTAAAACAAAGGTAGAGAGGACACATCCATACTTTAGGGGAGAAATATATTACAAGAATGCTGAAATTATCCAATTCAATAACAATATGATTATATTGAGGCATTTTAGTGTTTAGTTAGTTTTGACTGATTTTTAAAGACTTAAATTTTTGTTTTATTTTTTCACCACTGTAAGGCAGAGCTGTTATTTGGGTTCCCTAGTTGTGCATTGTCATAAATTGAAAAATGTTTGAATTTCTTTTAAGGTTAACTTAAATCTGTTTTCTTTGTAACATATTTGGAGGTTAATGATAACAT
This sequence comes from Apalone spinifera, assembly GCA_030068395.1. NCBI lineage: Eukaryota > Metazoa > Chordata > Testudines > Trionychidae > Apalone > Apalone spinifera. Next base: position 166,973,145 of record JANRFK010004149.1, read on the forward strand.
GCCTGTAACTCATTTTATCCTAAACTACTGATCTTTTTTGTAGTTGGGGAAGGAGGGGGTATTTGGTTTTGGTTTTGGTTTGGGCTTTGTTTTTTTGCTATCTTACTTTAAAAGTTCATACATAAACACGGGACAAGAAACTGAGAATGATTCTATTTGGTATTTTTAATAATTTTAAGATTTTTAACATGAACCTTATAGTTTTGTTTGTTTGTATTTTTGTAGGCAGATTCACTAGTATCCTCTGGCTGCTTTATGTCATTCTGGAGCAAAGCAGCCAGGCTATACTAACCTGTGAAACTTAGTTCACAGAACTTCTGTCAGTGTAGTGCAAAGCAGTCGATATTCCCTTTTTCTCCTGTCCAACACATTCCTCAGAACACACAAATTCACCATTTTTCTAGTCCCTTCTGCATTACCCTATTTATGTGGGCATGCACACATAACTATGCTTCCAGCCTAGTTTTCCCCCTTCTTCCAGCCTTCACTGTTGAGTAGATCTAGACCAATGGGCACCTTTTCAAAATAAATATTTAAGATTACAGGCAATTTTTATCGTTTTTAATAATTGAAAGTTTAGCTATTTGTAAGTAGAGTATGGCATAAAATCTTCTTTAATGACACTCAGAAAGAATAGCTCTCTTTCATGATGGCCTCCATCTCCCATTCTTCTCAATGGAACTGAGACTATAAGATGTCCTCTTTCAAAATGGCCCGTTCCTCACAGTGTTTCCAGTGGGAATGAAGTCAAGCAACCTCAGGAAAGATGGTGGTCCTCCTGCCATCAGGAAGTGGAGAGGAATACTGTGAGAAGATGAATGGAGACATGTAAATTAGAACAGCTTGTGACCTCAGTCCCTTTGAGAACAATAGGAAATGGCAACTGTTTTGGAAAAGGAATTCTCCAGTAGAACTTTATTCTTCACATTTTGCTGAAAAGAAATATTCAGTTAAGAATATTGATGACAAAAGTCCATTAAACCCTTAAAAAATCAAGCTTGCAAGATTTCAGTGTGTTTAAAATATAAGTGAAATTTGAAAACTGTTAGTTCATTATTATGAACATTAGATACCAAAAGGGTCTGACAGTATGTGCTAAATTACTAATTTAATTGTTTTAACTTCTCAACAAATTAATTAATTTACTTGTAAATCCTGAGAGAATTCATTCTGGGTAAAATTTTCAAAAGCATCTTAAGTGACTTAGGGACCCTGCTTATTTTTAAAAGTGTCTCAGGCACTTATGGGTCTAAGACTTGTTGAAAATCAGTTAGGTGTTCTTGAAAACTTTACTATGTAAAAAATAAACAAAAGGCCTAACTAAACAAGCAAAGAAGAACATAAGCAAAAAAGACAGATCCTTCCTTCTCCACTGGAGTTTGTTTGCTTTTCCTGAGCACCTGGTGATAGCAATTGACTCTGTTAGGTTTGATTGGGGTGAAACTGAAAATTTAAAACTTGATGATTATTCGATGTTCTCATCTAATCCACTATATGTGCTGTGAAACACAAGTTATATCATAGAGAATTGCTTGCCTCATTTTCACATCCCACCCTTCACAGAGTCGTGTGTAGTAACTGGTCCCTAAGTAATTCAGTACTATATTCTTAGAAGTATTTTGCTTTTCCTTTTTGCATGTTATGTTTATATGCTAACTACAACACACATTAATTTTACAGATATTTCTCACTTGTGTTTTGCCTGATTTAAGCCAGTACGGCGGTCCCCGAGTTATGAACGCATTGATTTACGACCGTTCGTATTTACGACCAACCTCCTATACAGCCGGAACCCGTGTTACGAACGAAATCCGCACTTACAAACAGCGCAGCTGTATGTCAGTGAATGTAATCTAACTTACGAACACATCGAGTTACGACCAAGTGCTTGGAACGTAACTTGTTCGTAAGTCGGGGACCAGCTGTAGTATTAAAAGGAAATAGCTCTCCGTCTCTAGAAATAATGTAACATTACCGTGATGAGTGACTGCTTTTATTACAGAGTGTTTAATGATATTTATTGAGCATGTGCAATGAGGAGCCAATTGTAGAAAGGATTCTGCAGGGTCCTGGGTTATAATAGCATCTAAAAATAATAAATACAAAATCAGTGCTGGGATTGAATAGTAATGCTGCTCTATATGTTTTAGTCCCCAGATGCAGATATCTTGGTTGGGCCAGCAGAAGCTAGAAGATTTAAATCGAAAGGACCGGACAGGAATGAACTACATGAAAGGGAGAAGTGGTGTAAGGCATGCAGTGTAAGTATTCAGACAACCAAGAACCTTTTTGATGACAAATAATTTTGCTCAGAGAATCTGTTAATGATGGACTCAGCCCTGTCTAGGGTATAACATTTTACCTCTTTTAATAAAAGCACACTGTATGAAGTTATGTGCATCAGTGGAGAATCAGTGGACACATCCTTTGTCGCTAGTTTCTCTTTCCTGTTTAGGAAGGGTCCCACACTTTCCCTGACTACCTTCTTGTTGCTAACATACCTGTAGAAACCGTTCTTGTTATCCTTCACATTCCTTGCTAACTGCAACTCCAGTTGCACTTTGGCCTTCCTGATTACACCCCTACGTACTTGAGCAATATCAGATGGATCACTTACATGCATATTCATTTGCTGAAGTGCTTTGCTGCCCTGGATTGGGCCCAGCACCTTACAAGCCCTTAATGCTCAGGAATGGGAATCAGTTTTGGGTTCTGTTCCCAGCATCTTCAGTGATTTACTGAGAGACTGAGTGACTTGGGCAAGTCCCGTGACCTCTCTGTACTTGTTTGCCCTTTTGTCAAATGAGTCTGTTACCACTTTCCTGCCCTGGAGAGTTGTTGTAAGGTTTAATGCTTCAAGTAGTTTCCCCATGAGTGCGCCACTGCAAGCAAGCATGCACCCCTAGAGCCCTTGATAGGAGATTTTCAGGTAGCAGTGTCTATTCGACTTGCACATATATCCTATGCCTCCTGGTACCGCACACGATGGCTATACAGTTTCCTCTCAGTCATTTTGACCTGAGATGGAGCCTTAGTTGTGCACCTTGACTGTGCATTGGCTTTTCTATTTTTCTACTGTTTAAGATAGCTGGTATTGTCAGTTGTTACTGAATAGTAGAAAGAGGTCAACACGTACTCTTCACCTGTAGAAATAGAAAAGAAATCGTCTATTGATGTTGTCATCACTGCTTTCTGCCTGAGTTAGTGACAGTTTCAGCCATCCTGCATTACCTGTTGGATCTGCAGAAATTAGGGTTTTGGGTTATTTTGATGATGGTTCATTTGGATACAATATTAACCTTTCATCCTCTGGCAGAAGGAGTCTCTGTTTTTGCTCATTCAGTATCTATGCTTAATAAGGGCTTAGGAAATCTCTGTGCCCATATTAGGAACCCCATCCAAACCTGGAATCTCAACTTGGTATTTTGAGACTGGCAATCAGTTCTTAGGCTCCATTTATCTAGGAAGACAGCCATTTTTAGTAGCCATCACATCAGCCAGTAGTGTCTGGGAAATTGGTGGCTTTGTGGCTCTCTGCAGGAATCCTGTTTTCATACCATTGATGATAGAAGATCTTTGGTTTTCTACTTAGATAGGACCAAGCAATTTAGAAAATCACCTAGGCTCTTCTTCTTTACTTCCTTCATGGATAGAAGGAAGGACTACTTCACGGGGTCCACGATCTCTCCCCAGAGACTATTAAAATAGATATCTCAATGTTTTATCACTTGCCATGATGCTGCAGGCAATCATACCTCAAAGGTGTTACCACACTGAGCCAGATCACAGTTAGCATCAATAGCATTATTTAAGATTGTTCATTATCTGAAATATGTAGGGTGGCTTCATGAGCTTCAATACATACATTTTTGAAACATCATGCACTGACCCTTGCCAACAGATTTGATGAGGCACATGGTATTGCCGTACTGTCTTCAGTTCTTCACTTTCTTCCTCAACTCCCTGCTCCTTCTGGTGATGCTGCTCAGAAGTCACTGGAAGTGGAGCACCCATAGAGACACTACTCAAAGAAGAAGAGGTTATTCACTTTGTGCAATAACTGTGGCTCTTCTAAATGAGTGCACTGATGTGTGCACCACTACATCACTCCTTTGGACTGTTCTGTATAAGACATTAAGATGGAGAAGGAAGTAAGGGTGGTTGTCTGTGCCCCCATATAGTCTCATGGTTTAGCATGAGATGGGATAGTGCACATGTGTGGGCCAAACAGACACTGCTAATAGAAAATCTTCAACCAGGGACTCAAGAGGTGTAAGTGCACCTGAAGTGGAGCACCTATATGAACGCATATTTCAAAGAACCACAGTTACTGCAGACTGAGTAACTTCTTCTTTGATGTTTGTAATGCACTTATCTGGGACATTTTATCTTCCCTTTTGAAGAACGTTCAGTTATTTTGACAACTGAGATCTCCATTCAGTTGATAACATGATAAATAGGTTATTTTTGTTTTCAGTCCACGGTATTAAAGTGCAGCCCAAATTGTGGAAGGCTGGTTGTTTGTAATTAAAAAAGGAGATGACAAAGCCATAGTTGGAAGAGTTAAATGCCTTGACAGTGTTTTTTCTCTTCAATAATCAGACGGGGTTTAATGGAGGATGATGCCGAGCCCATCTTTGAAGATGTAATGATGTCCTCGCGAGGTCAACTAGAGGATATGAATGAGGAGTTTGAAGACACCATGGTCATTGATCTGGTCAGTAAGGCCTTATTATTAATAAGTTTTAAATGGGTCAGGATACTTAGAGGGGAAGAAACTAGAAAAACAGCATCCCAAAATGGTTTGCCTGCCTTGTCATTCTTTGAGCACCTGACTGAGGGAAGTGATTGGATGGCCAGCAATCATCTTAAGTAAGTATGGACCACACTGATCCCCTAGTAGAAACACAAGAAATGTTATTCAGCCACAGCTCCTTCTGATGCAGTGTTCTATTTCTGGCAGTAACAAGTACCTGGTGCTTGAAGAAGGTATAAGAACCTCACCATAATATACCTCGCCAGTTGTGAAAACATTCTTTCCTAACAGGAGAGCTGCTTATACCCCAAAGCATGAGATTACATTTCCCTTGTATTGTGATGGGTGGCAATTCATAGTAGCAGCAGAACAAGTGCCTCAGTCATACAAATGGTCCTTTTTTTTTTAAACCAGTAACTGCAATTGTCTGCCACCTCTTCTCACAATACTAGCTTACTGGACACTTCATCAGATGAGTTGGTATGGAAATTACAGAATCCGGGGTATATATAACAGCAAAAGAAGTTACCTATCATTTGTAGGACCAGTGTTAATGAAGTTAAGTAAGTCAGGGTAGATGTGCCTCTCACTGTATTTGGTGTGGAGATGAATTTTGAAGGTGGGGAAATTGCTTTTGTAATGCGTTAACCATTTAACATCTTTATTCAAGCCTAAACTGGTAGTATTGAATTTGTAAATGAACTCCAGAGACAGCTGAACTGGAGTTTATTTACAAGTTCAATATTATCAGTTTAGACTTGAATAAAGATCTTAACTCGTTAATGCACTACAAAGGCAGCTTTCCCGCCTTCGATATTCGCATCTCCACACCAAATACTGTGAATGAACATCCACCCTGACTTATTTAGCTTCATTTACACTTGTCCCATAATTGCCAGTTGACTTCTTTTGCTGTTATATATACTCCGGATTCTGTAATTTCCATATCAACTCATCTGATGAAGTGGGTTTTACCCACAAAAGCTCATGACCTAAGAAATTTGTTAGTCTCTAAAGTGCCACAGGACTGCTTGTTGCTTTTACAGTTTCAGACTATAGGGGCTGTTCTTCTAAGACATACTATTAAGAATTTAGTTACTGCAGCAAAAGGCTCAGCCGGTTCCCCCCAGCACCATCTCCAAGGGGGAGTAGGAGAGGTAGAGGCATAGCGGGGGACCAGGCACAAGCCAGGAATCAGCTGTTCCAGCTCGTGTCTGGTCCCCCCAGCCCACTGCACAGCTCCTAATACATTTAAAAAGCAGAAGTGCAGCGGGGGGGACCAGTCGATTAGTTGATTAAACGCAGTTTAACATCCCTATCTCAAATATATACAATATGTATCTCGCTCCACTCCTGCTGTTCCAGTCCCCATTTCTGGCTCCTGTCTGCCCCCCCGCGGTCATTATACTATATAAATTGTCCCTGCTAGCAGAGCTCTCCCTTTCCATGGTATGAGAAACAGTCACATTCTGGTACAACTAAATGCTTACCTAGCTTTAAGAGGAAGCTGTATACCAAATATGGTGGTCCTAGCTTTTACCGTTTAGGAAGAGTTCTTGAACAGAAAGACAAACTCTCTAAAATATATAGTATATAGTTGCCCTCCAATTTCAAATGTGGAGTGGCATGAGAAAAGTAAATGGTAGCAGAGTTTCATGAAGCCCAGTCTGTGGCCCTGATTCTGGAAAGTATCCCCATTCAGGAAATGCACATAAGCAAGTGCTTAAGTTAAGCACATGATTAAATCCCACTGGAAACATCTAGGGTTAAACACATACTTGAAAGTGTGTGTGCTACTTTTCTACATCAGGGCCTATAATAGGTCTCATTTTCACTTAGCAGTTAGGTCAATATAGCTATGGTGCTCCAGAGTGTGAAAAATTTACAACCCTAAGCACTGGAGCTATCCCAACCTAACTCCTTGTGTAGACACAATTAGGTCAATAGAATATGACAGACCCAGACCAACTGTCTGCCACATTCTAATCTTATTGTGGTCTCGGAGGCGGGTGGGTGGGTGAAAGCCTACCGAGGAGGATCCACAGAACCCTGAATACCAAATAATTACGTGGGACAAATTAAAGAGAATACATGCGACGGGGGCTACACTCTAAGGGAGGGCAGATATGTTGGGCTCGGGGTAAATAGTTTTCTCTTTTCTGAATAAAGTGCCAGAGACTCTTGCCATGTAATCAAGGCAAGTAGGCACCTGAGGCTAGTTAAGAGCTTGCCTGAAGCAGCAAGCTAATCAGGCACCTGCAGCCAATTAAGGCCTGTGGGGCTATTTTAAAAGGATTTCCCAGGTAATGGAGTGGGGAAGGAGAAAAGTGAAGGGTTAAGAGGAAGTGCGTTGCTGAAGAGCTGAGAAGTGCAAAAAAGAAAGAGTATTTGTGCTGAAGCAGGGAAGATACACTCAGGTACCTGAGAGAAGGTACTAGGGTAGCATTTGGGGAAGTGGCCCAGGGAAAAGGTTGCTGTATTGGGGATAGGTGGAAAAAAAATCCCATCGGTTGCTGTTACTTAGGCTCCCTGCGCCAGATCCTGGAGTAGTAGTTGGGCCCGAGTTCTCCCAACCCTCTCCATACCACTACAGAGTCTCCTCCTGAGAGGGAAGACCAGGAGCACAGAGGAGTTTTTATACCAAACAGTGAACTAACCTGTGATGCGTATGGCTCAGAAGGCTGTGACCCTTGCCTCTACTAACGAGAGAGAGTCATCAATGAGGGTCACAGCGAGCTTCTGAGGCAGGCACTGTCTGCCAGAAGTGCGGGGCCCACGGGGCACTGTTGGAGTCTTGCCATAGGAAGAACTCTCTGCAGCACCATAACTATGCAGCAGTAGTTCCCATAGCGTAGACATGGCTTTAGTATCTAAAAACCCATGCCAAACCCACCTCAGCAGAGGAAACCTTGCTTCTGGAAGTTGTGTGTATCCTATACTTACATTTCTTTATGTGATGTTAACTTAGTATGTTACTCTAAATGAGGAACTACCTGAATATAGAGAACAATTCAATAAACGACCTCTTCTTGCAGCCACCTTCAAGAAACCGACGAGAACGAGCTGAATTGAGGCCAGACTTCTTTGACTCTGCAGCTATCATTGAGGACGATTCAGTAAGATTTTATTGAGCATTTTTTGCCATTTGTTTGCTTTATTTTATTTTATCTGTAAAGTTAACTGATGTATTTTAATCATTTTTCTAGGGATTTGGAATGCCTATGTTCTGAAGTCTGGGGAAGACATTTTACAAATTTGGAACTCTATTGTTTAGAGCTAGAGGCCTATATACTGTGATAGCTTGTATGAAACCACATTTTTGATGTGATACGGTTTGATTTTTAACCAAATGATTAAGGTCAATCCCATTTTGTAGTGAAAGAGGAGAAGAGGACCTTCTTAATGATACAAAGGAATGTTGGCCAATCCAATCACCTCAGAAAGGCTGACTTAAAAAATCGTTTGTATCCCGTTCTTGACTGTCCTTATACAGATGTTTTTTTCTGGATGGGAAGGGAGTTTTAAATTGTTGAGACAGCTGTCAAAATAAACACTGTTCTACACATGTTTTCTGAAAACATTAAATGAAAACAAAAAACTTTTTAACTTTATTTTTCTGCTGTACAATTTAAAACTGTTTTAACATTTGCCTTTTTATGTTTTAAAAGCTAGCCATTTTTATTAAACTTATGCCTGTCAGCAACTGACTAGCAATGATGCTATAAGCAGGTCATCCTGGCTACAGAAATGTGTTTTTGAACACACTGGATTTAATTAACAGTATGGTACGTGCATATCCTCTCATAGGCATTGAAAAGTGCAGAACACTCTTACAAAAGAGGCTAGAATTCTAATGAAGTGCATCTCTGCCAAAAAAGTCAGATTCTGATATGATAAACCCAGATTTTATACTCTTGAGAAGATTTATTTTTATTTATAATGGGGCATAAAATAAGAGATGTCCATGAAGCCACTTTTCCAACAGATGCTGTGTAACATTCATTTTATATAGCACTAGGGGACACAAAAACAGTACATTTTCTATTGGTACTTGCTCTGTGCATTTTTAGCAACTTATACCAGCAAATAAAGTATTCTCAGTAAAACACACAAATGGTTCTCAAGTAGTCACTTTGCTGTTTTTACTACCTATTTCATGCCCTGTCAATCCAAGGTACATAAACAGCAACTTTGCTATATAAAATACATCAAGGGGGAGGGAGGGGAAATGGAATCGCTTTAGCATTCTAAAAGCAATTTTAATTGTACCATATAAAAAGTCTACTTTCCATGCTGCAAATACCCTTTTGTGCTATTTTTGTAAATTAATTTTGCCAGTTAGAAGTACTGTATGTGCTGCATAGAAATTTGTGCGTAGATGGTGAAGTTCTTAAGCTTACAATGGAATACAGCTACATTTTCAGTGTTAACTGTGCATATTAAGAGTAATTCTTTGAAAAAATACAGTTTTTCAAAAAAGTAAAAAAACCCAAAAAGTTCTCAGCTAATTCATTGTAATAAGAAATTTTCGTGTCTTCGATGATTTGGAATCTCATTATGCTTAGATTTTCGGACTCTGCCTAGTAGCTGTTACCGTAGTTTAAAACTGGGCTGATATTCAGAGATGCTGACCACCCACAACTCCCGCTGACTAAAGCACCTCTGAAAATCAGCAACAAAATGTTAATCTTCCTTTCTAAGTCTGGATGTTAGCATTTGAGATACAAAGCAGACTGACCCACTTCAAGCACAGCAGGTTTAGAGTTGCTTTTTATTAGCAATGACAAAATTATCTTGGAGTTTTCTCTTTTACAAGGTCATTTTAAAAATAACATGTACACCTAGTGCTTACCTCCGGGGAGGGGAAAACAACCCATGTCAAAACAGATCATTCTTTTAACAGCTGAGATTTTTCTCAAAATGTGTACAGTTCTCAGAAAGATTTGGTTGCCAAAAATGTTTAACTTGGTAATTCAGCCATTCCTCGAGTGTAGATGGATGACTATTGTAACAGCCTCTGAGGTTGCTGGATCATTGCTTTATAACAACAAGGATGCAAGTTACCCCCAGGGGGTAGAGGATTGGCAGGAATGGCTGCATTATCCTGTCAGCACTGTTGTTCTGTGAGCATAGTAGCATAATAAACGCTGCATGATTTGAGTCATAGTCACAGACAAATCTTGTGCTTCACAGTTCTCTGTGTGGAAAACTGAACCCTGAGTTATACATTGTAGACTACTGTATAACACAACAAAGGTCACTTGAACATCCCCTCCATCGGGTTTCCAGTTCAGTTTGCAGTCAATAGGTTTTTTTGTATTGAGAGTGTCTTCTTGATTGGTTTTGCTAGTAATTCTGTAAATTGTACATTTACAATATGAGGGTTTTTTTCCTTTTGTACAATTTAAAACTGATGCTTCACCTTTCCTTTAATAAACTATTCAAAGTCATGTGTGTGTGGTGAGCATCCTCTTCGCCATACAGCATTTTAAAATAGCATCTGGCCAGTCATCACAGAATATCCCCAAAATTAAGGCTGAAAAGACAGCTTTCACTTTAAGCTCCGACTCCTTCTCCAAACTTCCTGTGGTACTGCTCATACTCAGTCTTAGGTCTCAGGGCAAAAGAGATTTGTGTTGGTTGTTTGCAGTAATTCTGATGAGTTGTCATGAGTCTGGGAATTTTAAACTGTTACAGGGTTTCATGTGACTGACACACATTTCAGGTGAATTATATTCCTTCCTCTTAAAGCTCAAGTAACCCACCGCATATGGGTAGAGTACAGGGATGATAAAGAAATAAAAAGGTTTAACATTCCAATAGGTTGGAGTTTGTGCTAAAAATGTACAAATTCATGTGGGTGACTGAGGTCTCCGCCACTGCTACTTGAAAGCCTTACATGAACTTCATCAGTGCCAAGCTGTGAATGCACTCACTTCTACAGTGTCTGGAAGAACTGAGGTATCTGCTGGTACTGGTTATCAGAGATAATTGAGTGAACTGGTCAAGAACCAATGTGGTCCAGTAGGTAGGGCACTTAGCTAAGATTCCAGGGACCTGTATTTTGTTCTAGATCTGCCATTACCAGGTTGGGTCATGTTCATCTTGGATCACTCCTCTGGCCTGAGTCTACAAAGGGACTTAGTCACTGCAGTCCTACACAGCATGATGCCAAGGAACATCACTGCAGTCTACAAACTCTGAGCTAGACTCCCTATTCATTTAATGGGTAGAGATAGGAGCCTTAGAATGTGATCTGCAAAGGCTAGCACACTAGCCAGGGAGCTGCCTGAGCTGGCCTGTGGGAGATGATGATAAGAGTGGATGCTGAGTCACAGACAGAAATCAACTATCTGGAGTCAAGTAGGTTAGGCATGTAAGGCATTTCTTTTGGAAATGAATTAGGCACCTGCTTTATTCCACAAACATCGGAGGGGAAGGTGGAGAAAAAAGGAGGTGGTGCTGATACCCACTGTATAATATTTAACTCAGTGATTTAGCACATTGGCCTGGGATGTGCCAAACTTGGGTCAAATCTCTGTGTCTGCCAAAAGATCGGTGAAAGGAGATCTCTCAGGAGGGCACAGTAACCACTGAGCTCCGGACTGTTCTCATTTGGTGCACAGTCTCCATAAGTCTCTTCTGTTGAAGCTGATTCAGTTTGGATAAATAATGAAATAGTGATGGGAGCATGGTAACTGGTTCCAGCATCTTCCACTTCCCAGGTAGGTGTCCTGGTCATTCTTGCCCCCCCCCCTTTTTTTTTTTTAATTTAATGACGTGTTGGGAAACTGTAACAAATCTACCCAATTTAAAACATAACATAAGAGCGGACATATTGGATCAGACCAAAGGTCCATCTAGCCCAGTATCCTGTCTTTCGACAGTGGCCAATGCCAGGTGGGAATGAACGGAACAGGTAATCAAGTGATCCATCCCCCATTGCCCATTCCCAGCTTCAGACAAACAGAGGCTAGGGTCGCCATTCCTGCCCATCCTGGCTAATTAACCATTGATGGACCTAACCTCCATGAATGTATCTAGTTCTTTTTTTAACCCTATCGTGGTTCTGGTCTTCACAATGTCTTTTGGCAAGGAGTTCCATAGATTGACTGTGCATTGTTTGTTTTAAACCTGCTACCTATTAATTTCATTTTGGTGACCTCTTAGTTCTTATAGAAACAAGTAAATAACTTTTCCTTATTACTTTTGCCACACTAGTGATGATTTTATAGACCTCTATCACATCTCCTCTTTCCTAAAACAAAAAGTTCCAGTCTAATTAATCTCTCCTCATATGGCAGCCATTCCATTTTTGTTGCCCTTTTCTGAACTTTTTCCCAATGCCCAGATACCTTTTTTGAGCTGAGGCAACCACATGTGCACACAATACTCAAGATGTGGGCGTACTATGGATTCATATACAGACAATAAAATATTCTCTATCTCATTCTCTATCCCTTTTTTAATGATTGCTAACATTCTATTTCTTTTTTTTTTTTTTTTTTTACTGCTGCTGCACATTGATTGGATGTTTTCAGAGAACTACCCACAATGACTCCAAAATCTTGCTCTTGAGTGGTAACATCTCAATTAGTTCCCAACATTTTATATGTATAGTTGGGATTATGTTTTCCACTATGATTACTTTGCATTTATCAACAGTAAAATTCATCTGCCATTTTGTTGCCTATTCACCTAGTTTTATGAGATCCTGTAGATTTTGCCACCTGTTTACCCCTCTCTCCAAATCATTTATGAATGTTATATAGGATTGGTCCCAGTATGGACCACTGGGTGACACCTCTCTCCAGTCTGAAAAATTACCATTTATTTCTACCCTTTGTTTCCTATCTTTTAACTAACTATCAATTCATGAGAGGATCTGCCCTCTTATCCCATGACAGCTTATATTACTTAAGAACCTTTGGTGAGGGATTTGTCAAAGGCTTTCTGGAAAACTAAGTACACTGTGTCTGCTGGATCCCCATTGTCCACATGCTTGCTGACTCCCTCAAAGAATTCTAGTAGATTGGTGAGGCATGATTTACTTCACAGAAACCATGTTGACTTTTCCCTCAACAAATTATGTTCATCTGTGTGTTTGACAGCTCTGTCCTTTACTACATTACAACCAATTTGCCCAGTACTGAAGTTAGACTTATCGACCTGTAATTGCCAGGATCACCTCTAGAGCCCTTTTTAAAAATTTGCAGCATTTTAGCTATCCTTCTGTCCTTTGAAACAGAAGATGATATAAAGGATAAGTGACAAACCACAGTTAGTAGTTCTACAATTTCACATTTGAGTTTTTTCAGAACTTTTGGATGAACGCCATTTGACCCTAATGATTTATTACTGTTTAGTTTATCTTCTGGGTCCTCAACCATGAAGACCAAAATGAAGAATTCATTTAAATTCTCCACAATGACTTACAATCCATGAGTGCTCTTTTAGCATCTTGATCACCCAGTGGCCACACTGGTTGTTTAGCAGGCTTGGTGCTTCTAATATACTTTTAAAAAATGCTAATCCTTTTTTGAGTTTTTGGCTAGTTGTTCTTCAAATTTGTTTTTGACCTTCCTAATTATATTTTTATACTTCATTTGACAGATTTTAAACTCCTTTCTATTTTCCTCACTATGATTTAACTTCCACTTTTTACAGGATGCCTTTTTCTCTCTCACTGCTTCTTTTACTGCTTCACATCACAAAGACAGCCTCTCCTTCCTGTTTTAGGAATCTGTCTATTGACTTTGATTTTTATCTGCTTGGGTTTAAGTACCCATTCTCCAGATACTTAATGATGCTCTGTCTCCCACTCCCCTCCCTTTTTCTTTCTCCCTCCCCTTCCCCTCTCCTATTTATTTCGAGTTTTCATATCCCCCAACTCATAACTCCAGTCATCTGAAGAAGTGGGCTATGCCCTCGAAAGCTCATGATACCATCTACATGTTTCATTAGTCTATAAAGTGCTACCAGACCATTTGTTGTTTTTTCCCCCCACCTTTTGATATTCGTAGTGACCCCAGATTAGCCACTTAATTGACCCTTACAGTAATTTCCTCCTTCCTTGTCACTTCCCTTTCTAGCCCCCACCTTCTGTTCTAGGTAGCTGAATTGTCAGTTTGTAGTTGTTTTACTTTCATTGTATCCCTGTTATAAAATGGTCATGCCTATTCACTTTCAGACTCTGATCTGAAGAAGTGGGTCTGCCCCACTAAAGCTCATCACCTAATAAACTATTTTGTTAGTCTTTAAAGTGCTACATGACTGCTTTTTTGTTTACCAAGATCAGACTAACACGGCTACCTCTCTGTGACTTATTTTACTTGGTTGTTAAGCCACAGCGGCACTTTTTGGGTTCTCTTACTGTGGTTTTGGTTTTTTAAAATATGGGATATACATTTAAGTTGAGCCTCTATTATGGTGTCTTTGAAAAGTTTCCATGTAGCTTGCAGGGATTTTACTTTTGGCACCGTACCTTTTAATTTGTTTAAACTAACTTCCTTATTTTTGTGCAGTTCCCCTTTTAAAATTAAATGCCACAGTGTTAGGCTGCTGTGGTGTTTTTCCCACCACAGGGATCTTAATTATATTATGGTCACTATTTCCAAGCTAAATTCACCTCCTGGACCAGATCCTGGGCTCCACTTTGAACTAAATCAAGAATTCCCCCTCCTCTTGTGGGTTCTGAACCTCCAAGCAGTCATTTAAGGTGTCAAGAAACTTTATCTCTTCATCCTGTCCTGAGGTGATGTGTATGCAGTCAATATGGAGATAACTGAAATCCCCCCATTATTATTGAGTTACTTTATTTTATAGCCTCTCTCAGCTCCCTTAGCATTTCACAGTCACTACCACTATGCTGGTCAGTAACGTATCCCTACAACTACATTTGTATTATAAGAACATGGAATTATCCATGAAGATTCTATGGAACAGTTTGATTCATTTACAATTTTTGCTTCATTTGGCTCTCTGCTTTCTTTCACATATTTTCCAATGTATTTTGGTTGATTATGCTCATTCCACCAAGTTCCTGTGGTGCCTGTTATATCAATATCTTCATTGAATAGGAGGCACTCTAGTTCACTTCTAGCATTTCTATATAAGAACTTTAAAAACTTGTCACTGTTTAGCTGTCTGACGTTACCTGGCGTGATTGAATGAGACTTTTTTTCATTTGACTGTTTCTCAACAGATCTTACCCATATTTTATCATCTTCCATTTTGGGCGTAATCAATGTTCCTATTTATAAATTCCAGACAGAATTATTGTCACATATAGTATCTACAGATACAGTTATGCCAGATACATTTCATCAGCCCAAGTTATCACAATCCGAGTCTGATATATACCGTAATCCATACTAGTGGAGGGCTGTGTCACCTCCTGTCTTGTAACCTTGGTGGGGGGGAGGATGTTTTTCTCTCCTTTTTCTGCTTTCAGTACCTCCCTTGCAAAACATTTCCAGCTGAGACCTAGAGACAGAAAGCCTGTGGAAGCATATTCCCTGCTGGGTTCTTTTGCCTGTTTGAATTTCCTTTGTTTCCTTTATTTTTCTTACCTGCTTGATGATCCGGTTTACTGATTAAATGTAAATTAAGGCAAAAATACACATTCCTTCCTTTGGTTAGGACAGACCTGACTTCTGCTTGGGCAGAGCTGTTGGGTGCAGAACATGTGTTAATATCTTCATAGAGAGGAATCTTCACACACAATATTGCCACATGTATTTTACCAGGGCAATACTGATCAGCAAATTAAGACTTTTAAAATAATACCTTATATGCCATATTTTACATAGAAATTATTGAACTACCATACAGTGGTACATTCCATTGCACCTCTTTCCCTTACAAAGCTTCAGTAGGATTAGTTATTGGCTGACATGGAGGCAGGAGGATGAGGCCCTCTTTCCTGGACAAGGCATCTGCCATCATCTCTTCTTTTCCCTTTGTACATGCAGTTTCTATGTCAAATCACTGTAAGCCCCAAACCCAGTGTCTGAATCATCTGTACTCTGTTCAAACACTTTGTCAAAATCTGGACTACTAAGAAAAAGATTTTGAGACAAGATTTTTCTTTCCCTTATCAAAAACCTCTTGATGTGTTTTTCTTTCTACCTACCACTTTAAGCTCAATCTTTTTACAGGAGGATATTTTTTACTTTTTGTAGATACAAAGTCTCTGAGCCCACAAAAAAACCTTCTGTAATAAATTTACCAGTGGCTTCAATTTTCATTGTAACCTGGGGATATTTGACCCCCATCTGCCCAACGTCCCAAATAAAGAATTCTGTCTGCTCCAATTTTACACTTACAGAATTTTACAGTCGTGTGTGTGTGAGAGAGAGAGAGAGATCAGACCAAGTGTTGCTAAACATTGCAATGTCACTGATATATGCCCTTGCACAATTCTGCAAATCATTTCACACTTTGTTGACCAGCCTCTGAAAAATGGTTCTTGCATTAAATAAAATGGCTACCTTGTGAACTCCCATATGAGTGATTAAAGCAATTTTTGGTGCTTCCTTATTTAAAGGAATTTGCCAGTAACCTCTAGTTAAATTCAAAGAGCTAAGATGTTTAGCTTTGCTCAAAATGTCCAGCATATCATCAGTTCTAGCCCTGAGATACACATCTGTTACTATGACCATACTGAGTTTTATAAAATCAAACTATTAGTGTTGTCTTTCTTAGGGACCAAGCAAACAAGGTGATACCCAACAGCTGTCAGACCCTTTAATTACTTACAGGTCTAACCTGCATTGTATTTCTGTATGAATTTATTCCTGCATCTTGCTCTTGGCACTATAGGGTCTGCTGGGACGTGGCCATATCCTGTAATAATTTTAAGTCAGCAGATGTATCCTTCATCCTGTCTTTTAACTTTTTTTGAACCTACATATTTAGTTACTGGCTCGCCATGTGCCTCAGTGTTAGAGCTACTGCCTCAAGCTATCTGGTGGCAAAATCTACCACCAAGATATATTTCTTGCCCCTTTGGCTAGTATGTGACAAAGGATCCACACTGTTTACTGCCCTCATAAATGCCTCTTGTATTACAGACAACAGATATACGGGAACCTTCTGGAGTCCTAGAGGTCTCTTTCTTTTGCCAAAATTCACTAGACCTGCAATAATTCTTCACTATAAATCTGTATTCCTGGCCAGTAGAAATGTTTCTTGAATCTCTGATAGGTTCTTCTTTGAGTGGTAGTCCTTGTGGTTCTACTAAGGGTTATACACATGTGCCATGCATCCAGAGATGAAGAATTCAATAGTAGTATTGTCTGTTGGTTCACACATGCACCCCTGCTGCTTTCATAATTTCTTCTGGGGCAATAAAGGGGGGAGAGGAACAACCATATTCCTCAGTTCTTTCTCGCTACTGTAAGTTCCATGTCAGAGCTTCTACTCTCATCTCATCTGTGTGACATGTTTGACTGTTTTTAGTATTGTACATTGTTACCTTTTTTGTTTTGCTATAGTTTTAGTAATATTCATTTTACGACTTGAGATGACATTTTTTATGGTTCCTCCCCATTCTGTCCTGACACACACACCTGGGTCCTGCATTGTGCCGAAGATGCCAGGGTCAAGATCTGCACTTCTGGCCCGTGCTCATTCTCCAACAGCTACAAGCACCAATGCCATCTTTACTGCTTGGGAGAAGCCCACACTGCATCCAGGTGCATTACCTGCCCCTCCTTCCCAAGCCGTACCTAAGAAGACCAGGCTCTCTGTCTCAAAAAGCACCTCATAGAGATTGCCACATGTGCTCCTCTTACCATGGAGATCCAGTCTAGTTCCACTAGTATTGACACTGGGGACCCTGTACTAGGGCCTAGTCATGATGTGAGGCAAGGAAGCATGTGCATAAGCATGGCAATAAATTTTCCTCTAGGCCCAGAAAAGACAACGTACCTTCCACGTGTTCCAGCCATGGAGAAGTAGCACATTCCAAAGTTCACAAGCACAAATCACACAGACAACTGCACCCACTGGTTCTATCCATCGAGCTATGTACGCCATCCAAGTTGGCACTCCCTAAGTCAAAAGAATCTTCAGTTCCAAAGCAGTTCTCCGTTCTGGCTTGGATTCTGGTTGTGGATTACATACTGTTTACTCTGGGGAGGCTAGAGTTGGTGCCCCAGGCCTCATGAACTCTTTACTTTGGTGGAGGCAAGATCTCCACATTTTTTTTTCCAGCTACCACCTGAAGAGGTACATTCTCCTAAATTGGACTTACTTCCTTCAGGTCATGTTTCCGCCCTCTCCTCTATGTCTCATATGGTTCCTCTAGTTCCAGTGGTACCACTGTTTGAACCAGGATCTGACTTCTCAGCATCAGAGAATTCAGCTGGACAGAGCAGGGACCCTCTCTCACAGTATATACAAATATATAAAGGTTCTGCCAAAACAGAATATAACAAAATATCCTCCATTTTCCCAACAGAGAAGTCATTAGTGCCCTCCTCCTTGGTGCCCTCTGTATCATCCAATGGATCCATCTCCTTGGCTATGCTGGTGGTCCTGGCCTCAGAATCCACTATCAGAACCTTCTTATTCAGCAAGGGAAGAGTCCCTCATCTCTCCTTTTTGGGCATCCTTGCATCTGTGTTTGTAGCCAGTATTGGAAGATGAACTGCTCAGCCTGGCTCCACCAGTACACAGAACAGGAGCAGTTTATTTTGTCATCTCCAGATACTGCAGTCTTTGGTTCCAACCTTGCTCCTAGATGACTACCACCAGTTCTAGGATCTCTTATTCAGGGTGGCTGAGACCCTCCATATTCCACTAAAGGAGGTACAGGACAAACAGCATCAGTTTGTTGACATCTTGTCTCGGTACTTACCAGAGTGGCTCTACTCATCAATGATGCTATTCTACAGCTGACTCAGACTATCTGGCACACTCCTACCATTTCTGCACCTACCCTCCTTGGAAGGTGGGAGAAGGGCAGAGAAGAGGTACTGTGTATCAGGAAAAGGATCTGAGTTTTTGTTGTCTCACCCCCACCCAATTCTCTTGTGATACAAGCAGTGATCAAGCAGGTCAGGCAGCAACACCCATACTCCATCCTGGCACACGAGAAGGCTAAATGGCTGAACCTTCTGGGTCCCAAAGTCCTCTCAGCCAGCTTTTAATTCCGGATTTACAATCACCTGGCACTAAATAAGATTTCCTTACTATACAGCAAATTGGCAGATTTTGCAGAGCAGCTTCCCCAGTAGCATTGTGCCTGCTTCCAGGCTATCTTAGAGGAAGGCAAACTGGTTGTGAGGATGACATTCCAGACCTCAGTGGAAACAGCATACACCTCTTCAAGCAGGTTGCTCTGAGGACTATCACAAGGAGGGAATTGTGTCTATATTAATCTGGTTTCCCCTAAGAAGTGCAGAATACCCATAGAGGACTTTCCTGTCCATAAGTCTCACTTCTTCAATCAGAAAACCAGTCATTCCTTCCACTCCTTCCAGAACCAGCTATGATTACTGGGTATTTACAAGTTCTGCCAACTGCTACTGACACGAGTCAGAGTTTCTCCATTCTATCAACGGCCCTATGAGCCTTCTTGCAAGGAAAAGGCGACCGAATGGCCTTTCTCCAATCTCATCACAGACTTCAACAGAGCCACCAATCATTTTGCTTCTCCGACACACCAAGAGGAATATGTGGTCACTAGCACTTTGTGCAGAATTGGTTTGTCTATAGTCCCCAAAAGTACTGTTGTCAGCAGCCTATCTTGCGGGGACTCTGCACCATCTGCTTGCATATTTTCTGAGTTGGAAATTCATGCCAGCTACAAATGGGATCTCCATGACATCACAGTCAGCGATGTTTTCAATCGACGAGTAACTCCAAACAGTGAGCTTGTTGCCTCTCACACCAACAGCAAATTCATCAGGTCGTGCTCTGAGGGCACCTGTTACCAGGAAATGAGCTTGTCATTCGCTGATTGGACTAGACCAGTTATGCTTTTCCCTGCTATTGCTACTGCCATGTGTCCTCCACAGATCAGGTGGGAGAGAGCCAGTTATTCTCATCACCCGCTTTTTACTTCACCAATTCTGTTCTCCCCCCTCATGTCAGAGGGTCCCCTGTTCTGCTGCCAACGTTTCCAGAACTGCTCGCACAATACAGCAGGCATCCTGATCCACAGACATTCATTCGCCTCAGAGTTTGTGGTTTGGAAGGACATCTTTGCTTGAACAGGAATGTTCATTAGCAGTTCAAGATATTGGCTGGAAGGAATCCACAGGGCATTCCTATCAGGCTAAGTGTCAATGATTAATTTCCTGGGTCCCACAAAGGACTCTGAGAACATGGATATCACCCCTCCCCTGCTTTTTTACCACCTTTTGTCCCTGAAGATGTCAGGACTCACCTTCCATTTGATCAAGGTGCATATAGCATCTGTTATTGCTTTTCATCCTCCAGTGGAAGGGCACTCCATGTTTACACATCCAATGACTAGTAGGTTTTGAAAGGTCCTCCTTCATACTTATCCACCCATTCAACCCGTCATCATCTCCCTCCCAACTCGATGGGACCTCAACTTCATCCTCTCAATTTTAACGAATTCCTTTGAATCTTTGGCCTAATGCTCCCTATCTCTCCTTTCCATTAAGGTTGCCTTCTTGGCAGCTATTGCTTCCATGAAAAGGGTAGGTGAAATGAGGGCCATAATGGCAGACATCCCCCTCTTATCACATTTCATGAGAATGTTTCCCTGCATCTGCACTCCAAGTTTCTGCCAAAGTTGTATCCCACTTCCACCTCAACCAACCCCATACCCTTACCTACTTTCTTCCCAAAACCTTGTGCATCAGCAGTAGAACAACATCTGCAGGGCCTTGGCCTTCAAAGGACAAGACCATTCATAAAGTCTCCCAGACTGTTTATCACTGTAACTGAATGGATTATGGGACAATTTCCACAACATGGATTTCTAAGTGGATTTCAGGGTGCATTATGCTCTGCTATCAATTGTTGGAACAATTTCCACCCTTTGGGATACAATCCCATTCCACAAAAGCACAAACATCAACTGTGCTTCATGGTTGTACCACTTTTGGATATATGAAGGGCAGCTATGTAGTGCTGGGTACATTCTTTGCTGCTCTTTACACGTAGGTGCAAGACTGTGATATTTCATTTTGTATGGCAATCCCATCTTCCTCTTAATTATTTTACATGATGGTATAAAAATGATCCACTAATGATTATTTCCCCTTCTTGTTTCTTTAGCAGTCATTTAACATAGTTTATTTTGCAGCACATTATAACCATTACTACAATTATCAACATTTGTATACAAAATATCTTCAAACTAAATGCCACAACTAGATAATATTTAATTTTATGTATTTGATCTCATTAGCAAGTTAAATTTATACTTGTTTTATTTTATTATTTACTGTATTTAATTTTCTTATGTGAATTAAATGCTGTTTTTCATTTTAGCAAAGATTAAGCGTAGATTTAAATTTTTGTAATGAGTATTGTAATCTTAGGGAGTAATTATACAGCTTTTGAAACAAAAATTTGGTTGATTTTTTTTTTTTTTTTGCTAGTGTTTCAACTAATTTGGGCAGAGGTATAATTTTGATTAATCCAACAGTAGCTTCAAATTTAGGAATAAAACACCAATTAAACTAATTCATTAGATAGACCTTCCCTTCATAATTGTATTTTTAATTACTGTGTGACCATACAGTATTCTCCATTTGTCACATATATGGCATGTCTGTCTAGTCCAAGTATTCAAATGTATTGGGCTGCTTAGATGAGTTCTTTCACAAGTTTTTGTCGCACTACTATGTTTTATACCATAGATGGGTTGCGTAGCTCCTTAGGCATCACATTAGTCAATCCATTATATAGCAGTCCATGGCAGTCCAGAAAAGGTGTGTCACCATCCTATGAGACTGTTTAACCAGAGTCTGAAGTACCCATCCACACTCTAAAAATGAAGTCTTTGAGGACGGCTACCTATGTACTATGGTCTCCTACATATCTTTCTTCTTGATGACTGATAGGAAAAGCGAGAAATAAGTCTCCTGTAATATTAAGAGTAATCAAGAGGAGATATTTTTACCTCAGCTAGATTTCAGAGGATATCAGCCTCTGTGAGCAGTTGTACCAGTCCACAAATATTTATTGGTAATGAAGCGAGCCATTTTCCCGGCTTGGATTTCTTCAAGCATTTTAAACTATTTCTGAATATATATATATATATATATATATATATATATATATGAGAGAGAGAGAGAGAACAGAATTTATATTACACTCCCAAACACCCTAT
This sequence comes from Apalone spinifera, assembly GCA_030068395.1. Classification (NCBI taxonomy): domain Eukaryota; kingdom Metazoa; phylum Chordata; order Testudines; family Trionychidae; genus Apalone; species Apalone spinifera. The sequence continues at coordinate 166,995,221 of JANRFK010004149.1, forward strand.
TGCATTTCATATTACAATTTCGAACTGCATAATTATTTTGACTGATTAACACTTTTCTGGTATTCCTTTTTCATTATAGATATTTATCATTGATCGCCTATTTACCACTCTTGCACCTTTGTTGTGGCATCAAAGAAAAAGCAGTCTGCCTCTTATACCTATGTTTGTGACTACTCATAGATTAACTTCTCTTAGGTGTTTTTACCTGTAGCAACCATTGATCAGTTACAACAGCTTTGTACCAACACAGGCACAACACAAAGCAGGTGTAAAATGTAAAGTTATATTATTTCTTTCTCCCACTGTTGATGAGTGTGATAATTTTTCCCTCTTGTATTCCCAATTTTATTACAGTATTAAGTACGCTAAAACATTCCCTGATCTGAATCAGTTACCCATGGGAAGTCCACATTTTGTAAAGCTCTTCTCAAGCAGAACAGTACCAATTGCCTGGTTGTTTCTGATACGGATTGCTTGTACCCATTTGGAGAAAGCAGACACTATGATCAAAGTGTATAAATTTCCTCCATCCTTTTTTGGGAATGGACCAATATAATCAATTTTCCGGTGTCTCCATTTTGCTTTTCTATTAATAGCTTCAGATCTTAACTTGCACATATAGTCTGAAATCCTGATTAGTTGGCATGGATAATGCTGCCATTTACTTTTAATACTGTGATAGCTACAAGTAGATCTATCATGACATAAATAAAAGCCGTTTTATATTTCTCTGGTGCATCCAAAATTATCGATCACTGGGTTTGGCTACCCAGATTGAGTCTCTGTCATGGAGTTGTAAAATAGTTAAGGGAACTCCTTTCTGTTCTGGTGAGGCTCAGTTTAGCTAAGGAAGGATTTTGTTTTCACAAACTGGTTAAATCAGTATTCCTTTGTTCAGGTGTAACAGCTCCAATGGGTATCTCAGGTTGCGGGATTTTCCACAGAGAAGCACCCACAGATGCTAATCTTGACTTCCAACTCGTCTCTCAGTTCCTGCATGCTCCAGAGGAATTTTTCATCTGTGGCTTTACCTTTACTACAGTCAGCAGGGCATCCATGGCTCTTTTAGTTGCCAAATGTTTATATATATATATATAATACATTGTATTGGGAAAGCCTACTGTAAGGATGAAATCCATAGTAAATCCAATCCTTAAGCAATGCTTTGCACATCCATAGTATTCAAATGAAGCTGAGAAACCACATTAGGCAAAAATTTGGGGTTGTAAAGTCAATTTGTCCTTGGAGAATTGTGTATAAGGAGGTCTAATATCAGAACCTACAATTCTCAGATTCTTCTTGTAGGTCACTGAGCTGTAAAGAAAACCAATCATATTTGCCACTGATCAGCAGACGACCTTTGCCAAGTGTACTACCTGGTCATGAGAACACAATCAGCTTTCAGCAAATCACTGGTATGAGACAAGCAAGTAGTACAGATTCAGTGAGATGACCAGAAATGATCATGTGTACCAAGAAATAGCAGACAGTCTGGCCGCACTGGGAATAGAGTAAGCAGCTCAGGAGAGACTACCAGAAAAGCAAGGATGAGAACTATGTCTCTGGGAATTCCCTGTTATCCTCCCTCTTTTTAGGACTTGAATTGGTGCTGGGAACTGCATCAAGTACTGAGCCCTCAGTGGTTCACAACAGCTTGGTCAGCCAGAGTTGTGACCTTCTGACCCTTGAATCTAGTGCCAGCTCACAGGGTGCCCCATATATCAAGCTAGTAAAATGACTCTGGCATAGGAATGTAAAATCCCATATTGTTTAACCAATTAAAGGGGCAGAAGACTGGCTGGAATGAAACACCCTCCCCTCCCCCACTGGCAGGGGCTGCTCTAGCCCAGCCAGAGCAGTCCCTGCCTGTGCGGCACCTGAGTCCACTGCAGACAGAGGCTGCTCTGGATGCTAGAGCAACCCCTGTCTGGGGCAGCCCCCTGGATGTAATAGTGTAGGGATGTAATAGTATGGGCGATTAACAGGTTAATGCTGTAGACTACATGCATTTTTCTCTCTCTCCTCCCCCCCGCCCAGTAAATTTTTTAGCAGGCTGGCCAGCAGCCTGTCTCAGTTCTGGCTCGTGCTGCGTCTCTTCATTTCAAGTGTATTAGGATCCAGACAGGCAAGCAGCCTGGCTTGTGCCAGGTCTGGGAGCTCAGACCCCCTCCAGACACTGGCTGCTGCCACTCTGCGCTGCTGTCTCTGTATCAGAGGCAGCAGCAAAGGTTAACAGGCAGCTGGTCCATGACAGGAGCTGGTTTTTAAACTGGCTCCCCTCACAGACCAGCTCCCATCTGGCACGCCATGCTGCTGTCTTTGATACAGAGGCAGCAGCACAGAGTGGCAGGGAGCTCCTTGAGAGTGGGGCTGGAGTACACTGGCTAATGGCTCGACCCCCACTGACTATAAAATAGCTGAGTAACCAATAAGAATTCATCAGGTTACTCAACTATTCAATTACCTGATATTTAACATCCCTAGCCCATGGCAGGTGGGGAACTGCTCCAGTCCCCTCCATCTAATCAGAACCAGTCAGCATCACTCTTAACATCTCACATCCCTACTCTGGTGTCCCCACCTATCTCCAAAGAAGCTTTGCCACTGGAGCATATTCTGGGTCTATACTCAGAGGAACAGTTTGATGACTCCCTTGGAAGAGCACGCTGCTGAAAAAAACAAGAGAAACAGAAAAGGCAGAAATACCCCCAAAGTCTGGTAAGTGTTTGGTTCCTTGTTTGTTGTTAATAATACTAGTCAAATGGCAGGAATTTCCAGTTTATGACCTAATCCACTTTTTATTGCAGGCTGTGGGTTGTCATGCATATCCGCTAATGGCAGAAGGTACTCCAGCATCTTGGCATCACCCTCCACACGCTGTTTGACATGGAGCTCAAGAAGCACAAGCAACAGTTAAACATTTATCCTTAAAGTTTTATTAGATTTTCACACATGCTTACAAAGATGTGCTAGGGTATTAAAAGAATATTGCCTTCCATTGTAGTATGTTGCAATATAACAAGCTGTCAGAGGTGGGGAAAACTTAAGGCATAGGTGATAAAATATGAAATACCATATGGGGTTTGTACACAGTCTGCAAATATACTGGCCAAAGGGGGAAAAATGGTCATGTAGTTCTTTGAAAGTCCATATCATCATTAGGGATGTGAATCATTAACCCATAAGCCTCACCCACCAGTAGGGACTGGAGCAGGAGGAGACCGCTACCCCCCACCTATTCTGTTTAATTGGTTAAACATGCTTCCTAACTTTTACGCTCACTAATGAGAGAACTTTCCCTCTTGTCCCATTACAGCTTAACTTTGCTTTTAGAGCCTTTGGTAAGGGACCTTGTGAAAGGCCTTCTGAAACAAGAAATATACTATATCCAGTGGATCCCCCTTGTCCACATGCTTGTTGACCTAACCCCCTCCCCCCCAAAAAAATTCTAGCCAATTGGTGAAGCATGATTTTAACAAAACAGTGTTGACTCTTTCCTCAATAAATCATGTGCAGTTGTTTCTGACAATTCTGTTCTTGGCTATAATTTTAATTAGTTTGTCCAGTACTTGTTACATGTATAAGCCTGTAAGTGCCAGTATCACTGCTGGAGAGTCTCGTAAAAATGGGCTACACATTAGCTACACTTAAGTCATTACTCCTAAAGACATTTAGCCTAAAAAAAGTATTAAAAATTCTGGGCACGATACTTTAAATTCTGTAAATTGTATTTATAAAATAAAGGTGGAGACTCCAGAAAGGCAGGGGGGAGCACAGACCTGGCTACAGGCGGTAGAAGATCACTATGCAGTTCCCCCCAGAACAGACTCAGTGGGGAGGCTGCACCCAACTCCAATACACCCCAATGCCCATGCTGAATGTACCAGGTGTGGGCGGGCAGGCTCAGCAAGGCAGAATGCAAGTGCAGAGGGACTTAGTATGGGCAACTCCAGGTGTGAATTGAGAGTGTGGGGCAATATGGGTGCAGGTGACTCAATGGGGGTGCATAAGGGCTTGA